>OY856409.1:1670424710-1670767210 GCA_963693085.1 Alisma plantago-aquatica
TAGCTCTTGGCTTCAAGACTGCAGGTTCGGCCTGGTTCGGCTGGCAGTGTGCATACTGGGATCTAATGACTCCTATTAAAAATGTAATAAGAGTAGACTCTGGATAAATTAGACACACATCATAGTGAGAATGTACATACACTAAGATGTTGAAACATATGGGAAAGCTTAGAATAGCTAAGAATCAGTTGGAACTAACATCTGAGATCCAACTTTGGGGCCTCATATGAGAAACCCTTAATTGGGAATAAAGGAACACGACATAAGGTTCAGATTAAGTTTAATTATTAGTATTATATGAACTCTAAATATGAAATATGGAAAAGATATGAGAAAAGTATGTAAGGGGCCAAGAGAGTAAGAATCAATCATGAGGAATGGATTATATAACCGAGTACAATGTTTTTATGTACTCCAAAGCAAAGGGAAAATAGAAAAAAAGAGTTAAGTATACGATAAATACATAGAAGTGAAGAGTCTTCAGAAGAGTTAAAGTGAAGAGAACTAGATGAGCATGTAAATCATAAAACTAGGATAAGAAACTTAGTTGAAACAAAGAGAAATGTTGGAAATAATGAGCTTGATTCAGGAATGAGGGTTATGGTATAATTGAGAGCATGGAATGTATACCTTTATTAATAAGTTTAATACATTCATCCTTACCTTGTATGTACACTTTTAAACCACATTTAAGTGTGATCAATACCCAAGACATGCATGAGTTAGTGGATTCACTTCTAAGTATAACAGTAGTCCGGCTTGTGTGCACTCACATATTGATACCTTGATTCCACTTAAGGTTGTAAGGAGGCATCTAGGGAATCTGGATATCCTTACATCTTTTACAAATTGTTAAGATGGATTATTAGCATCTAGCTAGTTGATTGGGTAGTACACCCAATTAGTTCAGGGCATCTAAAATACATATCAGCCATGTAGTATGCATGTTTAGGTTTAATATGCTTTTAACATGGTTGCATATTGGATTGATATTCCTTATTATCATTAGTATTTCTACTTTTTTCAGAAAATTTTAGTGGTAACATTAATGTAATAAAGTATGGGTAAGTGTATGCCTTTGATTAAACCTATGGTTCAAATTCTTATTTCTCCCTTCATATCCTTTAGCTATATTTTATTTGGTAAGTAATAGATGTTTCAGGCATTATATCATATCGGTTGGACTTGGGGTACCACTCTCGCAATTTTTCATGTTTTTAGGTGAGTGTCCCAACTATTATATGTGGTATCAAACATGCATAGGTTAGGGTTAGATGATTATCACTTAGCGTTTAGGCCAAAATTATCATTATACATCACATACATCTCATCAACATTCATCAAGTCTGGGGTTAGTTTCCACATATCCATGTCACCATCTTTTTAGTGTTCAATTTTGAAAGTGTGGTCAAGCTTACATCTATCCATGGTTGAGGTTTATATGTATTCATAACTAGGGTTTATGCTTGGGTTAGACATTACATGTGTGTTAGGGTACAAGCATGTGAATTAGTCACTATTTGGACATTATATGTTCATTAGGACACAACCAAGTGTATCATGGTATAACTCTAATCTTGTTTGGTCAATCCTAAAGATCTAAGCATGCTAACCTCCTAATCATGGAATTAAGGTTTCTAGAGTTAGGATATCCAAATCTTGATATGTTATAAGATTCCACCCCCTAAAGTAGATTTCATCTTCAAATCAACATATTCATATTCTAGCAAGTACTACCCTCCACCGCTTAAAAGGTTTGACCCTATATGTCAAAGAAAACTAGATATACAAGGGTGAGTCAACTGAACCATGTATAGAATCAATCCTTCATCACTTATTCTTGGATATCATCATACATCAAAGATTAGGTTCCATGGGTAGTCTACCCAATCATATGGTTCTAATATAGGTATATCAACTTACCACCTACTTCATCATCATTGTCATATTATTCTAATCGTAAGTCAGATCTCATAACCTCACAACAGCAACATGAGTGTCACACTTGATATCTTAGGGAAAAGGCACAAGGTGTCCAATCTAGTCACATAAGAGTAACTCACTTACGACCATCAAAATACTTCCTTAGATTCTATACCCTTCTCTCATCCTAGCAAAGGTAGATACTAGTGTAGGTATCTCATCTAGAGATTTTCTAAATAGGGAAAGGCTCCTATTTGCATCTTAGAGGAGAGGTAAAAACCTTATGGAGATAATGATTGAACTTGTCAGATTAGTCGATTGCCTTGTATCTTATACCATACTTCTAAGGAGTGGGACCCAATAGGGGAGCCACTCTCTTACTCAAGGAAATAATAGAAAATCATCTAGTGCCAAACTTGATAATAAATTTTCATAGGGATTATGAACTAAAATTCAAATATGTATTGTATTAATACCAAAATCAAAATAGCAGGAGATAAAAGTCTAATTATTATAATTATCATTTCTACCATAGTTCATCTCCATGCAGGGTGTATACAAAGGGAACTAAGGGAAACTAAATTATAGCTAAAAGGTTGTAGAGGGAAACCTAGATGCTCTAATATATCTCCAAGTAAAGATTACTCCTTTCACCTATGGCAAGACCTTCTCCACCTAAGGGGTTGGGAACACCCCCACAAGAAAAGACAAGGTGGAAATTCATCAGCAAAAGTTGGTATGTGCTTAAAATAGGGATTGAACAATATACATGAATAAAGTACACCAAAAGTAAACTAACGTGGTTCCCAATTAAGAGGGAGGCAAAACATACAAATGGATATCAAAATAAATATTCATATAGTAAGAGAAAAATATTATATGAATAAATAAAAAAGTATAATAATAAAATGCTTGCCTTATCAATTATAGAGAACAATTATGGAAAGTAATCCAATCAATTCAAATGTATTTAAATGCATGCATATTATCTTATAGACTACAATCATCTAAAAGTAGGGCTAGAAGACTTCCACATCCCATGCCTAGGAAGGAGGAGAGAACACCCACAATCCTCTGTGTACTGGTATATATTCCATGTAAGAGCACTTGGGGTTAGGTAAAAACACCAAATGCCCACATATGGGTAAAGTTGCACAATGTTATCCAATCCCATATTGTATTGCTATAGATAGATAAAGATAGTCTAATAAATCAAACATGCATTAAATAGAGAGGTAATATAAGTTTACTCCAAGTAATTCATCAATTTAGGGTTTCCATTATTTAATGGAACAATAAGATGCAAAATTGCAATAAGGGTTACAAAATGAAAGTACCAACAAGATCAAAGAAAAGAGGTAGACATACCAAAATGTGATAAATTTTGTTACTTGGGCTCTATCATTCAAGCAGATGGTGATGTCAAAAATGATGTTTTTCATAGGATCACTGCAGGATGGTTGAAATGGAGGAGTGCAACTAGAGTATTATGTGATCAGAAGATACCTATCAGATTAAAAAGCAAGTTTTATAAAACTTCTATACGGCCATCCATGCTCTATGGGAGTGAATGTTGGGTGGTAAAGAAACAAGGACTCAACAAGATGAATGTGGCTAAAATGCGTCTGTTGAGATGGATGTGTGGGAATACAAGAAAATATCGCTTGAGAAATGACTATATCAGTAATAAAGTGGGGGTGGCAAGCATTGGCGACAAGATGCGTGAGGGCAAACTCAAACGGTATGGACATGTGCAACGCAGACTGAATAATGTGCCTATACGAAGCAATACTATTGAGGAAAGCACAATTAATAGAAGAATAGGAAGGCCTAAATAAACATGGGAAGAGCTTATAAAGAGAGATTATAAATCTCTACATCTCAACCAGAATATGACCCATGATAGAGCTGAATGGAAAAGAAGGATCCATGTAGCCGACCCCAACATAGTTGGGATTGAGTCTTAGTTGATGATGATGATGATGAATAAGATAAAAGAAAAGAGATTCAATTTGCACTATCAAAAATTAATAAGATAAATTTTAGTGATATTAGACCCAATTGGGTCAAACATGTAAAGCCAACTGACATATAAAGCAAATATGCCGCAATCAAGTCAGAGAGAGAGAGAGATTATAAAGCATTGTCCAATATGAATCATAAGGAGAAGTGACATACCTTAAGCTTGAGTATTGACAAGCCAAGGTCAAACCCTAGGTTCAAACTAGGATATGAAGTTTCCTATTAAATGTTTAGACGAATTGCCAAATTCCAATAGCATCGTGTTGCAACTGTTGTGAACAATCTACAAGTGTGACAATGACTTGTCTCTTTCTACATAGTGATGTTGTGATCTTGTCCTGGTCCATATTTTCTCATTTGATGACACTTGAAGACTATAAACCCTCTAAGAACCTCTCAGGCTTCTTCCTATGGTGCCACAATAAGTATTGTAGGCACACTTTGCACATGTGGTTATTTTCTTGCTTGACCACCCTTATATGTTGGTATATCTGGAGATATAGATGTTCAACGCGATATGAGGGTTCAAAATTGTCACTTAACCTGATGTCAGAATCCCTATAACATATTTTCAACCACAATATGGCCCAACATTCTTTTAGGTAGAATGAACATCGAGACTTCTACCTTTCTATTAAGACACATTGTCTGAAAGATCCCAGACTCCTTCTCCAATAGATTCATCTTCTTAAATAGTCCCCTCTTAATTTAATGAAAACAAAAATCAATCTCACTGTTGCATGTGATACAATGCAGGATGGCACAAACAAAGGGTAGCAGACATCTTGAGAACACTAGACTCATGTTTCAATTCTATCCAAACGCTCATGATCACAAAGGTGTACATATAGGGAGTTCTGGTTGCATTACAAGTAGTGGATGATAGGAATCTTAATATAGCTGCATATATATTTATCACTTGTTAGCTTACCAATCTATCTAGGTTGATTACCCAAACCCTTGGACAATGATCCCTTTCTTTGGAGAAATCAAGAAAGTGATTACCGATTCCTCCATCATTGGTTTCCACGTACCAATGGTTATTAATAACATCTCAATAGAGAATGGGAGATGGGGTATTAACCTCAATGAGGGTTTCATGACTATGGAGCCATCCCTCCTGCCAATGTGCAACAAAGGTTCATTGATTATGGAAAGAAAAAAGTATACCATATGTAGACATATCTTGGACATATACATAGAGATCTTTTCTTGTATATATCTCATTTTTGACATTTGATACACTCTAGTTTTGTTTTTGCTTCCTGTTGGTTGGGTTGTGGTGCAATCTATATCCTTCTTGAAGCGATGTGATCCTTTTTTGATAGATTTAGCCGACATGAGGTGGCTAGGATGAATAAAATTACCTCCTATTTTGATGAAAAAATGAGTTAGACTCCCATAAAACAAAACCCTAAAGATGACATTTTCATAATTACTGATTAGGTTATGAAAATTGCATATTCAAATAGATTACAATTTTGCAATTTCAAAACCTATTTATTTGCTCATTTCTTATTTATGAGTCATTGGATATGAATTTTACAAATCAAGGCTAACTAGGAAATTCTAAAATCTTGTATTTAATTGATTGGAAATTAGGACACAAAAACTATATCAAATGATATGTATTGTTTTCATGATTCCAAAACTTGTCTTGTTATATTTTTTTCTGTACTGTGAATTTTACAATATAAAATGAATTACTAAATTTAAATTAAAACTCAAATGAGCCCCTTCACACCACATCATTATTTTGATGTGTGACGGGGCATATTTGTAAAATTATTGGATTTAATCTGACATGTGACATTATATCATATTAGAGATTAAAAGGACAAAAATACCCATTACAATGTGTAACAATAATAAAGCAAATCTAGGTGAGATCGCAAAATCACTAGATATTGTCTTCTTCACCTCACAAATACACATGTGAACACTTGACTTGAAATAAAGCTTGAAGATGGGAATCAAAATCCTTGTTCCAACAAAAGTAAGTCCATCAAAGATCACCATCAACTTTTCTAAGTCATGTCTGTCTCACCAAGACCACGGGTTGGCCATGAGGTGAACCATGTTTCATCCCACAACCACCGCCATGGCAAACTTGAAGCGGCAAAACGGGAACCAAATAGCTAAGAACCAAGCAATAGAGATAGCAAGTATGACAAATCTTAAACCATGCAAGGAATTCATTGGTAGAGAAACCAAGCAAAAAAATCACAAACACCACACACATGTTTCAAAACAAGCATAGTCAAAAGAAGGAACAAGAAGATGGAAAAGAGATGGTTACATCAATTGAAAACACATGCAGATTTAGTAGCTTTGTAGTGTCCAACTCAAGAAGCGTATATGATCCTTATCCAAAGAGATTCCCCTAAGATTGTTGTCAAACTTGAATAGAGGTAAGGAGAGGTTGGGTTACTATGATGTGGGAGTAATGGGCCCAAATCAGCTCTTAAAATAGCCCTTGTTTTACCCCACATCCCTATTCCTCTTATTCAACTTTTTTCCCAATATGAATAAACAATATAATAAACTCTTATATGCATATCATGTAGTTTCAATTTATTGCATTTTTGTGTAATTTCCCTTTTTTTTCATGCCATTCCATGCCATGCATTGAATTTCATGTATTTGTCTGTAATTTTTGTGTGTTTGTAGCTAGGATATGCTTGCTTATTGATTATTGTTGATAAGTGTAGGTGCAGGTGTGATTGAAGATAATTTGGCACCATTTTGGCCAATTTTTTCCAAGATTGAAGCTACTTACCTAATAATATGTTTCAACTAAATCTCTACCTATTGTGATGTGAACAGATAGAATTAGAATAATTTAACTCATTAATGATGTTTTTGGCTAAATGAGTCATATGATGGAATTTTGCATGAGTTCCAAGCCTCTTGCAAGTAATGGTCTATTTTAATAAAAGTGTGGTTCTTGCAATCCTTCAGAGTTTGGGATTATTCATTCCATGTAGACACAGTGTAATCTACCATGTTGTTCATTTTATGCATGGTTTATCTTTTGGGGTGAATGTTGCATGGATTAAATTGCTTGGATAAAATCTTACATGTGTCTCCATCATCTATGACCCTAATTTAACCTAAAATTTCTTCTATCATCTTCTTACCTCTCTACCTCATGAAAGGATGCCAAAAGTGCACATATTAGCCTTGGACACCCTCAAAACGTTTGGGGTGGACATATATACATCCCTCGCCATACTCTAATCACATAGGCCCTCCTTACATATGGAGCAGAGAAAAATAAATAAATAATGGATATCTCTATGCAAGATCCTCTCAAGAAAAAAAAAAGAAAAGAAAAAAAGATGGATGCTCATATGTAGTAGCACCCCATTATCTTCCATAACCCTTTCTTCTCATTTTATGCCTAGTTGGGATAGGGTAAATTGATTCTAGCCCTCACACGAGTACACCAGCCATGTGGGTCATGATAGATGAAGAGTAGTCTATGATGGAGTTCTAGCAAATGAAACAACAACTATAACCAATTTGATATATGTTGTGCATGATACAGTCTACTCAAAACATTATGAAAATTGTGTCACTTACATGTATGATCAGTATCCCATATTTATTTATTGTGCTCCATGCTTGAATCACATTGAATAATAGAAAATGAATATAAGGTAGTGGATTGCATGTCGAATTCCACATGTGAACTCATTTTAGCCAATGAAGATCACAATGATTGCATTCTCTCATGTTTTTCTTAAATGAAATGAAAGAGATATTAATATGGAGTATACTTAAAATAAGTATGTATTAAGTTTGGGGTGGTGATGCAGCCCTATTTTAGGGCTTCATCTTATGCTTTAATCATATATAAACTTGTTAGAATGCATAATATTTCCCCTAAAAATGGTTTACTATCAAATGCACTTATGGACTTTTTTGCATGTTTTTAGGTACTTGAACCACGCCTTAAATGGGAAGGAAAGAAGGAGTATGATCCTAGGGTTTCTCTATCCCTAGAGGAGCCAGAAGAGAGTCTAGTGTCAAAATAGAGCAAAGAAGCCCATGGATTGTGAATTTGAAAGCTTAAAGTGCAAGCAAAAACCCCAACACAACTGTGGTGACATGGAATGGTTGTTCTACCAATGACAAATTCATCGGGGGGTATCAGTTTTGAATCATCTACAACAAACCCTCCACCACAACTGTGGTGATCGTTGTGGTTGTTCTGGCAACTATCTGAAATAGTTGTGATGCCCACTAAGGTCGTGTTGCTACCCATCCACCACGGACATGGTGTCTACCACGGACATGGTGTCCACTACAACCATGATGTCACCTATCCACCATGGTTATGTTACCCACCAAGGCCTTGTTGCCTACTTCCCACCACAACTATGGTGTGCATCATGACTGTGCTACCAGCCTTCTAAAATCCACCCTCAACCAGACGTTTTCACCTCTACCAACACACCCATTGCATCCTAACACGACCGTGTCACCCTCTACCTATCACAACCATGCAAATCAGAATGAACGTGTTGCCTCAAAACCCTAGCTCATTTTCTACACTTCTTTTCACATATATGGCCCAACCAGACCCAGTGCTTCCCTACCACCTATATATACATGGGTGGCACTTGGATCACAAGGTTAGCCACTTTGTTAGCACTCTTAGGCTCCATATCACCTCCCTACCCCATTCCACTTCCATTTCATCACCTTCCACTCCAAACCATTATTTTTAGGGTTTCAGCCACTACCCTTTCCATTTCCATGCCATTCCACCTCAGAGGAGTGAAGAGCTCGGGATTGCAACTACTAGGAGGAAGCTTTCATCCTCTACTTCAATCTCCATGGCTACTTCTACCTCTTTCTTCTCTCTTTTTGTATTTTCCATTTCTATGAGTTGCTAATCCCCCCTATGTGGGTTGTTTGGGGTTAAAATGGGACTTTGATACCACATTGGGGGAATGTAATATTTAAACTTTGTAATTTCATTTGATAATGTTTATGTTCAACTTTCATTTCATTTCCCATGGATTTCTTATTGATTTATGCTTGAAATCACCTAGATTCTAGATAATTGCCATGTATATAGCTATTTTGGTAGAGCTATAAACGGGTCCAGGTAGATCCACGAATCAAAAAATCCATACCTTATAAAAACTCATCATCGGTTCAATATTTTGTACCCACATACCCATGGAACCATATACACGTGAACCCATATTTATATGGATCTACCAATGGGTGTTGTTAGACCTATATCCGCTAGACCCGTATATTTACATTACTAACTTAATAAGTAAATAAATATTATAAATAAACATAAAAATAGAAAGGCCTCTTATCCTATGATATAATGGCTAGCCTCTAATATAAGTTGAATAGTGGAGTCTTGAACCCTAATAAATGTGAAAGAAATCTCACACAGAAAACAACTCAAGATTCGCCACTCCACTTCAGTCTCTAGTTGGCACTCAAGGGGAAGCACGATGAAGCACCTCTGACTCCTAGACCTTGTCCTCTTAGAAACCCTCATCCATATCCACTGACCAAAAATTTTCTCACTCTGGCCACCAACAGTCTCGATGGGGCTGCCAATCATCTAACTTCAACTGCCATGCCACTTCTGTCTAGCCCCAGTCTTGAATCTCACTAGCTGCACCCCATGCTTTCTCCAACTTCACCCACCTCCAACTCTATGCATTGACGAGTCTAGGGGCTAATGACGTATGCACCATCGATGACAGGCACCCCAATCTAGGCCTTGTTAAGGCGTTGCCTTCCTGCTAGCTTTTCCCTATCCTGGAAACATCCAAGTACCTAGATCCCACTAGATTTTTGGTCCAGGATCTTGGATCTTAGCATTGGTAATGTCAGACCAAATCTTGTTGGCTTTCTATCCAAAAAAATAGATTTTGACAACAGCATCAACAATCTATTTCCCTTTCTCATACAAATTCAATGAGCGTTCTCTGGCTAACTGATGGTTTTTAGTTTTATGCACATACAACATATTATAGGACGACCTATTATATATATTTATATATACCCACTTCCCAAGCACATTATCCAAACAATCTGTAACACCCCTCCAAGCACATATATACGACAGCAGAAGCAAACCCCATGTTGTCCATAACATGGGCCACTTGTCTTGGAGGAACATTACAAAACATGATAAGCATGGCAATCAGATAAATGAAATACCATGCATTAATTGGAAATATAGATTCATACATTGTTCTTTGATAGGGAAAACATAAATTATCTCATCTTAATCTCAAACCTAATACATGTAGACTAAGCAAATCTAAAACAAATAAAATTGGACTAGATAGTTTATGGAGTGGTAGATGGCACTCCACTAAGCTAAAGTTTCCCTGATCTTAAGTGAAATCCTAAGTCTCCTAAAATAACATACTTAATATTAATCATCATTCCTAATTAACATCTTAAACCCTAATTGTAGGTTATTAGAAAAATAAGGTCTTACTTGTCAAAAATCCTTTCTAATGACTATTTTTCCATAAATTTTCGAGATTGTATGAATTTACCATGATTTTATGAACTTTGACCAATCAAAGATAGATGAAAAGCCATATGGGCATTATCTACATCAGCGAATGACTCCAAGGTGGACCAATCAGATACCTTCCACCCAGGACGAGTCCAAGGTGCAGTGTTAAGTAAGAGAGGGGCCAAAACAATGACTCTATCCATGGATAAAGCATGACATATACACCTTGTGTAAGGGAAAAACTGTAAAGTGGGGAAAAATCATGAAATTGGAGTCTTGAGTCATCATCTTCATGCATTCAATGAGAAGAATAAGTGCACAGCAAAGGCAGATTCCCTCAACCAAAAACATGGTTCCGATATAATACTTGTAAACCAGTCACAGAGGTGAGTTCCTCACCTCACCACGAAGATGATGATCCCAAGAATGGGTTGGTCTGTGGTATGGGGCTCCAGGAAGCTCCTCCATCAAGACAATCCAGAGAGCCAAACATGAAAGCAAAAATAGAACCAGACGCGATCCAAATTGAAAGTATGGGATGAAATTATGATGTTGGCCGAAGTTGAAGGTGAGGAAATTAGGGTGAACGGTGGAGGAAATCATGAGAATAGGATATATGCCCAAGGAACAGGTAAAAGAGAGGAAATTTGATGGGTACCTCCGTGAAAAAATCAAAACCTCCATAAGTTTGCCTAAACCACGTAGAGGAGATTCCAATGTCTAGCGTCTCCTTCAGCAGTCAGGAGCATGTCAGTGAACTTGATCTTGATGAAGATGCAAGGTAGAGGTTGGAGAGAGGGATGCAGGGTGATTAGACTAGATGAGCTATTAGAATGGGCTTCTGTGCCTTCGACGATGGTGGAAAGGCAATCCCTTATGAGCTCGGCACCCTGGTGTGGCATGAAGTCCCAACCGCATGGGGAAACAAGGGAGATATCTTCAGTCTAGGAGTCCAGAAATTCTATGAATCCAAACCCCTACATGCTAGGGATGGGAAGATTTGAGAAATTGAGATGGATCTTTGGAGGTGTCTTCTGAGGTTGAGACTCGTTGAGGGTAGATCTGAGAGACAAGGATATCCTTGAACATTGTTAGAGTCCAGGATGGACTGGACTTGGGTAGAGAAGATAAGAGGGAGATGTTGGATGAGTCTGTGATGAAATTTTTTTTTAATTAAGCCAGGGGTCGCTTTTATTCATCCCACACCCCTCATGTGGGCACAATCATCCAGAAATTACAGCTCCTGCTTATAACAGTGCAGGTAAAGAGCAAAAAAAAACTAAAAACATCATAACATCCTAACCAACAGCACTCCGCAAAACAATGTAAGGGACTCTACGTTTCACTAAAGCCACCATACCTCTTACTCTACGTGGTATATTCAGTGTATCTGAAGCAATGAATGGCTCATTCAACCTGCTGCCCCATTTCCCTAGTTCACGAGGTATCGAGTTGATGACCTTGTGAACCAAGGACCCATATATCATAGCAGAATCAAGCTCCTCTCGCAGATCCCTAACGAACGGTGACGTCTTCCATGGTTCCATCCCGTTGTTCCATAAGATGTCATGCACGTACGCCTCATCAATCTCAATACACGAAGTGACCAATGCATGGTCTCTCACTATCTTCAACCCGATAGCACACTCTTGCATATATGCAAGTATGTAATCCGTACTCCTGAGCCAAGCTCTTAATACAAGGCAGATATTAGCCCTGTGATTTCTTATAACTCCCGTCGTCTGTGATGAACTGGATAGAACAAGAGTCGTCCGATCTAAAGATTGAAAAATAGAACGTGTGACAAGACTGATTAAATCGCGAACTAAGGCCAGGTGACATAAATCAGTAGTATTTTAATTATAAACCATATTGATTCTTGCATAATTAAATTAGATGGTCAAATGAAGTCCTAATGACCTCAAA
Organism: Alisma plantago-aquatica; assembly: GCA_963693085.1. Lineage (NCBI taxonomy): Eukaryota > Viridiplantae > Streptophyta > Magnoliopsida > Alismatales > Alismataceae > Alisma > Alisma plantago-aquatica. The sequence continues at coordinate 1,670,437,096 of OY856409.1, forward strand.
TTTGAACAATAGGTAGATTAAGAGGTCTGGAATCTTCCAATCCAATTAGATTTAGGTTTCATTTATCTTTTGCTCATCAAACTCATATGGGTCATTAACTTAATGCATACATTATTAAAAGGTGAGATTGAGGGAGTTACCTTTCCTTAGAGAGTTGGGTTTTGAGTAAAATTTTGAGATGTAGAGATATTATCCACCCAAAGGTAAACTTGTCATATTTTAAGTCTTTTGGAGAAACTATCCTTATAGGAGAGAGAATATAAATGAGTTACTTCTTATTTATTTACATATCAAGATAAAGGTGAGTTACTTATTGCATAAAGGAACAACATACATTAACCAAACAAAATCTTGTAAATTTTGGCTATTTCCATTAACTCTACTGTTTAACTTTTTATCACAAAACTTCATTAAGAACTTTGAACTATATATGTGAAATTTTGGGATGTTACACAATCACACTCTTTGTAAATCATTTATTGATATCTTGAACATGCATGGGAATGGGAGCAAGTCATTTGAAGAAGACAGTTGTGAGGCAAGCTCGTTCATGGCCTACTCCTTTCAGTCATCACCATGCATGTTCTTCTAAGAAATATGTGTTTAACTTTTTATGATTTTGGTTAAGGTGTCTTTGCTCTTTGAGGAGAACCAAGACTCCATTAATGACTTTAGAAACATTGTATTTGTTATTACATGGGGGATGACAAATCTACACATTCAAGATTGGTTGAATCTCTTGAGTTATAATAATTGTGAACTTTTTTCCAATATCTAAACAAAACTATAACTAAACTTAAAGCAAACAAAATGTCATTTATATGATTTAACAATGGATTAAATTTATTTATGATGGCAAGCGAGTAATGAACAATGACAATATATTGTTACGTATATTTCCTTAGAATTTAATAAAACAATTTCTTTGGATTAGACTCATGTAATTTGTATAGAACGGTATACCCATTGACATGCACCGTATACCCACATGATATGTAGGTCCAGGTACAGTGTAGGTTTGCTTTTGAGTTATGTGGGTCTGGACCCATACTTGTACCTGCTAAACTAATATGAGTTTGGATCTGGGTATGGTCATACCCACATCGTATTGGCACCATTTACAATCCTATATTTTGGGAAAAATTTCCTAGGTCCAATTAGAGGATACTTAGATAGCTACCCATCTTCCTACAGTTTAATCCATTCTCCTACACCTAGGTGAGAGATATAAGTGGCTAGTTTAGAAATATTTAGTTCAATTGATTTGGAGCTTCCTAAAGGATATATAGTAGGTGATGTGAGGTGTAAAACCCTCATTTCCACCCCCATTACTACCCTCACCCCCAATTTCCCTAAGATTTTCTATCCTAGAAACCTAGACTTTATTACATCCTATTAGAATTCCAACTAAACCCTGATCCAAGTGAGCATCAGAAGGATGGATAGGAGATAATATGGAGTAGTTACCCTATACACATTGTAACCCATCCATGTCTAATTAGTGGTTTAAGGGCAATTCTTTAGTATCTAACTTGTTGTTTGCTTTAATGATCTAAATGAATGGACATTGCTTACAAGTCATGACCCCCAACCTAGGTTCTAGTCACATTGCCCCAAACATCCCAGACTTCCTGTTAATTCCTAAAATCCTAGTTCTCTCTTTGTAGTTAATGCTTTCTTAGCTAGTCTTTTTTATTCCTTGTTAGTTGATTGCTTTGTTATTGCTAGTCTCTTGCTAGTTTAGGTCATTGATTGCCTATTTGTCATAATTGCTTACCTTAGTCTAATTTGCCCCTAGACTTGCTTAGCTTGCCTTTTATTGCTAATTGGAACTAATTTTTCAAGGTTAACTTAGGTTTTTCTTGTTGCTACCCTTTAATTTCTTGGACCATTATGTTGGTATGTGTGCCTTTAGATCCAATCTTATGATGATTGTAAAGGCATGTTATGTAATTGATTTGAATACCAATACAGGAAATTTTGTCTATGTGCTTGTTCAATTACGAGATGATGGTATATCAAGATAGATGTCTAAAGAATGATGTTACTAGATGGCATATGTCTATAGGTTGAGCATCTGAAAAATGAGATCATATGTATGACAAAAGTATATACATTCTTGTTACATCCCTAGTTGGACATTTTTATGGAAAAAAAATACAAAACAATAATACATAAGACTAGAATGTGTGTTGGATGATGATAAAATCTCATTAGTCATGGTGTATGATATCAATCTAAACACATAGGTACTTGTTAGAGAATAGTGTACCGGACAAACCCATCTTGAGAGTGATACTTGAAAACCATTGAATGGTAGTTAGAATCAGCTCTCATTGTGATAATGGTGGTTGTGGTTATTAGACCTAAATTCACTACACTCATCAAATGTCATTTGATGTACTTTGACACCATTCAACATGACCTTGAGTAACGGTTACCATGAAGGTGGTGCTCGGGTAGATTGTGACACATGGGGATCAACTGTGAGTGATGTAGATGGGAATTTTTCCCTCCTTCTGGAGTTTATATCCTGGTCACATGGTAAGCGAGATTGGGAAACATATAGATACAATCATATGTATCAATATATGATATGTAAAGTCATGTGCATCTCATACAGTGTGCTCTAGTTCAAGGAACATGGATTGAATGATAAGTGAATGACAATTCCATGCCTTGTGTTTAGTCTAAATATAAGTGACAAAGGAACTATACGATCACATTAATGTGATTCACATATGTAGGTTGAAGATGTTATCCAACTTTCCAACTACTTGGGTAGCAACAATGTTTTTCTAGATACAACTCATTACTTGTGATGTCATAATCTAGCTTTGGACATTCACTGCCAATGTAATTTGGGACCTATGGGGTCACACACATAGGATTCACTTGGAACATGAGTTTACTCATGGATAAGGTTTAATTTGGTTACTAAAGTTTTTAGGTAATAAACTTAAACAACACTAGTAATTATTTGTCTTACTATAGTGTCCAGTCGGTCGACTCTATACTCTAGTCGATCGATTAGATGACTTGTAGGACTGGGTCAAGAGATTGTTGTTGGCATAATGACATGAATAATCATCACATTAAAAGATAGTATGTTCATGAATAGGAAAGTGAGCTAATTGACTAATTGGGTGTTACATTCGACGAACTAGTGGTGTAGTCGATTGACCAATGATTTGCAGTAGCCATCAAACCATGAAATTTGACCCTTCATATCCCCAAGGTTTATGGAAACCATACCACGTCCACTCCTTTACGGGGGGTGTACAAGGCTCTCAACACTCTTATATGATGGACTCCTCATCTAACAGTTGTGGTAAGATGAGAGCCATAATCATCTTACTGATAAAAGGGAGAGATAAACATGGGGAGAAAAATCGACACTAGCATGATGACAATAGGAATGGACAACTCCTTCTTGTTAGTACTAAAAGTGCAATTGAAAGTTCCTAGTGGTCTGTGTGGACTACATAGAGTTGTGGAGGTTGTCACCACTATTCTAGGAGGATGCCCTCAACCACTGATTGTGGTGCTACACCAGGAGGTCGTCGCTGATTGATGTCTAGGTGATGCTTAAGAAAGAAGAACAACTATAAGATAATTGTTGTTGGGCATGCTCTAGGACCAAGTACATGCCTTGCACCTTCCTTTTCATTTCATACTTGTTGACGTGATCCGTTGGTTATGGGGAATAGGACAAGAATTTTTAATTTTTTTGCCATCTCTATTGTTGTATTTCTCTACAGTGGTATCATAGCCACGTCAATTTACTATGCTTTGAGATTTGATTGATATGCTCAGTTTTGCTTTAATCATTTGTTTTATTGCATGTGATATGGATATCTAAATTATTAATGTTCATATCTAATTAGACCACATATGTTGATAAATGTACCATGGATCCTATATATGATATGGTATATGTAATTTATATGCATCGTATTATAATGTTTTGATGGTAGATTTATGTATGGTTATGCCAAACACCTTGGATGTTCTGTGTGATTTATTTCTTGCCTTCTAATTCAGTTTTCATACTGAGTACTCCTTTTATTTCTCCATATGTAATTTAATACTTCCCTCCCTACACTCATTAGTCAAGGTATTCTCATCATACTAACGTATATATAGGATTAGAATTAATTTTGTTTTTGGAAAGAAGAAGATGTTCTATCCAGGTGAGTCAGCCAAATGGGAGCTATTCGATGGACCAGAGGACTAGAGGAGATAGTCGATCAGAGGAGCTTGTCAATTGACTGCAGGTGCACTTGAATCGAGAGCTAATAGACTGATCAGTGGAGAATCAATCAACCTATAGGAGACCAACAGGTCGATTGGAGGGTCCATTCAATTGACCGGCATGTTCCAAGCACAGATTTTTCCAGAACAGGTTGCTACATGGTATGTATGACATTGAGTGGATAGGAATTCTTGGCTCTAAGGAATTACATTAGTGTGGCCATAACCATAACTTATATTTTTTGATTGCATGTGCATTTGTAGATATAGTATGTATATAATACATTTTATAGGTATGTGGTGATTAGATATTTATATATATAAATTAAATTGCTTAATCCAATATTAAGTCTTGTTTTCTTTCCATAAGCAACACACATGAAAACCTTGATCAGCCATGTGTGGGCACGCCAATCATGGTGCGTCATCTATATAATGAACTAAAACCTAGAATCATACCCTATTCCTCCACTAGGAGGTAAGTAAGCATGGTTCCTTAGATTTGATCAAACAAGGATGGAGATATATCTTTGTATAGTTTTTTTAAACTTAATGTATATTTTTAATGCATAAAACATGGATAACTTAATGGTAACCTGTAACATGTTAAGGCTTAAAAACAAATATAACATATTAATTGGCATCACATATCATAATACACTCATAATAACATAATAACTTAATTATATATGAACATGTAAGTAAATTCATTAAATATGTCATGTATGTTTCCATTGCTAACTAATATACAAATAATGCTTAAAATATGTTTATCTAGAGGTATAATGTGCTTTGGGATAACAATTGGTGTTTTCATGTCCATAAATATGAATGATGTATCATTTTCTAGACAAGATTTAATATGATAAATAAGCAGAATATATAAATGTGTGCATAATAGTATTAAGAAACCCTTTTGGTAACAATGTGAAGATAATTAGACTCTGAATAATAAATAATTATGATAATGATGAAATGTTATGATAATATAACGGTGATGAGCCTAAAACTCTAGTTCTATTAGAACTCGCAAAAGGAAATCTCAAAACTCAAATATTATGGTAAGATTGTGTTCTTTGGTCCAATTAGTTTAGGTACCAATTTTCACATCACTTGAACAATAATAACTATCTAAATTTCTTTTAGAAAATGAAATGAGATAAGACCCAAATATTAAATAAAATATTAAATGACCTAAAAGAAGAAAATAATGTAAAATTTAGTTTCTGTGAATTATTTAGCCAAGATGACAAAGTTTCATATTAAACATAACTAGTTTGGTCATTCAAATAAAAGAAGGAAAGAAAAGAAATGCAAAACACCTAATTAATTGGATTATGTAATAGATATTGGTATTTTCGCTAAAGTTTTCCTACTTTTGATTGTCACTCACTTATTTTCCAAATTTTGCAGACTTCACAATTTATTTGGTAACACTGGATTTTCCTTTCTTGTTTCATAATCAGATTGATCTGCACCTTTGGATCTATTATCGTATGCCTGTGCATTTCTCTCCTACCTTCATTTCTTTCCTCCATATCACAATTAGGAAAGTAGAACTTTTCACTGGTTCCTACAACCTTTCTCTCCTCTCTTTCTCTCCCATTGTTTCTTTCAACTCTGAATTCTAATCTTTACCTTACCATTTTCTTTCTAAAACCACAAATTTAAGACTTGCCCTAGTTTTGTTTATGTTTCTCCACACGAAACCAGGTTTCCTTAAGTCCTCTATTTCACCTCTGCTCCCCATTTTGTTATTGGTTCCTCACAACTCTAGGTCTTTGGACCTTTAGTTATTGCCACCCTTACCATCATTGAAACCTTGGTAGTCATTTCCCATCTTTGATCGATTCTCATCCCTCATAAACTCTTCTCCCGACTCCCATCCTCCTAAGAAGCCTCATCGGCTCTAGTGGCGGTGTTGGAGCCTTCACCAAGTTTTTGGATGCAATTAATGGGTCTTCTTGATGCCTTCTATGCCTTGGGTTTCCCCTAATTCTCGATAATCTAGGTTCCCCTAATTCTCAACCTTTGCCTTATTTGTTTCTGATGTTATCACTTTTACTGTCTCCTTGCCTTTCCTTTTCATGGGTTTCTTTGCCTTTGACTTTGTGAAGGGTTCTTGAACTTGTTGCACTCTCTAAGTTCATGTGGTTGTTTGCTCTATTGTGCCTATATCTCATCTTGAGACAGTCTCGCTTACATGTTTTGATAGGCCTCTGGGCACTCTCACGCCATGTTCTTGGGTTGGACGAGATGAATATGTTGTGGGGGTATTGTCAGGGCATCAATAGGTGGTGATTGCTACATTTTTGGGTCCTTGGTCCTCACAGGTGAGCGATGCAAGCTTTGTGCCTTTTCAGGTGAATGAGCGAAGGAGGAAGATGATAACATAGACTATTACGTCCCTAGTTGTAATTTGATTTTCATGTTGTCGTTTCTATAAGGGAAATTATGTCATTTTGTCATCCTCTTTTGTTTTGACCGCGATGTGCTGAGTGTCAGGCCAACTATAGGCTTTGGCCAAGTGACAAACCCTTATTGGGCCATTCCATATGTGTTTTCAAAAACAGATAATAGTATATGAATGGTTTATTTGGACATAATTAATTATTTATTTCCCAAAAAAAAGAAAATATGTTTTGGTATTGTAAGGTCATTCCCTATACAAAGGTATTTGTTTTATCACCTAAACCTGATATAATAAATATGTGATTCTAGGGAATTTCCTAATTGTTTCGTATTTCTAAAATTCTTACCTAATAATTTATAAGTCAGGAAAATTAAGTAAAATATGTTTTGAACTCAAGTATAATCTACGAGATGGTATGATCTTGATAACTTAATTCAGCAATAACAAAAAGGTAATTTTTAGGGTTGGCCAATCAATGTAAACCTAACCCTAATGTCATATATGTCTTTAGTAGATTGCTTGTTGACTAAAATGGAACTAGAGTTTTAACCTTGGACATATATAGACTTCATGTGTGGTATATTGCATCCCGATTCATCACATTAAGCAAACATCTATATTTCCTCTCTCTCTCTATCCTATGGACAAATTAGCCAACACAATTTCTCTCTCTTCTGAGAATTTGTTTCATGGGAAATATTCTATGTTGATTTTTATATTGTGATCATCTTACTTTGTTGGATATTCTTACTGGACTCTTATTTATACTTGTTTCGTCTTGTTCCATGTGGAAATCCTAATTTGCATATTTGATACCTGTGTCTTCTTGTGGTGTACTTTATGATTTATGTTTCACCTTATCTATGGAAATGATTTCATATTCATTTATGGGTCTTTGACCCCATGTTGAATGTTTAATGTTCTCATGTCTTATGTGAACTTATACTTTCCTTACTCTATTTGTCTGCATGACTTAGACTAATTTTATTTCTAACCATACATTTAGATGTGCATATTCCATCCTGAGTGTGCATATTTCACTCATATTTATATAAAGGGTGTGTGTATTCCACCCAATACTTTTTGGCTGAGATCCTATAGTGTCACAACCCTGCTTGAAATATCTTTAGTCTATGCATGTTTACATTCACTGCTTGTGAATGGTAATATTATTATAAAGACATTGTTTTTAAGGCAAGAAATATCTTATTCTTTAGTAACATCTTATATAGATTCATATTCTTTTGATATCCACTTGGATAGTTCTTTATCCCTCTTAATTTGGGAAGTCTTGTTATATTGAAGTCTTCTTTTTACTTACACTGTTCAAATCTATATTTTATTGCACACATAGACTCTTATGCCCAACATCCACTTTATCTTCTCTTGTGGGTTCTGCTTCCAGCCCCTAGGTGAAAGACATAGAAGACTCAACATGATGAATGTGGATCTGGTTGATGAAGGTGACTCTGGGAGATAGACTTGGAATATCTTGGTTTCCCTCTACTTAGATCTTGAAGTTGTTACTTTCATGTAAGTTCATTATTGGGAGATTAATATGTAATCTTGTAAATCGAATATAGTCATGAAATATTATTTGTTGCTATACTTTGGTCTTTTGTATATCATCATCTGAGAATAGAAAAAGATACATCTATTCTAGCATGCTTGTTAGTGTGTTTGTATTAGATGAATTTATTCCTCAAATTAAGTAGGGAGTGGATCCTCTCTCAGGTCCCACTCCTTACAAGATGGTAAGGATGATATCTATTCTAAAGTTTTAATGTCAAATATCATAACTGATCCATATTGATAAATGATGATATCTTCTTTCTTCAACTTTCTCCAATATTGATAGCTTCCACCTACATAATGAAAATGTTACAACCCCAATTTTTGAGTTCATTTGGTGAGACAATGTAATTTCTCATATTAAAGATATTTGAACAAATAATGATATAATTTGTTTGGAATAAATGGATTTCTCTTACAATATCCTTGATGATTTTGTTGTGGGCTTTATTGGCTATTGGGCCCAAATAACAAGAAAATTCAATTAGTAAATGAATAATTGAGTTTTTGAGAAAAAAAATGAGATAGAAACCTCTAGAAGGAAAAGGGATGTAATCCAAAGATGGATTTCGTGCCTCTTGGGTTCCTTAGGTTCCAAGGAGTCCAAAGTTGCAAAGAAAAGGCAATAAGAAAAGAAAAGATTAATTAAGTATTTCTTTTTTTTATAAAATGAAAACATCAGTTTCTAGTAGGGAACCAATTAGGAAACAAATGAATGTCTGAAAGATAGAATTGTTGCCCTTGAGGGGGACACACATGCCATTGTGTTGCTGAGGATGGTTGCTTTAAGCAAAATTTAGCAAGCGCATCTGTGAGTTTGTTTTGATTCCTTCTTTGGTTCACCACCTTCTGTATCCATGCATGGATCAAGGCATCTCTGATCTTTATAGTAAGAGTGCGGTATTTGTCAGGAGGGTCCTTCAGATGTGAAACCCATTGAATAGCATTCTAAGAGTCTGAAATGATTAAACCTTCCGCAAGTGTGTTAAGAGCAGCAAGTTGTACTCCATGCAAGATAGCCTTCAGCTCGCCTTCCATGGCATCCGAACCAGGACAAAGATTTGCAGAGCCCGTCTTCCACTGTCCCAGTGAGTTTCTAGCTATAGCACAAATACAGGTCATTTGTGTGTTGCTTGAGATGGCAGCATCTACGTGAATAATGGTTGTACAGGTCCGAGTAGGTAGAGGTGGGCTGATAATGTTTCCTCCGGAACTGTGTGATTGGGTCATAGCACAGGTGATAGATGAAGCTTCAGCAATACAGTTGACAGCCACCACCGTAGGCGGTGTACTTCTTTGCTCGAAAATAAAAGAGTTGTGGTTCTTCCATATCCTCCAACATGCTACTGCAAATTTTGTTTGCCAGATCTGGATTCGGTGGAGTTCTTTGAGATTATATTCCATCCATGAATGAATGTTGTTGCTCGAGAAGAAGAGATCAGCTTCCGTTGGTATAAGCTTGACTCAGATCTGTTTAGAAGCTTCACAGTCACGTATGGCATGGAGCCAATCCTCATCTGCGGCATTACATCTGGAGCATGTGGAAACTTCGGTAAACTTCTTCAGAGTTCTGAGGACATTAGTGGGCAGGAGGTAGTGTAGCAAAAGCCATAAATGTGTTTTGATTCTGTGAGGTATTGGAATCGACCAGATGGTTTTGAAAAGAGGTTGTTCTTCTTCCTGCCAACTACATACAACGGCGTATGCTGAGCTGGTTGTGAAAATTCCATTGTGATCTAGCTTCCAAATTCGAGTGTCATCCTTGTATGAAGGCTTGGGGGTAGGCATGTGCAGAATGGAGTGAATTGTATCCGCGTTGAACCAGAAATTCAGAAAATCAGTATCCCACGTTTCATCTTCCTTCACCATGCTGGTGACCTTGAGGTCAAGCAGGTCCTCTGGGATAGTAAGGTCAGTTTTGATGGAAGGTTGATGGCCACTTCCAACCCATTCATCTATCCAGGCCAGGGTATCCTCCCCCGAGATGGCGATCCTTCTGGAGTTTTTAAGGAGAGTGGGGTGAGTCTTCTAATACTCTGCCAGAGGTGGGAACCGTTTGAGCTTGGTTGTCTTCTACTGTGGTATTTACCCACCATGAGATCCACCCAAGGGATACTTTTTCGAAGCAGAAATGTCTACGCCATCTTCATAAGAAGGGATGTATTGAAGTCCTTGGATCATTTGATGCCAAGACCTCCTAGCTGTTTTGGTTTTGTAATTAAGTATTTCTTTATTAAAAAAGAAATTGAAAACAATGGTAAAATGTGGAAAACAAATGGAAAGAGGTGTACTTAAGTTATCCTTGATGGATTTTCGTATATAAAGGATTTCTAATGTTAAAAGGAATGCCAAGTAAGAAAGCAAAAGAGAAATAAAGAGAAAACCTCAAAAAAATAGTTATTTTAATAAGAAATAACCAAGATAATGAGAGATAATGGACATAGATGCATCTAGAAGGATAATGAGTATACTTAAAAAGTAATTTCAAAATATTTGAGTTTCTTGGGACCCAAGGACTCCCAATGAAGGAAAAGAAAGAGAAAATACCCATAATAGGAAATAAGAAGATAATGTGGATACATAACTAATGGATTATGTGGTTTTGTTAAAAAGGAAGTATTTTCTACTAAAAGGAAATACAAATTGTTTATCAATTAATTAAAAGCAAGTATAAAAGAGAATAATTGAGAGGATTTTTGAAATCCTAATATCTAAGGAATAACAAATATCAAAGAGTTTCTTTTTAGAGAGAGAGGATTTCTTCTTCTTATAGGAATAGGTTTCCTTTAAGGGTGGGACTTGTTTCCTCTTGGATGAAAGTCTTTCGGCATAGATAGCCTCCCCTATATAAGGGGTAAGACCTAGGGATGAGTCTAGAGATATCACATGCACCCCTCTCTCCCTTCTTCTTCTTCTTCCTTATGTATAAACCCTAGCAAAGAGGCTAGTTTGGATCCTAGAGCAATGTGTGGCCGTGGAGGAGTTACGGCGGAAGTATGCCACTCTCACGACGCTAAAAGGACGCTCGAGGGATGTTCCTTCACCCTAGCTTTCACGCCGCAGCAGCAGCATGGCTACTTTGAATGGCTGCACAGTGCAGGCTTGCTTAGCCCAAACCAGCCGCCATGGCTGTGGGCTGAAGGCACTCAAAGGAGCACAGAGGCCGGATGGAGGTAAGGGAGGGATCCATCATGGCTTTCGGGTCCGGAGCTGGGAGCAAGAGCCGCCCCTAGGGTTGCGCTCGGCGGCTAGGGCGGAAGCCATCGGGCTGCCCAAGGTTGAAGAAGGGTAGGAGGTCATTGGAATGTTATGCCCCTCCATGGGAAAGGGAGCGACCACTTACCAGGGGCATTTTCATAATTTCATTATGTTTGCAATCGGCCAACGTTGCATGGAAACTGATGGCGTGGCACTTAGGCATTGGTCAAGTAAGTTAATTTTACAAAAATCATATCTCCTTATTCGAAACTCCGATGGTAGCAAAATATATATGTATTTTGCTCAGAAAAACGAGAGGAATACATTAAAAATATATTTAGAAGCTAATTCCTCTTTCTATTCGAAAAGTAATGGAAATTATCAACTTTAATGCTTTAATGATTAAGAAACCATATTTTGAAATAATTAATGTGTTAGTAGGGTTTAAATGATGATTAAAGCTGATATTAACCTGTTAATAATAAAAAGGAACATTAAGATCGAAAAGGATGAACTTTTCATGTAATTAGTTTAATTTAGAGTTTCATGTGCAAAGATGTGCTTTAATGGGCTTTGAAACCCTAATATTAGTAAATGTGATTCTTAATGGCTTTAATTATTCAAAACTATGAATAAATCTAAGATATGATGTTTCTAAGCTATTTCGAGACTAAAGATTCCTAATTATGGGTAAATACTCTTAATATAGTAAATAGGGTTTTCTAGTGAATAAAAGGTGGTTTTAATGATATATAAAGTTCATTTGTGAATTAGACCATAATGAACTATGAATTGAAGATAAATGAGCATAATGATCCTGCCATGGATTAAAAGGATAAAAATGGTAGTTTTAATATAAAAGAGACATAATGGACTTAATTAATGTTTAAGTGTGTCTTTAATCCAAAATTAGGGTTTGTAAGTAATTATATAAATTAGGGTTTAAAATAGTATAAATGAAGTGAAACCCTAATTACAAACGAAACCCTAGAATGGATAAGGAAACCATAGGAAGCAATTTCAAGTTGAATAGAAAGAATCTTAATAAAGTGTGTAGTAAATAGAGTACATGTGATATTCAGGATTCTTGATTGTATTGTTGAACTACTTGCTTGGATTGCCTTCTTGGTTGGAATTGATATTAGCTTGAATCTATTGAATAGGTATGTGGTTACACTTATGAATAATCATTTTAGTTTCACGGTGATTCCCTAACGTTTTATCGGTTGCTTGAAAATAACTGTTGGATGCCTTTTATTTCATGCAACTATAAAGTGACTATGATTATCACTATAAATATGTATATAACTTTCTTAGATCTGGATCTACCTCTGTGGCTTTGCAAAGGCTAAAAAGGGGTAACCTAGAGCAAGGTCTAGGTTATCATGAGTTTGAAATTGGGCTACCCTCGTGTAGTTCTATGAGACTCTTTAGCATGCCATGAGTTAAGGAGTGGACTACCTACAGGTAATGCCATGTGACTCAACCCTAGAAATTGGTTCACCTGTTAAGTGGGATCATGAGGGGTAATGGGGATCTACCATCAGGAAGGTAGTATCTAGGTCCACTGCAGGGATAGCGCAGAGGATATGGTATGCATGGATCGTGCAGTTATATTTAAAACGTAAAGTTGATTGTTAAATTGTAACTGACTTCCATATGTTGTTATGGATAATTGCATGATTATTGTTTCCCCCGCATACTGAAAACTACTAGAGGGGGGTGAATAGAGTTTTATAGATAATTTTAACAATTATTAAACTCAAGCAACCAACCACAAAAATATTGGACAAGGGGACAAGGATTTAGAGTGGTTCCAACTTTAGCAAATACTAAAGTTGTCAGTCCACTACCCGGTTGCTTACCCAACCGGGATTTGGAAAGAAATTAATTTTATTACCTCGCAAGGACTTTTACATAAAATTACAATTTCTCTCCCTAAACCCTTCAAGCAGCCTTCACCTAGAAGTAATCGCCCAACCTTGAAGCAGCCTTCACCTAGAAGTAATTGCACCACCTTGAAGCAGCCTTCCTCCTGAAGTAGCTTCCCGTTGCAATAGCCTTCTTGAAGTAGCTTCCCGTGCAATAGCCTTCTTGAAGTAGCTTGAAGTCCACCTTCTCCTCCTGAGAAGAACCTTCTCCAATCCGCAGCCTCCAACCCTAGGAGTAGCAAGGAGAATACAAAGAATAAAAGGGAACAAGAAGGAAAATAGAAATTACAACTTATCCTTTTAAGCACAAGGCTTGATTTTCCTATATCAAGCGTATTGATCTCCTAACCAATGAGTATAGAAGTGTAAGTGCAGTGGTAAGGAGATGCTAGCCTATAGGACACGAAATGGGAGCAATAGGAATGAATAGCCAATGTAGGGATTTGCTCTATTGCTTCAAAACAGATTGCCAATAAGAATTCACTCTAAAGTGTATCACGAGTGTAAAGAGTTGTATTTTAGTGTCCTATGGCTTGTCCTATTTATAGGAATGGCCTATGGATGCTTAAGGACGTTCTAGACAACTTCTAGGGGTTTCTAAGTGCTTAACTAGCCGTTAGATATAAGTTAGGTGCATTAGTAACGGCTAGTTACTTTATTCTGCAGTTGCTGTCAGAGACCATCTCGGTCGACAATTTGTCGACCGAGATACCTACTCGGTCGAAGTTTTGTCGACCGACAGGCTCTCTGGATCAACGTTCATTTGCAACTGCCAACTACCTTGTCAGCTGTGTCTAACGGCTACTTGGGTCAATCTCGGTCGAGAAGTTTGTCGACCGAGAGTGTCTCGGTCGAGGAGTTTGTCGACCGAGATTGACTCTGTTTCAATCTTTCAATTAAGGCACTAAGTGTGTGTATGAGTGTGCATATGTGATCCTATTTGAAGGAGATGACCTAACTAAGTGTGGTGTTTAGCTAAGGAGATCTAACGCTTGATTTACATGAAGTCTAAGTACTTGTACATTATATATTTGTACAAGTTTACAATTGATTACATTGCATGACATTTTACAAGCATTCAAGCGTATGGATTCCCTAGAACTTTGTCATCACCTTGTTCCTGCACACTTAAGTAGCTCGTTAGATCAACAAGAATGAAATGTTTGTCATCATCGAAACAAAGGGATTTATCATAATGTCCAATTTATCCAACAATCTCCCCCTTTTTGAAGATGACAAACATTTCCTAGAATATGAAATAAGGAAATATAAAGCATGTGAGTTTCATACCTGAAGATTACCTTTTGTAGCCATTCTTGTTTTACAAGTGAGTGCTGGCCATCAAGATGAAACTCATTTATATTTATATTTTTGATTTTATATTCTTTCTCCCCCTTTGTCATTTCAAAAAGATATCCAGGTTGAACATTTTATTTCTTCTCCCCCTTAATTTTATATTAAGCTCCCCCTGAATTTTATATTTAAGCTCCCCCTTAAATAGATATTCTATTAGGAACATGGATTTAATATCATATTTGTCTAATTTATCCACAATTTGTTTCTCAATCATTTGCAAAGGATGTTAAGCCTTGAAATGATATGACATTCCCTTAAGCTTATGATGAATGTATATTTATTTCTCATTTATCAAGGGATGTTAAGCCCTAAATTAAATGAGAATCCTTTAATATTAGAGTACATAAAAATGTCTCCAACCAAATGCAAGGGATGTTAAGCCCTGATTTGTTTAGAGAGTTCCTTTAAGTACAAGCTATATCATTTTTATGAAATTCATAGATTTCTTCATAATCAAGAGTAAAAATACTAAGGTCGTAACAAGCTTCAAATGATGTTTACAATGTTTTTCTAAGCTTCTTAATCAATTAAACCAATTTGTCGTTATAAGCTCCCTCTTAATCTTACAATTTAAGCAGTTTGATGCTTCTAAGGTCACAAATAATTTTAATTTTTGATTTTGACCTTTATCAAAAGTATACTAAGATTAAGTGCAATAAAATGATGTCCAAATAAGCATTTTGTCAAAGCTTATTTTAGGTCGCCCTTGACTACGACCATGGCGCCCCTTGGTCAATTTTAATTTCAACCAAGAGGCAAATTCTGCAGATTTCCAATTTAAACATTCATATGTGAAGTATAATTTCTGCAGATAGCTTTAAATAAATATCTATTTGAAGCATATTAAGATATACCTATTATGAAGACTTAATATGGGCATCATAGTGAAGTCTTTGTCCTTGATTTTTCTAGAACGCATGTTTTACATTCATTGTGAATTATGTTTTCATAAGCTTTGCTATGGGTACATATTAAATCACATTTCTTCTTATACCCTTATTTTCAAATTAATCATAAGATTCTTTAGAGACATATATTTTGAAAGCAAGATTAATATCTTAAAGTCAAGATTTTTGCTTTTGATTTCTTAGAACAAACAAATAGATAAAAACATTAATATTTTTGTTCTAAGAGGCACCGTTTGGCTTGTCATAGCAACATCATTATTTTATCACAAACTATGTCCACAATCATTGTTTATTATGTCAAGATGCTTTTATGCTAATGGCATTTTCAATTTATCTGAATCACAATGATCAAGAATAATATCCATTCATGGTTTGTATATATGAATCAAAGATTATTTTAGACAAACCAATGAAACATAATGATCATGATGAAGCATATCCATGGTGTAATGATAGAACAATTGAAGCATATACAGTGATCAGCTTATAAATGCAATAATTATGATCATTTAAAACAGATTTCAATACACACATGGTTCATGTATAGATATTCCAAGGGTTACCATGAAAACAGTAATTTTCCCTTAACTTAAATCAAATATGATTCATAGATAAAAATGATCTCATATAAGTTTTCAATTTTAAGACAAACTTTTATAACTGATCATGCCGAAGAAACTTTTCAAACAATGAATAAGGTTTGTTCAAGATTAGTCTTCTCACAGCACTTTTGCAATATGTTTAAGGATTTTCTACTCATAATGTCATATAATGTAAACAATCAATATGTCTTGCTACAAAAATTGTCTGCCAAGATTTTATTCTTGATTTGCATGTTAATTCAATCATCAATAACAATTTGATAGCAAACTAGGTTGATTGAAAAAACAATTTCATGAGATTTATGTCAGACTTGACAATAGAAGCCTACTCGGTCGACCATTTCTCGACCGACAGATCCCTCGGTCGACAGTGTCTCGACCGAGAAAGGTTCTGTGTTGTTTCAAACCTGTTTTCAAATATTGTTTATAATTAAAAGCAAAAGTATGAAAGTTAAAGCTCGATTTAGTTGAGATATTTAAATATCAAAGCAATATTTAGGTTAAATCTCAACTAATCATATACATTTTGTGAATCCAAACTAAACAAGTAGTTTAAGATGTATATTTGGAAATTTAATTTCTTGGATTAACTTGGTGTCCTATTATGTTAAGTTGAGATAGACATAGAGATATACAACTTAGAGTCTTTGGTCATATCTCAACTTAATTTTATCCATTTAGTTTGGGGGTTTTGGAACCCATACTAACTCATCATTCTTTTTCTTGTATGGGCATGAAAAAGAGTAATGTCCAAGACGTGAGCAATAATGGCAACATATAGAATCAACCTCGAGTCTTTTTCTATGGTTTTGTTCTAGGTTGTTCTTTGGTACAAATGTAGCTTGATGTGCTCGTGTCTTTCTCCAACTAGGTTGTTGATGAGATTTCCCTTTGGGCTTATAACCTAGTCCTCTTCTCCCAATTTGATGATAGGAATCATCCAATATTCTATCAAGGATTCCATTGTTGCTTAACCTACTAACTTCTTGTTGCAACTTAGCAATCTCATCCATTCTTTTCTTAATATCTAGTTTTGCTTGATCTAGATTAGATGATAAAGAATTCCTTTCTTTCACTATATTATCATAATCTAGATGTGTACACAAAACAGGTTGTTTTTGAAGATCATTTAACTTTGCAAGTAATCCAACCTTTTCTTGATATAGAAGATCATAATTTGTTTCTAGAGTAAAAATCTTCACATCACTACTACTTAGAGATGATTTCAAAGTACGATTTTCAGAAACAATGCTATCTTTTTCAAAACCAAGATTATTCAATTTAGCATATAAATCTTCATTTTCGGATGTAAGAGCAAGAAGTCTAGCATTTAACTCATCGTTTGTTTTACTAGATTTCTTTAATTTCTTCTTGCACTCAATATACTTATTGTGTGTTTCTTCAAGACTACAAATTAGCTCTTCTTTTGATAAATCAAGAAGTCTTACCTCTTCTTCTTCTTCTTCATTGGTTGTAGCAATGAGACAATTTTTGTGGACCTCTTTCTTCTTTTCTCTCCATGGACAACCGATTGTTGTATGGTTTGTTCCTAAACACCAATTGCAGCTTGTTGAAAGTTGGTCCAAGTTGCTCCTTTGTCTGTGGTTGTAGTCACCTCCACCCTTCATTCTTTAAGACCTGGTTAGGGTTCCTTGAAGCCTGCTCTGATACCAAGTGAAAACTACTAGAGGGGGGGGTGAATAGAGTTTTATAGATAATTTTAACAATTATTAAACTCAAGCAACCAACCACAAAAATATTGGACAAGGGGACAAGGATTTAGAGTGGTTCCAACTTTAGCAAATACTAAAGTTGTCAGTCCACTACCCGATTGCTTACCCAACCGGGATTTGGAAAGAAATTAATTTTATTACCTCGCAAGGACTTTTACATAAAATTACAATTTCTCTCCCTAAACCCTTCAAGCAGCCTTCACCTAGAAGTAATCGCCCAACCTTGAAGCAGCCTTCACCTAGAAGTAATTGCACCACCTTGAAGCAGCCTTCCTCCTGAAGTAGCTTCCCGTTGCAATAGCCTTCTTGAAGTAGCTTCCCGTGCGATAGCCTTCTTGAAGTAGCTTGAAGTCCACCTTCTCCTCCTGAGAAGAACCTTCTCCAATCCGCAGCCTCCAACCCTAGGAGTAGCAAGGAGAATACAAAGAATAAAAGGGAACAAGAAGGAAAATAGAAATTACAACTTATCCTTTTAAGCACAAGGCTTGATTTACCTATATCAAGCGTATTGATCTCCTAACCAATGAGTATAGAAGTGTAAGTGCAGTGGTAAGGAGATGCTAGCCTATAGGACACGAAATGGGAGCAATAGGAATGAATAGCCAATGTAGGGATTTGCTCTATTGCTTCAAAACAGATTGCCAATAAGAATTCACTCTAAAGTGTAGCACGAGTGTAAAGAGTTGTATTTTAGTGTCCTATGGCTTGTCCTATTTATAGGAATGGCCTATGGATGCTTAAGGACGTTCTAGACAACTTCTAGGGGTTTCTAAGTGCTTAACTAGCCGTTAGATATAAGTTAGGTGCATTAGTAACGGCTAGTTACTTTATTCTGCAGTTGCTGTCAGAGACCATCTCGGTCGAAAATTTGTCGACCGAGATACCTACTCAGTCGAAGTTTTGTCGACCGACAGGCTCTCTGGATCAACGTTCATTTGCAACTGCCAACTACCTTGTCAGCTGTGTCTAACGGCTACTTGGGTCAATCTCGGTCGAGAAGTTTGTCGACCGAGAGTGTCTCGGTCGAGGAGTTTGTCGACCGAGATTGACTCTGTTTCAATCTTTCAATTAAGGCACTAAGTGTGTGTATGAGTGTGCATATGTGATCCTATTTGAAGGAGATGGCATAACTAAGTGTGGTTTTTAGCTAAAGAGATCTAACGCTTGATTTACATGAAGTCTAAGTACTTGTACATTATATATTTGTACAAGTTTACAATTGATTACATTGCATGACATTTTACAAGCATTCAAGCGTATGGATTCCCTAGAACTTTGTCATCACCTTGTTCCTGCACACTTAAGTAGCTCGTTAGATCAACAAGAATGAAATGTTTGTCATCATCGAAACAAAGGGATTTATCATAATGTCCAATTTATCCAACACATACCAACTTTATGTTGACCGATGTTTTGTTTGTCGGTGTTTTAGGTACAAACCAAAAGGACAAATAGTAAATCATCATATTGTGAAATACATGAATTAAAGTTCAAGGAGGATTAGTTAGAATAGAATCCATACGTGGATAGAAGTTTAGAAATCCAAGTTTTCAAGAGGTATGCAAAAAATTTATTTCATCACAGCTTTTCAGTTTAGTTAGTAGAATTTAATAATTGGTATTGATTATTTTTCGAACCTTTGATCCGGGAATTGGGATAACGGCTCTGACTTCTCAGTCTCCCTTAATTGGGGGTTACTGGAAGGCGAGGTCGTTACATTTGGTATCAGAGCATAGGTTCCTCATTTAATCATTAATAATTATTATATTTTACAAACTTCGTAGAACCCAAGGGAGTTATTAGAGGATTTTCTGAAAGACAGAGGTGTCTAGAAAAGGATCACACCTGGGGGCTGGCAAGATTTTCCTCCGTACTTCTAGTCAGAATATGAGGAATCCCAGATCTGTGTGATTGCCTGGCCAATGTCTTAGGATCTGACTTGAAATAAGATACCTTTAGGACTCTCTCATCTCGTTCATCCCTTCTCAACTCAAATGTTGTTAAGGACCTTAAGGATTAGGGTTTTTCTCTCTTTTCCTCACTCTCTCGAGGTATGGGTAAGGTTGATAAGGTTTAAGGAATCCTCCACCAAATTAATGAAAAGCATGTAAATAATAAGTCATGGACATAAGCTTAATAGATTGAGCACAAACTAAAGATTAGCTACATGCTTAGGTCATATGACACGAGTTATCTTTGCCCTCAGGAGAGACCTGAGGCTAGACCTTCTTGTTAGGAGGATGAGTTGAGAGAGTTGATCATGGAGGCAGAGATCTCCATTATAGGTAGAGACCTGGCACATCTTCTGGATGATGCTAACCCTAACCCTAAGTGGAGGTTAGGGAGAGATGACACAACAAGTTAGATGTCATGGTAGATCAAGAGTGAGGGTGGACATGCCTTTGGGATGCCATGTGATCCATGAGAGGTTTGATAACCTAGTGCCTTTGGCGACCCAACCCTGGGAAGAGTCGTGCATGTTAGAGTGAAGGATAGCTTATGAGACAAGCATAAAGGGCTAAGGATAACCTTGAGCAAACACAAGCTTGAACATAGGCTTCACCTCTATCAGGATATGCTTAGGAGCTTGATCCTTCATGGAGAAAGGACCTCTAATAGTGAGGTTGGTTGTAGGGTTAGCTCTAGAGAGAGAGAGTGTAGGACCCCAAGCAAGAAGGTGGAAAGCCTAGACCCCGAGGTATGAGGAACAGTGGGGAGTTGAGGATGATGTGATCTAAGTGGATGATAGTGTTTGCCTCATGCTTGACCCCTGGAAGATGATGATATCTTGGTTACCTTTATAGGAACCAAACCCTAGAAAGAGGATGAGGCTTATGGTACCTATGTGCCTACAGTATAGGTGTTTACCTTCTGAGGTAGGAAGAAGAGTTCCTTAGACTTGGGATGGTTTAGTAATAGGTTGTGAGGCCTTGTACCTTATTGGTTGTCCTTGAATAGGACTCAACTCTGAAGTGTTGCTCGAGTAGAAGGATGACATGAAGGGCATGTCATGCCTTATACATGCTTGATTCTTGGTTAAGAGGTTGAGCATGCAGTTGGATACCCAAAAGTGAACCTAGGGTTCTTGGCCTAAGAGGGGAAGTGGTGTATCTAATTCTCATGATGAGAGTTGAGTATCTATAGATGGGGACATGGTACTCCTCATGTTTAGAGGAAAGCAAAACCCCTTGAGTTTAAGGTATGTTTGATGAATCCCTCACAATTAAGTTGATAACATGGGAAAGTATGACCTTGATCCAATGTGGAGGACGAGAACAAGTGTGACCTAGCGTAGTGTAGTAGGTGGTCTGCTAGTGCCTTAGTAGCTTACTAGGGTTAAACATGCTTATGTGGATGTAAACCCTAGATGTAAGGATGGTTTTGACTTTTGTCAATAGCATGTAGTTTTCTCCCATCCTGGGAGAGGAACCCTTTTGCAGGGTGTATGCTAGTTTTATGGGTTTTTGAGGAAACCTAAAGAGGTCTCATAGAATCTTGAGAAGCTAAGTGAAATGTACATGGTATGAGAATGAACCTGTATACCCATGGATATCCATATCTAAGTGCATGTGGATGTGTTACCATGATGGTAATTGGTATGGGGCCTAGCCAAGGTAGGTAGGTCTCCATGACCCCTATGAAAGGATGAAAGTCAGCCCATGAATGTAGAGAGAGATGATGAAGGCTTGGGTAAGGTTCTAGGCTGGACATGTACTATAAAAGAATCCTAAGTCTATCCTAGGGTCATGTAGGGATAAGACTAATGGAAGTAGGAGTCGCCTAATTCCCTAGTTGCACATGACCATAGGGTCGGGAGGTAACAGCTATCATTGTCTGAGAGCCATGGGTTAGGATATTGATCACCTTCAGAACTCATGAGATTCAAAAGGCAGATGAGTAGGGCACTCTCTAGATGCATAAGGTAAGAGGGATGACCCCAAAAGTGTCGGCACCCTATATGCCTAGAGGATATGACCAAGGATTGTGTAGTGACCCAAGTAAGTTCGAGACCAATTATCCATGGAAGTAACTTTGATATCATGATGTTTGTGATGTAGAGACATATGTTGCACGTTGCAACTTAGATTTAAAGGTGTATTGGCAAGGTGAGATGTACCATCTCTACTCTTGGAACATGAATAACTTTGTGTTTGGACGGCCTCCAAATGCTTATTTCCTCTTATTATGGGAGTGAGAGATAGGACAGTACGCATGCCTTACACCAAGGATAAAATATGATGTAAGTTGGAACGTTGCTATGAGATATGTGGATAGAGATGATAGCATACCCTTGTAGAGTGAGTGATACATGGATGGTTTACAAACACTAAGAATATTAAGAAATCATCTTGTGAGAATGTTGTATCATGAGTTATGTAGAATTTACAAGATATGCAAGGTTGAGTTTGATAACCATGAGAATGAGTCCATAGTTTTCTTGTTGAAGACAGACATAGAGTTTGAGATGAGGTGTATGTCTTCAATATTACCTAACACCTAAGGATGAGGAGTGATAATGAATTCTCTGGTTAAGATATAGCTGCCTAGTTTAGCTAGAGGCTAGAAGAAGTTGAGGTTGTTAGGCTAACCTTGAGATTGAGAAAGAAGATATGTTTGGATAACACTCAGATGTAACAAGATCTGTTGAACAAGTTAGTGGTTGTTTGGTTAGTCAGCCTAGTCCTTAATATAATGAAAGGATGGTGATAGAACCTCAGATACACTTCTTTGGATAGGAAGGTAATAAAACCCTTATGAGAGTGGTTTAGGGTTTCTGATGAATCGATCTTGAGGAATCATGACATACAGGAAATCATGATTTTAAGATCACCATACACCATGGTACTACTGAGATAATGAGTGGTAGCAGTACTATAGATGCTGGAGACAAGGATGTGTGTGGTATGTTGCCATGCATGACAGAAGGTGAAGGATGAGCACTAGTAACCCAGTGCATTGATATAGAGGATAAAGAGTTCCCGAGAGGGAATGGGAGTTCATCACTATGGATGTTGTGATAAGTCTCCCCTAGACCAAGGAAGGTCAAGATGCAATATGGGTTATGGTAGATCGCCTTACCTAGATGACATGAGAAAGAAAGAGTACTGTCAAGGGACATATCATTTTGAACTACATATGAGAGAGATGGTTCAACTACACCATGAGGTGAGTTCAAAAGTTCTTGAGTATAACCTAAAGGTTCACTTCTGTGAGGTGGAAGTAGAAGCATGAAGAACTCTATGTTAGTACAGTTTATCACCCTTAACTAATGGTTAGTATGATCCAGACTAAAGGGCCTGATGAGAGCATGTGTGCTCATTCAGGGTGATATCTAGAGACAGTTCTTGTCCTATGAAAGATGTGATGATAACCACCATAGTTAGTATCGGGATTTAAAGAAGCTCTATAAGGGAGGTTGTGTCAGTCACCACTTCAGTAAGGTGATTTTGGTGAAAGGACCATGTGATGGTTAGAAAAGGACCACAGTGTGTGTAGATGAAGTCTCTTTGATCGTGCAATGGCTAAAAGGAGCCTAGAGATGACGGGAGTTGTGAGTGGATGCAAAGTAGACATACACACAGTTCACTATGGGAGAATATGTGACATGAAAATCTGACCCCTCTAAGTTATAGCTAAGAGAGATAAGTCCCTGATGCATGGGTTCTTTTGACATGGTTTGGTGGAGAAGGTTAAGTTTGATCTTACCCCTCAGGATAAAGTAATGTGTGATGAGTTCCAGGTGTCCAATTTAGAGCACTATGTGAGGTACCCAGACCATGTGCTGAGCAATGAACCTTGTGAGCCCCAAGGGAGGCTGAAATGGCCTGAGTCACCTATGCAGTTTATAGACGCCAGGATGAAAGAACTCAGAGAAAAGAATATGTGATGATAAAGGTTCTTTGGAAGCGCCATGAGTAAGGTAAAGACACATAGGGGCCAATGATGGACATGGAAAAGTCTTATCCTGAATTGTTTATTTGCTTGATAGAATTTTGTGGACAAAATTCCTATAAGGGAGGAAGGATGTTACAACCCCAATTTTTGGATTCATTTGGTGAGAAATGTAATTTCTCATATTAAAGATATTTGAACAAATAATGATATAATTTGTTTGGAATAAATGTATTTTGTTTACAATAGCCTTGATGATTGTGTTGTGGGCTTTATTGGCTATTGGGCCCAAATAACAAGAAAATTCAATTAGTAAATGAATAATTGAGTTTTTGAGAAAAAAAAATGAGATAGAAACCTCTTGAAGGCAAAGGGATGTAATCCAAAGATGGATTTCGTGCCTCTTGGGTTCCTTGGGTTCCAAGGAGTCCAAAGTTGCAAAGAAAAGGCAATAAAAAAGAAAAGAATAATTAAGTATTTCTTTATTAAGAAAGAAATTGAAAATAATGGTAAAATGTGGAAAACAAATGGAAAGAGGTGTAATTAAGTTATCCTTGATGGATTTTCGTATCCAAAGGATTCCTAATGTTAAAAGGAATGCCAAGGAAGAAAGAAAAAGAGAAATAAAGAGAAAAACTCAAAAAAAATAGTTATTTTAATAAGAAATAACCAAGATAATGAGAGATCATGGACATAGATGCATCTAGAAGGATAATGAGTATCCTTAAAAAGTAATTTCGAAATATTTGAGTTTCTTGGGACCCAAGGAGTCCCAATGAAGGAAAATAAAGAGAAAATACCCATAATAGACAATAAGAAGATAATGTGGATACATAATTAATGGATTATGTGGTTTTGTTAAAAAGGAAGTATTTTCTACTAAAAGGAAATACTAATTGTTTATCAATGAATTAAAAGCAAGCATAAAAGAGAATAATTGAGAGGATTTTCAAAATCCTAATATCTAAGGAATAACAAATATCAAAGAGTTTCTTTTTAGAGAGAAAGGATTTCTTCTTCTTAAAGGAATAGGTTTCCTTTAAGGGTGGGCGTAGATAGCCTCCCCTATATAAGGGGTAAGACCCAGGGCCGAGTCCAGAGATATCCCACGCACCCCTCTCTCCATTCTTCTTCTTCCTTACATATAAACCCTAGCAAAGAGGCTAGTTCGGATCCTAGAGCAATGTGTGGCCGTGGAGGAGTTATGGCGGAAGTGTGCCGCTCTCACGACGCTAAAAGGACGCTCGAGAGATGTTCCTTCACAGTGCAGGCATGCTCAGCCCAAACCAGCCACCATGGCTGCGGGCTGAAGGCACTCAAAGGAGCGCAGAGGCCTGATGGAGGTAAGGGATGGATCCATCATGGCTTTCGGGTCCGGAGTTGGGAGCAAGAGCCGCCCCTAGGGTTGCGCTCGGCGGCTAGGGCGGAAGCCATCAGGCTACCCAAGGTTGAAGAAGGGTAGGAGGTCATTGGACAGTTATGCCCCTCCGCATGTTGAGGGAGTGACCACTTACCAGGGGCATTTTTGTAATTTTTCTATGTTTGCAATTGGCCAACGTTGCATGGAAACGGATGGTGTGGCACTCGGGGATTGGTCAAGTAAGTTAATTTTACAAAAATCATATCTCCTTATTCGTAACTCCGATGATAGAAAATAATATATGTATTTTTCTCAGAAAAATGAGAGAAATCCATTAAAAATATATTTAGAAGCTAATTCCTCTTTCTATTCGAAAAGTAATGGAAATTATCAACTTTAATGCTTTAATGATTAAGAAACCCTATTTTGAAATGATTAATGTGTTAGTAGGGTTTAATGGATGATTAAAGTTGATATTAACCTGTTAATGATAAAAAGGAACATTAATATCGAAAAGGATGAACTTTGCATGTAATTAGTTTAATTTAGAGTTTCATGTGCAAAGATGTGCTTTAATGGGCCTTGAAACCCTAATATTAGTAAATGTGATTCTTAATGGCTTAAATTATTCAAAACTGTGAATAAAGCTAAGATATGATGTTTCTAAGCTATTTCAAGACTAAGGATTCCTAATTATGGGTAAATACTCTTAATATAGTAATTAGGGTTTTCTAGTGAATAAAAGGTGGTTTTAATGATATATAAAGTTCATTTGTGAATTAGACCATAATGAACTATGAATTGATGATAAATGACCATAATGATCTTGCCATGGATTAAAAGGATAAAAATGGTAATTTTAATATAAAAGAGACATAATGGGCTTAATTAATGTTTAAGTGTGCCTTTAATCTGAAATTAGGGTTTGTAAGTAATTATATAAATTAGGTTTTAAAATAGTATAAACGAAGTGAAACCATAATTGCAAATGAAACCCTAGAATGGATAAGGAAACCATAGGAAGCAGTTTCAAGTTGAATAGAAAGAATCTTGATAAAGTGTTTAGTAAATAGAGTACATGTGATTTTTAGGATTCTTGATTGTATGGTTGAACTATTTGCTTGTATTGCCTTCTTGGTTGGAATTGATATTAGCTTGAATCTACTGAACATGTATGTGGTTACGCTTATGAATAATCATTTTAGTTTCACGGCGATTCCCGAATGTTTTATCGGTTGCTTGAAAATAACTGTTGGATTCCTTTTATTTCATACAGCTATAAAGTGACTATGATTATCACTATAAATATGTATATAACTGGCTTAGATCTGGATCCACCTCTGTGGCTTTGCAAAGGCTAAAAGGGGTAACCTAAAGCAAGGTATAGGTTTATAATGAGTTAGAAATTGGGCTACCCTCATGTAGTTCCATGAGACTCTTTAGCATGCCATGAGTTAAGGAGTGGACTACCTACGGGTAATGCCATGTGACTCAACCCTAGAAATTGGTTCACCTGTTAGGTGGGAACATGAGGGGTAATGGGGATCTACCATCAGGAAGGTAGTATCCAGGTCCATTGCACGGACAGTGCAGAGGATTGGGTACGCATGGATCGCGCAGTTATATTTAAAATGTAAAGTTGATTGTTAAACTGTAATTGACTGCCATATGTTGTTATGGATAATTGCATGATTATTGTTTCCCCCACATACCAACTTTATGTTGACTGACATTTTGTTTTTCGGCATTTTAGGTACAAACCAAAAGGACAAATAGTAAATCGTCATATTGTGAAATACAAGAATAAGTTCAAGGAGGATTAGTTAGAATAGAATCCATACGTGGATAGAAGTTTAGAAATCCAAGTTTTCAAGAGGTATGCAAAAATTTTATTTCATCACAACTTTTCAGTTTAGTTAGTAGAATTTAATAATTGTTATTGATTATTCGTCGAACCTTTGATCTGGGAATTGGGATAACGGCTCTGACCTCTCGGTCTCCCTTAATTGGGGGTTACTGGAAGGCAGGGTCGTTACAGAAAATGTTGTGCAAGATGTCTTGACTAGTGAGGTTGAAGTCCTCATATTAATTGTAGAATATATATTCTATGTCACTAGTAAAAATATACTACTTAGCATCAAGGCCCGGCTAATAGACTCTATCAAAAGGAATGTTCTCAAAAAGTGGCACATGAAGTGAAGAAAGTCAAAACTTCCATTAAACTAAAATATTGTGCTTCCTTACAAGTATCTTGCACCAATAACCTACATTCAGAACACATAGATATTGGGGATATATATACTCTCAAAAGTCTTACATTTTTACATAGACAATATGATACTTTGTGATGATATGTACCAGACACATAAGAATGAACACATACATGCATCAACATACAATACCATACAATATAATTGCATTTATGAATCTCATCAATGTACTAGGAGTTAGATCAACATCTTCATAAATAAAGGAATCAATTAAGATTTATATATGAAGGAAGCACAATGCAATATCACTATACCAATATCATATTGTTTCATTAAGTTTGTTAGATGATCATGAATATATATTCTTAAATCTTGACCTCTTTCTCCAATTTGAGTATTTTATTTGCAATACTAAACTAACACTTATTCTATATCAAATCAAACAAATCACAAGGTAGTCGTCCTTAAATACTAATGTGTGTTTCTTGACTACCAATTTCATTTATCTCCTCAAAGGAACCTTATTGTATTTTTATCATTGTTCAATTTACCCACTTAAAGTTATACTTCCTTCAAGAGAAAATAAATGCATGTATGTATGATATCATGGTTTCAAACTATACATGACTCTTGATTTTGTATAAAGAACACACACTTGTTGCATGTGTCAACATTTGAGTCGATACAATATCAGACTTATAGGGGGAAATCTCCATAAACGAGAGATAAAGTCATATAAAATTGAGGTAAAAATGCTAGTACTTTTGTCTTAAAGATTATAAGAATTGCTTGGTGTGTTCCGTTTCAGTTGGATTTACATAACAAAGAGTTCTCCAATGCATTTAGATGGTAAGATTGTAACCTCAAGAAATTGTGAGTGTTTGCATACTAGACACATGAAATCCACTAAACTTCAACTTCTCCTTTTGGAGCACGATATCTTCTTTTAGATCTTTAGCCTTAAGATAATCATTATCTGCTATACATCATCCATCATCTTTGATTGTGGTTTACAGTCGTGGCCACCAATCTATATTTATAAAATGAGTTCTTGTTATGTTTGAGAAATGAAAGCAGAACGTATTTGTTGATATCGTTTAATTGAAAATGGAGTTTGTAAGTTTGACCCTCTTTTTTCCTTCAAATAAAAAAATGTATAAGTTTGTATCGTTGTTTGACAATCACTATACCAGCAACGAAAAGTTCTCATGATGGTCAATCTATAAGTAATGGCACATAAGATTGAGCCAATTTTTACTGAAATCAGTAAAAGTCAAACAAAATTTCATGTAATGTGACAATCTTCATCATCTCTATCCTTTCAACATTGAACCATCTCCATTAACTTGTGCACAACAGTTCTCCTGTGAATCCTCTACAAATGGATTTATGTACTAAGATCACTTTCCATGTCTTCTTGTTAACATTAATCTGCCATTGATTGATACACAATATCTGAATGTTCTTTTTTTTTTACCATTCAGACTTGATAAAGGAGAACGGGACGACGAACAAGTGTGCAAGATGAGAGATTTGGAAAGCTTTACAAGTTCTAAAATGTTTAAAAAGTAAAAATTTGGTAATATTAAAAGCAAGACCTTCTTACCATGTTCACGGATTTTATGGAAGAGTTACGCTACCCACACAACCTCCCACCCGTGGTCACCCACTCAAGTCTTTGGAAGGGTCAATTGTTGATGTGGGATAAAAAATAGAAACAAAAAAAGAAAAGAAAAAAAGTTTTGTTCATAACTTTTGATCCACAATGAATTTTTAAACGAAATAAAAAAGAAATAGATTCATCACAAAAAATTATTTCTAACAAGACCACTATAGTCATAATTTGGATAAGAATTTAATATGAGATAAGTATAAGAAATAGAGGACAGAAGTATAAAAGTACAGTACCCTAAAATAAGGGGTATCATACACCAAATTACTAGTAGTCTCATATTTTAGGTACATCACTTATTAGGTACATTACTCCCATTTTGGGGTACATCACGTGTGTATTGATGTATATTACATGTGTTTTGCTGTACAATACTCTGCATTGTGGGATATAGTTCATCACTAAGTAAATATTAGTAGTATACCCAAAATGAGAGTGATGTCCTAAAACATTGGTACTATACTTGGATAGATAATAAAAGGGTACAATAGCTGTGCTTTGGGGTGCATTACCCTCATTTCAAGGATACACTATGAATGTTTACTTGTTGATGTATGATACATAATGAGAGTAATGTATCCCAAAGCATAGGTATTGTATCTCAAAACATTAGTAGCAACTTGGGTACATATATAATAGATGTATTGTACATATTCTGGGGTACATTACTCCCGTTTTAGGAGTACACTATGAATATTTTACTTACTGATATATTGTACCCCAAAACATAGGATATTATATCCCAAGACATGAGTATTACATTTATCTCGTAATATTATTTTTCCAAAATACGTTAACATTAGTCTTTTTAGAAAGTATTTTTCATAAAGAATCTAATGATTTCTATTTCGTCAAAAAAAATATTATGGAATGAAAGTTATGAAGAAAATATTTTTTATTTTCTTTTTCTTACTTCTCTCCTATTAAATATTGAAATATAATGTCTCTTGCACTAATATTGTACTCCGGGTGGGTAGTCTGGTGGGTACCCAGGGCTGCCAAGAATTTTTCTTTACATAGTGACGAGAACAAAGCATAGACTGGCTCGCACTATGAAGCTATAGACCATCCAGATGTGAGATTACATTTACAAGAATCTCCATGGACAACATGTGCTATTTTAATGTGAGGATTATTTGATTCGTGTTCCTCTATCAATGGCGGCTATGCTAAACTATTTGTATGCAAAAGGGTTAGGCACGCAATCAGGAAGTGAAAACCCGACTAATGGAGAAAAACTAAGTTTGTTTGTTTTTTGTTGCAATTTATAGTCTTAGTCTTTACCAGTTGTCGGTCATATATGTGTCAGTATATATAATTTATACCAGCACAAAAATCATAGTGTTGGGAAATGGTGACAACATTAAGTGAAATATGTGATTTTCTAAGGATATTCCTAATTATTTAATATATCTAAAATTTATAATTAATAATCTATAAGTAGGAAAAATAAAGTAAAATATATTATAAATTTAGAAGATATAATTTATGAGATGGTATGGTTTTTATAACCTGATTCAATAATAATAAAAAGGAAATTTTGAGTGTTGTGCAAATGATGTAAATCTAACCTTGATGTCATATATGCCTTTCAATAGGTTGTTTGTGGACTGAGTTGGAATTAATATTTTGACTTTGGACATATATAGACTTCATGTAAGGTATGTTGTATACCTATTCATCATATTGAGAAATGACTTATATTCCCTCTCTCTCTCTTGGTCCTATGGACAAATTAATCTACACAATTTCTATCTCTTTTAAGAACTAATTTCATGGGAAAGATTCTATATTGATTTTGATCTTGAGATCATCTTACTTTGTTAGATATTCATTTTAGACTCTTATTTATATCTTGTTCATTTTATTCCATGTGGATATCCTTACATATTTGATACCCTCATCTTCTTGTGGTGGAGTTTATGATATATGTTGCACCTTATTTGTGAAAAAGATTATATATTTGTCCATCTATGAAAATGGAAGAGATGTTTGTTAAGGTCACCTTCATGAAAGCCAGAAATTTAGCAAAAATAGAAATGGATTTTTCCCAGACGTTGTCTATATTTGTCTATGACTCGTCTAGCCCCATCTGTGTTGGATGTTCTGATAACCTCCCATTTTGTGATGTTATCTTACTAATTTTTCTTAATTTTCCATACTCTTTCTTAGATAAATTAGATAGAATACTTAACTTTCCACTTTATTATTAATATACCAATAGACTAACATTTCTCCCTTTTCTTCTTATAGAAAAACACACACAAAATGCAAAAGAACTCAACCGATTCCAAGACCGTGAAGATCCCCAAACGGTTTCCAAATCGTGAAGAGCTCAAACGGACTCCAAACCGTTAAGGACACAAATGATCCCTAGACCATATGAAGATCAACCGGTCCCAAGACCGAATGAAAGCAAAATGGTCCCAAGACTGGCCAAGCTTTAAACGGTCCCAAGACCGACCAAGCTTCAAACGATCTGAAGATCGAGCAAACCTCAAACGGTCTCCAGACCGAACGAGTCTCATCAGCCCCAAGATCAAGCGAGGATCGAAATGGTCCCCAAACCGTTCAGGATCCAAATGGTCCCCAAACCATTCCAGGATCCAAACGGTCTCCAAACTGTTCAGGATCCAAACGGTCTCCAAACCGTTCAGGATCCAAACGGTCTCCAAACCGTTCAAGATCCAGAATGGTCCCAAGACCATTCAAGACTCCTTGGAAGCCTATAGGGTCCCCATTAAGGGAGATCTTTTAGACGCCCAAAGGCTGCCCCAACTGCTCCAGAGCCATTTCAACCTTCATCCATCGCCCCAAGGCTACCGGTCTGAGATCCACACTCCATCCTCAAGATACTTTCTCCTTCATCGACACAGAAGGTGGGAAGTTGAGGATCCATCACCAAGGCAACCACGTGGTGTGAAGATAGTTTCTCTCTACTCTAAGGGGTCAACCTTCCTCCCTCCTACATAGAGATGATGTTTTCCTTCTCTCTTCCCGCCTCCTTCTTCATCCTTGCTATGAGCAAGTAGTCCCATATACTAGGGTGCGAGGAGTAGCCCCGCTACCCATGTTTTTATTCCATCCATTGTAATTCATGAGTTTGCAATAGATAAATACTATCTTTTTAGTTCAACATCAATCTTTTAATGAATGCTAGTTGCTTGATCACCAACGTGTATTATCTATTATCTACTAGTGTGAATTATCTATGTTTGTACTTCTAGATTTGAATATCGACTACTTGTTGGTTCCAGATGTATGTAGTCACCATACATTTGCTTCGGTATCTAGGAGAATTTTTCAAGGAGTGTAGTAAACTGACCTCCATCGTTGTACTTTCATGCTATGAAATGGAATCAGTTGACGTATGAAAGTAAAACCTTGATAGGTTGAGGAACACACTTTGAGAGGGGAGTGATGCAAAGTAAGTGACCATTCATTTGGGGATGGCTGGCATTGCAACACTTTCACATTTTTCATAGTTAGTTATCTGAAAGGAAGCTAAGTCTACAAAGATACTAACTATTTAGACTCTCTTCTTTGCAAGCCATATTTTTATGATGTATTTTTTGATCCATGTGTAGTGGTGGTGAAACTCGATCACATCCTAGTAGTTTCCAAAATATTGTTTTCAACCTTAAATTTACTTTCCTTCCATTTACATTACCTTGCACTTTAGGTTAATCAATCAATCAACTCTTTGATCTAGATATCAACTTTTAAGTAGATAAATGGAATTATAACGTTTTCTATCTTGTTAAATCCTTAACAAGACCGTTGTCTCATGGATCCGACCCTCAACTGTACTACGATAAGACTTCTGCATACCTTAGCATACGTGGGTGGAGATCTTATTATAGCACACGTAAGGTTAAACTTAGAGACTTACTATCTCTAGGATTTTTAGTGGTGCATGCAACTCCATGCGAGTGGAGGCTCCGTCAAAAATTGGTGTAGTTGTCAGGGAACGAACCCGGGTCACCCTCGTGACAGGAGGGAATACTTACCAAAAATTGGTGTCGTTGTCGGGGAAAACGGAACATTTTAATTCCATTTGTCAACTTGCTTGTTGATTAGGATTTTACACTTTACCTTGATAATTACTTCATATATCTTTTTGATCTCATCATTCTTTTCACGTCGTCTAAAGTGTGATTTTTCTTCTACTCAATTAGAAAACGTGTATGCAACCTTCGCATAACATCAGATTCTCCCCTGAACCAGAGTATGAATCTGAGGTAGAACGAAGCTTCCACCGACACATCAGACTCAACCACCAATGAGCCAAACATATGGCTAAAGAACAACGCCAGGCCGCCTTGGTGCTGAAAAGAGTCAACGCAGCCATAGCAGCCCAGAGAGCACAACTCATCACCGATACGCGTGCTCAAATTCAACTTGAAGTTCGTTCTGAAGAGCAAGCCCGTATCCAAGCCGAAAATGAAATAGCCACAGCAGCTACTCAACTTTTGATAAGGAACAAGAAGCTTCGGGATTACGCTATTCCTAAGAACTCTGAAGATAATCACCCAGTCCAGCCACCTCTCATCAACGCTCCTAACTTTGAGATCCGAACACAATGGATCTAAATTATGTAAGGCATCTCATTCTTTGGTAACGTTGGAGAGGATTGCATGGATCATCTGAAGCGATTCAAGACACTCTATCGATTGGTACCACAGGCTGGAGCTACTAATGATGCAATAATGATTCGACTTTTCAACCACTCTGTCTAGAAGGGCATTGAGTTGGTTTAACTCATTAGATGGAGAGCCAATCACCACCCAGGCTCCCTTGGAAGAAAACTTTTTGGAAAACTTTTTCCTCCCTCATTGACCTACTAAATTAGGGGACAGATCAACCAGTTTTCTCAACTTTCTAGAGAATATCTAGCAGAATCCTAGGAAAGATTTAAGGAATTACTGAGGAAATGTCCACATCATGGAATTTCACAACATCAACTCATAGAAACAGTTTATAGAGGAGTCAGTGATGACATTAAGAAGTTTTTGGATTCCTCATCTGGGGGAATTTCATGCGGAAGAATTATGATGATGCCTGGAAGATTGTCACACTCGGAGCCAAGAACCAATCTAATTGGGGAAGGTCATCTACCGGAGGAGTTCTAAATATTTGTAAAGTTGAGGAATCTATAGAGTTGAAAGCCATCGCGTAAGCTCTAAAAACCATAGCTCATAAGCAACAAGTTCTTGAAACAAAATTTGGGGAATATGATAGAAAGAAGAACTCCCGGGTTCAACAAGTCAAAGCAGCTACCAAAACTTGCAAAGCTTGTCATGCATCTGATCACCCCACATTATCATGTGGTTTCTTATACAACGTAATGATGGATCTACAACCACCGCAACTACAATATGAACCAATTATTGAACATCCTGAGGATCAGCTACCAGAGCAAGTGAATTCTATCCACTCCATACCAAGCCAAGTATATTATAATCTGGATCAACCAAGAAACTATCCCAGTTTTCAGTATAGGAATCCTACAGGAACTGCCAACCTGCAGCATCAGACGCAAGGTGGGTCTTCCAATAGACTACCACCTGGATTTCAAAGCAATTATAATCAAAAACCAAGGAAACTATAGGAGTGGACCTCAAAGAATTGTCTACCCAAGAAATTCTTCTACATACTACCCTATGTTGCATCCACAATTACAACAAACTCAGCTACAACAACCTCAATTACCAACACCTCAACAGCAACAACAACAATGGCAGCAGCAAGTTACACAATATCAATAAAAGAATGTTCCGCCTCTGCCAACAGATGAGTTATCCATGATTTGGCAGATGATGCAATATTAACAGACCATGCTTGTCAATCAGCAAGCCCAACAAAAGGCTGTGGAAACTCAATTGGCACAGATCGCATCCCAACTGAAACCCTCGGTAGGTACTTTTGTTGGTCAGCCAGAAATAAACCCGAGACACGATCAACACAGACCAGAACAACTGAACGCAGTCACCATGAGGTGTGGCTGTGTCCTTGCTGAAGTCACCAATCTTATTCGAGAAGATGATGATATAATTGAAGTCAACCCAATTGCAAGCACAAATCAAGAAACTAAAAAATCTGTAGAGACTGGGAAGGAAAAGGAAAAAGAGCAAGTTACCAAGGAACCATAAGTCTCATTGTATAAGACTAGGATACCCTACCCAGGTAGATTGAGAGAAACTAAATTGGATCCTAGATTCCAAAAATTCAAGGAAGCTATGAAGAAGATATATGTTGATATTCCATTCCTCGATGCTCTTTCTGAAATCCCAGCTTGGTCCAAATACCTGACGACTTTACTATCAAATAAATATATGACTGAAGAACATGAGACTGTCAAATTAGCTCAAACTACTTCTGACATCATTCTTAATAAGATGTCAAAGAAGCAGAAGGACCCTGGCTCCTTCGGCATCCAAGGTTCTATCAAAAATACCTCTTGCAAAAAAGGATTAGCCGATTTGGGGGCCAGTATATCCATTATGCCATTTTCCATGTGTAAAAGATTGAGTTTTACTGATTTTCTACCCACAGCAATGACAATTCAATTGGCTGATTCTACCATCACCACACCTTTGGGAATTATTGAAGACATCCTAGTAAGAGTAGGGAAAGATTCATATGTTCCCTGTGACTTTGTTATTATGGACATAAAAGAAGATCTGAGATATCCAATAATATTCGGCAAACCCTTCCTTGCTACAGCCAGAGCACTAATCGATGTTGAAGTTGGCACCATTACCTTAAGACTGGGAAAGGAAGTTGTTCAATTCAGAGTCTTCGACAGCTTAAAAGGTCCTAGCATCCATGAAGAAGTTTTTCTTCTCGAAGTAATTGATAAAATGTCTCAGTTAAAGCAAGAACCTTCTGAACCATCTGATGATTTGGAAAACATCTTAACAAATCTAGAAGCTGAATTCTCAACCAACGAACTAGTTCAGAAATGTCTGCAATACCTTGAACAAGTCGAAGAAACCCCCGAAGCTACCTTTGAGGAGTTGAAATCTATCACCGTTTTGGAAACCGCAGAAGTACCCAAGACACCTGAAATGAAAGCTCTACCATTTGGGCTCAAACATGTCTTCCTTGATGAAGAAAAATTATGTTCAATCATTATCAGTTCCACTTTAATAGATGACCAATAAGAAAGACTACTTATTGAGTTATGAAAGCATAAGAAAGTCATTGGATACAAGATGACTGACCTAACGGGAATAAATCTAGCTCTGTGCATGCACAGATTATCCATGGTGGAAGAGTTTAAACCTTCACGGGAACACCAGATGAAACTAAATCCAAATCTCAAGGAGGTGGTTTGCCTTGAGGTATTTAAACTCCTAAAAGCTGGTATCATGTATCCAATTTTTTATTCTCAGTGGGTTAGTCCAGTCCAAGTGGTCCCTAAAAAGGGGGGAACTACTGTCGTTTTGAATTATAAAAACAAACTGGTACCCACAAGGACTATCACTGGATGGAGGATGTGTATCGATTATAGGAAACTGAACAAGGCAACAAGAAAAGATCACTTCCCTCTACCTTTCCTTGATGAAGTCCTTGAACGTCTGGCCCACCAAAAATTCTTTTGCTATCTTGATGGCTATTCAGGGTTTTATCAAATTCTGATACACCCTGAAGATCAAGAAAATACAACTTTTACTTGCCCTTTTAGAACTTACGTCTTTAGAAGGATGCCTTTTAGATTATGTAATGCACCCGCAACATTTCATAGGTGTATGTCTGCCATATTCACAGGATTAACTGAGTCCATCATGGAAGTTTTCATGGATGACTTTTCAACTTATGGGGACTCTTTTGACAACTGTCTGCTTAACCTCGGTAGAGTGATACAAATATGTGAGGAAACAAATATGATCCTTAATTGGGGAAAATGTCATTTCATGGTGACAGAAGGAGTTGTCCTCGGGTATCGAGTGAGCAAAAGAGGGATTGAAGTGAACAAAGCAAAGATAAATGTCATTTCAAAACTGACACCACTGAAAGACATAAGGGGAGTACGAGCCTTTTTGGGCCATGCTGGATTTTATCGAAGATTCATCAAAGACTTTTCAAAAATAGCAAAGCCCATGTCTCACTTATTGACTAAAGATGCAGATTTCAATTTTAATCAAGAATGCTTACACAGCTTCATGACTCTAAAGAATGCCCTGATCTCAGCACCTATACTAAGAGCCCCTGACTGGTCACAACCCTTCGAGATAATGTGTGACACCAGTGACTATGATATAGGGGCAGTATTAGGGTAGAGAATAGATAAGAAACCATATTTGATATATTATGCATCAAAAACGATTGATGAAGCCCAAAAGAACTATACAACTACCAAAAAAAGAGTTCTTGGCAGTCATCTATGCTTTTAAAAAATTCCGCTCTTATCTTATCGGATCAAAAGTCATAGTATACACATAACACACTACGAAAAATATGGTCTTTAACTAAAAAAACAATTGTA
The DNA here is from genome assembly GCA_963693085.1 of Alisma plantago-aquatica. Taxonomy (NCBI): domain Eukaryota; kingdom Viridiplantae; phylum Streptophyta; class Magnoliopsida; order Alismatales; family Alismataceae; genus Alisma; species Alisma plantago-aquatica. The sequence continues at coordinate 1,670,474,688 of OY856409.1, forward strand.
GTGAAAACCCCAAAATTTGTAGCCAAAGGCTTTGGCTACATTTATCCTTACATTTATAATATATAGATAATACCCGTGTAGCTAATTGTTTAGGCTACATTTTTCAAAGTTGTAGTTAGGTATTCTTCTAGCTACAAAATCATATGTAACCCTAATTGTAGGTAAAAAAATGTCCTTACACATAAACACCTAGTTTCCATTGTAGCCAAATGTATGACTACAATTCAATTTGTACCTATGATATGTAGGGAGAGATGACATTGGTTACAATTTGTATTTGTAGTTCATGTATAGAAAAAAAAATTAGTACTTGCTACACATGTAATTATAGCTAGTGTGTAGTGAAAGACACCATGTGCTACACATACATAAGTAGTGAGAAACATTATGTAGCCAGACAGTTGCTTGCCAATATAGAGTGGTTTTCAATAAGAACATAGATGAATGTTAATCAATATCAAGTTGTGCTTACAATGTCAATAATGATACTTTTATTTATATTTGAACAATGAGTACACATGGGGAGGACATTAACTTGGCCCCTATTTTACAATATGCATGGAAAAAAGACACATGTATACAATATCTTCTTCTGACTACATCTATCCACTACAGACTACAAAGCACAATATAAAGAGGGCTCATCTCCCTTAGTTCCTCCACCTAATTCACCCTATGAATCTCATCTTTAGTGGTGAATCTTCCAATCCCAAACATGATAGAGGTATGTGACATGTCCTCATCAACTCCCAGAGCTCTCAACACATAGGACTGAGCACAAGAGTTGCAGCCTTTCCTGTTGGCAACATCATGTAGAGGTTCATGTATAGTTAGTTTTGGTTGGAAAATCCCCTGGATCAGAACATATTGGCATTTCTTCTCATAATCCATACGTTATGTACTTTTGTATGTTGTGGATCTCAAGTGCCATCATGTTGATGGTAGCATCCACTTTGTGTGAACCACCATGGATACCTACAAAGAAACATACAAGTTTTGAGATATGGCTCACGAAAGAAACAAGCAAGCATAGTTTCTCCTACTCATAACTTACCTATTCCATAAGTTGTCTTCTCCTAATGAATGAGAAGTATGAAGTGAATGAGAAGTATCAATGGGCTTCATGCCTTCAATTTTCTATAATTCAATATATAGTCTAGTTGCCCTGACGATGATTTGTGAACTGCAAGAATTTAAATGGATACTAACTGGTCAGTAAAAGAAGATATAAATCGAATCAAGAAAATCCTTCAAATCGAAAGATAAGCATCTTGAAATTGCTTCTATATAGATGGAGCACGATATTTATAGTGCTTTGAAGAAATCATAATCATACTAAAGAACAATAATTAGCATAATATAAACAAATAACTAACAGTAACTTCAGATGGCTCATGTTCTTTACTCCCTCCATATCTGACTCAACCATGTAGTTCAACATCATATACATATGATTCAGCTGCCCATACATGCTATAAATATAGAGCCTAATCATTCTAACGGTCAACTATTTTTAGATTCTTGTACTATTCAAATTAATCATTCAAGGATCAGCCTACTATAATCCATAATCATAGTTTGCACAGAAAATATAATATGAAATAAAAACACTCTGACCATACAAGCCTTCTCAGATGGATGACACAATTTTCTAAAAGTTAAATCCATTTTAAAATTCATCTTGTCCTATTTGACTAACTAACTAATTTAAAATGCATTAAAACCTACCAGCTAATAAGATGCCCAACTAATATCTAGATAATAACTATTATGCTTTGTGGAGACTTATACACAGACCTATATCTAGTGTAGATGGCATTATGAAAATATAATTACAGTGTTAAAAATCTATAATGCAGCATTTTTCGGTCATAATTCTAGATCTATAAATTGTCTACTCATTCCATGCAATATTTAGATCATTATGAATGATGTTGGTGTATTAGCCTTTGTTCAGTGAATGTGGTTGCTCTAATAGAGGCCTCAGAGCCTTGATCTTATGCCAAAAATGGTTTAGCTCTCTCTAGTTTTAAAAATCTATAATTGCATCATTTTTTGGCCATAATCCTAGGTCTATCAATTGTCTACTCATTCCATGCAGTATATAGATCATTCTGAATGGCACAAATGTATTAGCCTTTATTCAGTGAATGTGGTTGTATAGGCTTCAGAGCCTTGATCTTGTGCTAGAAACAGTTAAACTCACTCCCTGCTTGATAGCTTAACAGCTGTATCATACTGATTGTGCTAGATATCCACAAATCATGATTGTTACCTAACAACCCATAGTTTCTTGCGAGTATATGATAAATGTGCATTAGAACACAAAGTTGATAATTTGAATTGTCTGAACTAGAGTGTCATCTTCAAAAGAAATTGGATAATAGGGCTACATGTAAGAGTAGTAATTCCTCACCTTCAAACCAAGGCCTTCCCCAAATGATTCTATCCCAAGCTTGTTTGTTTGCACAATAGGAATATTGAACATGTCATGTCCTACTGCATCTGCCAAATGACATAAAATGAATCCAATCATAGAAATAGTCTTCTCAACACCTAGGCAATCTTTTTAGCCAAATACAAATGAACAATTTGAAACAGCACATTATTCCCAACCTAATAACAAAATATTAGGCAAAGATAGCATTATGTTCACCTGGTTATCAGAAGAAACTTCACTAGTAAGAATAATATTGGCTCCAGCAACTTTTAGCAATGATGCCAATTTATCACTGAACATATACTGAAGAGAAGCAAATCAAATGAAGAGTATCTTCTTAATAATCAATAAAAGAAACCATCACCATATTTGTTGATCCTAAAATGAAAGTGTATCCCTCTAAACAATTTCTTCGTGCTTTGGGCTCCACTACTTTAACAGATACTCCATCAAAAGACAGTGTTGGAGTATAATTGAAATAATATAAGGATAACTTTTAGATCACAATGATCTGGAAAATAAATTTATACAGTTCCAAGTATATCATCTACAGAAAAGTATTTTGATAACCTACTTGCTGAAATTTGGGATATCAAAGCAGATGTTTTTATCTACAAGAACCTAAAAGGAGATTGTCAGATGTTGTAATATTGGATGCATTATATGAAATGAGAAAATAGAATACAAAAAATGATGCAGTGATTTGACATTATGGTTAGACACTTAAGTACAAATAGGCTTTTTTTGCAGTAGCTTAAGCACATTCAAGAAAAGAAAATGCCTATTCCAGTTATCCTGCTTTAGAGATCAGAGATGGGAGATATAAGATGGAATGTCTATGAGAAAGACAGCAGCATGGGCTCATTTAGTTGAGGAGAAAATGGCACAGCATAAATTAGCTCACTTCAGATTAGGCTGTCATCGGAGGCAGTTAGTCATATATATATATATATATATATATATATATATATATATATATATATATATATATATATTTCACATATATATACCAAAATATATATATATATATCAACACCACAATTATTGATCTTACCAAAACCACAATCAACATGGTAGTAAGAATCTGAAATGAGAGCCCTTTTTGCAGTCATTAGTTCTTCTCTTAGTACTTCTAGCTTCATAAATCTGAAATGAGAGCTGCAAAAGAGTAGTGCATAAATCACTCAAGCACATGAATCGATGTACTATGACAAAGTATAGATAGATAGAGGGAACTTAGAAGGCCTAGATGCATTCATTCAGACAGGAAGAACATCACCAAAATGGGAATATCAACAAGCTTCAGTGAAGGATGTTGTTGAGACCCAGGGTGAAGATGGTGCTTTGGATTCTAAGATACATATGTTGAATGTCTCTTATGTTGAGTGATGCAAATGACATATGAGATAGCTTGTTGTGATGTGCAAAGAAGTATCTATCAGTAGTACTTACCTATATTTCATGATGGAGTGAATTTGCAAGCTAGAAACTCACCACTTCTTGATATCACGATAGCTTCCACGTTTTATTCTTATGTTCCAAGGCATTTTTTCCAGATGTCATTCTCGGTGCCTGCAATATTATAAAATTCTTATAGTTTACTACATAGTACTAAACCATAAGATTCCAACTAGGCATTGTAATGAGATGCACCTTGATTTCACTCACTGCCTAAAATATAAAGTTATGATTTCTAGAACAGAATGTATAATCATCTAGATATGTTAATGCATCATTCTTGGTGACTCTGAAATATCAAAAAAATTGCACACTAACTAAAATCCACTTGTTGGTTTTTTGTTGTGAAGATGCATGGTCTTGAATTTGAATCTTATTCAGGAGAAGGGGTCTTGGGTGGAAATCCAACCAATGTTTGGAAAGATAAGTGGGTGTGAGGATGTGAGAATGTTAAGCTTCTGAGTAACAAAGTTATTCCTGAGGATCTTAAGGATATGCAAGTAGTGAGTATGGTCAACAAATCTGGGGGATGAGACCTGGAATTTCTGAAACACTAGTTTTATTGTGGTATAGTGTTGGATATACAGCTCATGAATTCGTCCAAGGAGGAATTTGGAGAGGACATTCTTATTAGAAAGGGAGTTGGAATGTAGATCTCAGTGTTAGATCATCTTACTCTATTTTGACAGAAGCAAGGGTTGTGGACTCAAATGGGAACTGAAATACCATAGGTAAACTCCAGGTGTTGTTGATAATTAGGATGTTTATGTGGATTCTTCAACATGACAAAATCATGATGAACTCTTTAAGGTTCACAAGGGAAATGACACAAGGTGCATAGGAGGAAACGTCCATGCATGCTATCAGGAACAAGGTGATCTTGATAAAAAAAATCTCATATGGAACTCTTACTGAGGACCTGTGCTCAACTCAAAGACATTGGGTTGTTTTTTCTTAAGGGGGAGAAGGTCAGAGTGGCAAAAAGGATGTGAAAGGGGAGACCTGGTATGGGCCACTAATGAATTTGTTAGTTGTTAATGTGGATATTGTGTTGAATATACAAACCAATTGATAGTGCTCTAGTGCCATTTTGAGGGATTGCTCATGGAGATGGGTCAAGGTTAGAGGGGTTGTGTATTCAAGTACCAGATCCATTGGAAGGGGAGCTACATGCCTTTTTGCAAGGATTATGATTGGCTAACAGACTTAGCATAAGGAAAGATTTGTTTATCTCAGACTCAAGGACTCTGGTGGTGGAGTTTGCTAATCGAAGAGAGGTCTACCATCCAAATACATGAAGGTATTTTCAGGCTGAACTGGATAGTACTAATTGTTTGGGGACGGTTGTTTTAATACATGTTTTAGCTCCAAGAGCAGGCTAACAGGAATGTCTAGGAAAGTAATCATTAGTAATATGCTTTTCCCACGAATATGTCCATCCTTTTCTGGATTACAAATGCATGAATCAACTCAATTATGTAGATCAGTAAGTAATATTTCTTTGGTTCTACACTGGGTTCACCTTACAAGTAATACATAGCTTCATCCCACTTGCCAATCAGCATGGACACCCACCCTTTCTTTGGTTCCATTATCAATGATAAACATGTGTACCTATTGTTTTGGAATGAAAATGCTAAAGTGAACTGTCAATTGGACAATTCTTGGAAGCAGCAATCATCCCAACAGGTCATAAGTATGGTATAAGAAAAAATATTTGGACAGTAAACCAAGAAAGGCAATTATAAATTTCAGATACCAAAAATATCAATTTTATTAAAAAGACTGGCGAATATGAACAATGTACTCACTATCTATCACATTAAGCGTTGTGTCATAACCCAATGATAGACTTTGACTCCTCCATTTATACATCTTGACACAAGCTTACTATATCATTTCTAAGTTTCCATTTAGTGATGGTAATACACTTGTATTCTCTTTAGACTAAACCTCATCATTCATGAAGTCATAAATCATCCTAAAACCTATGCAATCACCTAAAAGTTAATTATATGCTCATTAAATCACATGATTCTCTGTAGTGTATATAGTTGAAAACTTTCACAAAGAAAGGTCAGTGGACTACTATGAAATTTTAGAATTGAATGACATGTATTGTACTCATTAAAGGTCACAGTTGATACAGGAAATAAGTGGGAAATATACTTGAACAGTATATCTACCAAGAACTATTTTAACTTTCATTATAGCTAATAAAATGTCCAACAAGATAGACACTGTAATGAAAAGCAAATCTGTGATTGGTTATTCAACAAGCAACAAAAATTCAGCATATGCTTCTAAGATCACAGTTGGTATGGTGGACTATAGAAATTTGCACAAATTCATGACAACAGTAAATTTTTCTACTCTGAACTACAGAACATGGAATTTGAGTTTCTTGGAGATGATGATTCTTTGGTGATGTAGATCATCTTATATAATCTAGCAATCATTCAAACACCTATGCACAAACCTATTTTACCAGACCAAGCTGCACAAATTCGTGCACAAATCTATGAACACATAGAGCCTGACCTTTTCCTTCTAAGTTGGTATGGTAACTTGGCAGTACACATAGAACATGAGTCTTTTCATTCTAAGATGGTACCTATGTATGTTAGAATTCTTGAGGATGGAATTCTTAAAGTGCTTTCAGACCTTCAAATCAGTCACATATGGTCTCAGTTTCCTACCAACATTCATGAGCTAGAGTAGATCCGCAAAGTATGCACAATCTCTGATGCAATTTCTATAACTGTTCAGATGAATGCAAGATTCTAATTGAACTTATTAGACATCATTTAGATGACTAACATGGATTGTGGTATTTCAATGGTCAACTACGACTTAATACCAATTAGCTAATATACTTTCTATGGATGAGTGTTGTACCCATGACTACTGTTACAAGTAAATGTTGTGCTACTAATTTGGATGCAACATGTCAAAAAATGTCACTCAAATACATGAAATGAATAAAAGCATGCAGATATATGTTGATTTGACAATGTAGTATTTCATGTATTTCATGTATCGAACCTACAAAAATTCAAAGGTTCCACATAGTGACATAGGTCTTGAAGACGAGAGAGTTAACAGATAGCCATACTTTACTACCATAAACACTCTATTTTTGTTTTTATAAGATATCTTATCATGTCCTCCTTTCTTTACCTACCCACACCTTCTACTTTGCACCATATCTCTCTAAAAGCAGCAATGTTTTTTAGACTACTTATTCTGTAGCAGCACCAGCATCCAAAACGACGTACGAAAAAGGCCTCTCAGGGCTTTAGCTGGTGAAAATGGCCATATATTAAGAAGCTCAAGTGTGGTTAGACCTCACATAAAGTCCAAATGATTAAATAAGACCACCCTTGAGAAATAACATAGTTCAACAGATCATACTAACCACCTATAAAAAAACTCAAATGATCCATAAATATTTACAAGTAGTAGAGATCTTCATTGGGATAAAATGATAACACACAAAGGTAACGATTTTGTACTATGGAACTATTCAGCATGAAGCTAGCAACCATGTGCATTGTACAGTTGGCATTTTTCACATGAAAAATCAATCATAAAGCACTGATGACGTCTAAAATCATAAACAGATCACTCAGTTAGTCCCTAGAACATAAAGTGGTAAGGCTTTAACCAACAATAGACAACAACCCTTTACAGGTGATTTCAGATCATCAAAGAAAAGCTCTAGAAGATGACATATCAAAAGGATTGGTTATATTAGACACTTGGGAATCTAAGAATAGGGAGAAACCAGCAAACACATTTGTATAGTCCCATCAGTGCTATAAACATATCATATAGAAATCCTTTGCAAATGCAGCATCAAAGCCATCAGAAAGAAAAAATGTAATCAGAGATCAGTAGGACTGCTAAACCATAGGCATCAAACAGATAAACAAGTTTACTGTCAATTTGGCCTCAACAAATTGTTCTTCAACCAGAACCATACATGCCACTTGTTCAGTAACTATAATAATAGGGTAATCATTTGATGAATGGGAAATAGATAGTGAATGATCTATAAGAATTTTTCCTTTGAATTTAAAATCAAGACAATGAAATAATGAATGGTACTACAATATGTGTGACATCCATATTTATTGAAAACCAACTAAATATAATAAAGAATGGATGACTTATATTTTTACTAAATCTTATGAATTCATATGATATGTGAATCTCTATGTTGATCAAATGACTGCTACTCTTGGTTTCCACGTCTCTAAATGGTTCACCTACAATGATGCATAAATAGTTAAGAAGTGCACTTCTAGTATTGAGATTAATTTATAAAATGTTACCTGACAATGAGTAATTTCTTTGGCCAAGCTATCACTGTCCCAATTACATCCTCAATGACTTGGTGTTGACCAAAAGTCCTAATCAACTACTCTTGAGGTTGGATTGGTACAGTAATGGACACAACAGCAAATCAGGACCCCAACAGTGCTCCTCCTATGACATAAGTTGTACTTGTAGAAGTAATGTGTCCTTGTGCTACAATTGAATTCCCATCCTCAAAACTTAACAAGGAAACGACCTTTAAATTTATAAAGATTGTGTCAAACATTGTTTATACCTAAAAATCAGATTGAAAAAATTAATCAATAAATGTTTGGATATAATAACATGTCCTTCGGTAATGGGTGTTTCACTACTCGATTGATTTGGTCTGGGTAGTCTTTCATTGGTGGTCCTTGTGATATTCTACAAAATAAATAGTTTACTATAAGAAAATCAATTTTATTATGTAATCACATTATAAGAATTTGAAGATTTACCTCATTCGGCTGAAACGAAGCACTCAGGTTAGAATTTCTCAACATCATAGCATCAAGATTTTCAATTTTTTTCTTCATTTCTAACAACTCCTTTTGTTGAGCCTCGTATATCTGGGTATGAGCATCAACAACTAGTTCTAAGTCTATGATTTTATTTTCATATACATTATGAGACACATGAATCGCATGTTTCACATGAATCTTCTTTGGGGCCAAAATATGATCAAATATCTCGTCTTCATCGAGATTTTCATCATTACTTGCAAGTGTCGCATTCATCTTGTCCTACATACAATATTAATGAGAATATTTTCATTAAATAAAAAATAAATTTGTTAAATGATTGCTAACAATCAATTATGCAGATTTTGCATCGACAGCAGTACCATCCTTCTTCAAATGGGTGGCCTTAAACAAGTCTAATCTGATAACATTGCCATTATTTTTCTTTTCTTGTAATTGTTTGTAACAGTAGCAGCATATATGAGCATAGTAGTAAGAAAGTGTAATGCACATTTCAACCAGAAGATAACTCACATTAGCCTTCACACAAGCATACAGTGTTGATCCTGATGTATGTCTTGTCGTTACGAACTTTCTGCTCATAACATTTTTTAGCACTCCTTAACTATATAGAATGCATTATAATATAATTATATACAATATAAACTATTAAATTCTACAAAATTGAGGAATAAATTGTTTTATCTTTCCATCATCATAATCCCAAAAATTCACAAGAAATTTTCATTGATCAGGATCAAAACGGGAGGGGCAATCATTAAGTCGATCAGATTTTTCTTTGTACTGCATGTAGTGGGTTTTTTTAATATCCGCTTTGAAGTTTCTCCAACAATCCCTCACTATTCGCAAAATTGAATTCTTTCCCCTTTATGTCGATAACAAACTTGGTTTGTAACAAAAGAATAATTTTTAAATAGAAAATTCACAACATTGTATTATATCTATAAGACTAGAATTACCTCCACATAATTCCATGTAGCGGTTTTGTTTTCCACAGGTACTTGTCGCCAATCAAGATAGTTTAATGGTGCAAGATCAGAATTTCTAGCAACAGTTCCCTAAAAGGAAGACAGGCCATTCTGATGTGGTCTTATTAGATCTCCATTCTCATCTAAAGTAATTGGTAGCTTTTTATCCCCTGTCTTACCCCATAATCGGATATATTTAGAATAGCCCCTTGTTTTTTTATTTGTAGCTCCCCCTACAAAATCACGAATATGATGCAAGCATTTACAAGGATATACATATTACACATATAATTAAATAATAGTTTGTGAAAAATGTAATGAATCTTTGTATCTAAATTTTCTTACCTTCACTTTGCCCAGGATCAATAGTAGGAGAATCAGCAACAGAATGTTGATCATTATCTAATTTATCAATTTCAACCTCTTGATTGTTACTGACATCATTTACCAAGCGTTGCATACTTACTTTTACAGGCACTCCTTGATGACTTTTTTTCTAAGTGTCTTTTAGAATGACTTCCTTCTCTTACACTATTTGAGTTTGCCACCACATGACTTTTACCAATAGTACCAACTCCATCATTTGACACAGAGGGATTTTTTTCTTTTGCAAGGTTCAAAGAAGAACTTCTATTGTTGTTTGCAGTTGATCCCGCCACAATTTAACTATTTCTAAGTCCTTCCTTTACATTTGAACACCCCCAATCAGCATTTATCGAACCAAGATACCCTCCTTTTGGTCTTTTGGAAATATCTGCAACTAAAATGATGATATGAGCAGTTCTAAGAAAGATATTCAATGATGTAATTTTTTATTTTACCTGTCATACTCCCATGAGTTAATCCTTCATTGTAGACATCATCAGTAAGTGGAGACAATAGCTGACTGTGTCTTTTCATTCTCCTAAAAAGACAATTGATATCAAAAATATTCAATTACAAATTGAAATCATGGCATACATTCTGTAATTGTGTTCCTCAAATAAAATTAAAATTTTCAATAATATTTTTATTTTGCTGATGAAGCCAACATCCAACAAGAGAACTCATTAAGCAAATTAACCCAAAAGAAAAAAAATTGTGCAACAAATGTATAATTATGTAAAAGAATAAATGACCATTTTAGAAATAAAAGGATAACATGAGTGTTTCCAGTAATTGACCCAATTAATAAAATAAAAAGAGTTACATAAGATCAATGATTGGGATCATGACCCCCTTCATAAAAGGTCACACCCTCCATGTCTTCTCTGACTAAATTAACGTCATCACAAACATCACTTAAGATATCTTCCAAATCACTTGGAGATTTATCTTCTGATAAGCAGGTTCCATCCATGAAATTATCATGAAGCTTCTCCTCCATGTCATAAGTATCATGAGGTGTAGTGTGCACAACAAAGCTCCAATTTTTTTGACTTATGTCTTTCACATAAAACACTTGTTTTGCTTGGGAGGCCAATGCAAATGGATGATCAGTTACATCAATACATTTTAAATTGACCATTGTGTAGTCATTTTCAGATTTTTTGATGCCTCTGTTTGCATTGACCCAGTCACATTTGAATAATACAACTTTAAGTTGCTCGTAATAACTGATCTCGAAAACGTCCCTTAACACCCTGTAGTATGTAATCTGACCCGTTGTAGGATTTTTGTCCTTGGAGCTGGCAAAAAAAATTTTATTTCCGCTGCCATGTCTATTTTGGTATTTCCTACAGTGGTATCAGAGTCACATCAATTTACTATGTTTTGGTATAATCAACTCGATTGGATTTTTGGTTTATGGCATTTTATTTATTACATGTGATAAGAATATTTAAAAGGACTAATGTGCATATCCGATCAAAAACCACATATAATTCCAAACTTATATATATATATATATATATATATATATATATATATATATATATATATATATATATATATGCAATTTATATGTGTCACCCTAAAATCAATTTTGATGGTGGTTGTGTAGCGTGGTTATGGCCAATAACCCTAATATCCGTGTGTGGTTGGATGGTTTGGTTTTATTCCTATTTTATCTTGGTTTGCATATCGAGCCTCACCTTCTTCTTCCCAATGTAAAAGTTAATTCTCTCCTACCTTTGCTCCCCTCGAATGTAACTCAAGGTTTCTCATCACCATGTAATAAGTTTAACAACAATATGATAGTTTCTTTTCTTATAATGACAGAAATGACGATCAACGCCAGGCGAGCTGACCATTTCTCATGACGAGTCAATCGACTAGAGGATCGAAGAGGGAAGACTGCAGGAGGAGTGAATCGACCGGTTGGCAGATCCATCTGACTATTTGGAGGTGTATAGACATCATTTGGATAGGAGGCCAACTGATCATTTCAGACAAACAACCGACTGGCCAAGAGGTGAGACAACCAATTCAAGGGTTGAACCGATCCACCTATATTGGCAAGCACAAATCTACACCAAAAATAGGTTCATGCATGTGATGTTGACCTAGGTGGTAGTGATTCCTTGTGTCTCTAAGGAATTATAATAGATATGGCCATAACTATCACTTTTTATTTTATATATCATGTTTATCTTGTGGGATATAGCATGTATATGATACGTACTAGTATGTAGTGATTGGATATGTGTGTGTATATACATAATATTATATATATATATATAATCCCTCAACCAAATATATTAAGTCTAAGATGCTTTCCATTAGCAGCACACATGAAAAGCTTCATCGACTAAGTGTGGACACCCCAAGGGTGGTGTGTTGTCTATCTCGTGGAAGTGTGATGGTGATGATGTGGGCCCACCAAGTGGGGTGCATTATTGTCGTGTTGGCTTTTGGGTTGGGATTAACAATGCGGTCTTAATGAGATTAAGCACCAAAAGCATACAAATAATTATGGCAAAGAGTTGTCCATGTTATCGATCTAAAAATTACATAAGATGCAATTGGCAATCATTGCCTACCTTAACAACTGATTATGAATGTTGGCATTGGTCGAGTAATAATTGAATCATTATGGATCTTGGCTCATTAGGAGATTTTTTATTATAATCTTCCAAATTGATATTGATGGTTGTCAATTTGATCAAAATAATGAGAGTGATAGATAATTAAAAGACCTAATTAACATCATCAATTTTAATCAAATCAAATAAAATCAAAATGAGTTTTTGACAAAATTGTGAATTCTTTTGTAGAATCAAATGGCAACAAGCAACCACTTTTCTCTATGATTGGTCCTTGAGAAGGACAAATTAAATGAGAATAACTTCCATGACTGGTTAATGATGAAGAGAATCGTTCTCACATAAGAGCACAAGCTCTATGTCTTGGAGACACCAAAGCCAGATGAACCCTTTCCCAATGCACCTAAGCTAACTAGGATGCTTACAAGAAGCATACTGAAGATGTCGTGGATGTCAAGTGTCTAATGTTATTCTCCATGAACTATGAGTTGTAGAGGTAGTATGAGAACATGGATGTTATTGAGATGGTCACACATCTTAACAACATGTTCCAAGATCGGGCAATACAAGAAAGATATGACATCTTTAAGGCATTGTTCAAATGTAACATGGCAGAAGGAGATCTAGTAGGTCCTCATGTACTCAAGCTCATTGGGTATGTGGAGAACCTGGATAGATTGGGATTCCCCTTAGGTCAAGAGTTGACTACTTATGTGATTTTGTAGTATCTACCAGAGTCATACAGTCAATTTGTCATGAACTACAACATGAATGACTTTGACAAGTCGATGACATAGTTATTGGGCACGTTGAGAATAGTTGAGGCACAAATGAAGAAAGGCAAGCCCAAGTTTGTAATGATGATAAAAAAGACAAAGGGAAAGTCTAAAGGCAAAGGCAAAGCTAAGAATAGTTCTAAGTCTAGCCAGAAGCCTAAATCTTTAGATCTCAAGGCAAAGGGAGGAGTAAATAAAAAGGTGATTGTCACCACTGTCACCAAAATAGACATTGGAAAAGGAATTGCCCTCTCATTTTGGATAAATTAAAGAAGAATAAGGAAGGGGCAGATGCCTCTACTTCAAGTATAAATGTTATAAGATAAATTTGATTACTTCTTCATCTTTATACGTGATACCAGATAGAAATATGACATACGTGATGTGTAGGATCTGACAAGAAGTAAAACCTTTATGAAAGGACAAAGATGGACTATGTGAAGCAAGAGTTGCTGCAACTTTAGTCTACATTTAAATTTATCTTATCCCTTTGGGCATGTAATAGAGTAAGTTTAACTACTGTTTCATTATGCCAATAATAGAAACATTTACTTTATGCATCTTGTATGAAAAGGATGATGATGAATTAACAGTTATTAGTGTTTCTATTCCAAATATGTGATCTTGTATGGAAATGCCCAAAAATCTAGTGATCTTTATCTGAAAGGATCTAAAGATGAATGCTTAAATACCTAAAAGATTATAATTAATAACTCAAGCTATCTTTAGCAATGTCATCTAGAGTGCATATATGAGAAAAGCATTTCTAGAATTCATATTGATGCTATCTAGACTATTTTGGTTATTGAACCAATAAGAGACATGCAAGTCTCAATTATGAACAATATGACAATATACCCTTCACTCAATGCAGTGGGAGGGCAAGCATTATATTAGGCCTTATACATATTAATGTATGAAGATCTTATATAATAAATGCTAAAGATAGTTGGTTGTACTTCATTATATTCATTGATGATATTAGATGATTGTATTTGATTAAATACAAACATGAATCTCTTGAAGTGTTTAGGGATATTATAAATGAAGTATAACATTGATAAAAGTATTGAGAATTTTTTATGTGATCAATTTTGAAATACTTTACATCGATAGATTTGAGAACCTTCTAGATAGGCCGTGATAGTGTATCACAAGTCAACTCCATCTGAACATGATGTTGTGTCTGAAAGAAGGAAGTACATCCTGGTGGCTCATGATGTGATTATCATATTAATCTAATCTTCTAATCTCCTTATGAATGTATACTTTGCTCTAAAATAATGTACCATCTTAAATGGTTTAAAAGACATCATATATCATATGATATGGGAATGTCCTGATATGTCTTAAGGATTGAAACTTCAAAGAAAGTAGTTTCTTGAAAAGGTTTATCCACAAACCATATGTCACGGAACCGTTTGTTACCCAAATCCTAAAATGAATCTAGTTAGGGTTAATGATGAGAATATAATGTATGCATGTAAGGTTGTTGTTAATCAGGTGTTTCTTGTGGCTAGATGGTCATGGATAAGGTTAAGTTATGAATATCTAAAATCGGGTATGGGCTTGAAATTATTATATGACTATGGCTTTCTTGCTTGAAATGTGATACATATGTATGCTTGTTTACTTGCTCAAATATTGCCATGTAGTATTCTAGTATGTACTCGATGTTTGTCTCATATTGTGGTTTTATAACCTACAAATATAATATAGAAAGTCCATTATACAATGTTGAAACAGGGCTATCTCTTGGCAATGGCCTCGAGGTCCCTCATGTATAGAAGGGTTAGCTAATCTTGATCACCCGTACATATCCTTCCATTAGGAAGTTTATCAAAGGCCTTATGAATACAAGCTATGATGGTATAATTGGAGTAAAATTACACAAAACATGGGCTCTCATTTTGCTAAGCACTTAACATGTTATTTTTCTTGATCGTTTACTTCTTGCAAATCTTTTCAATTATGTAAAGCTTATGTATATGTATCTTTCAGTCATGTACTCAACACCTCATGTGCTTGAACCATCTTGTTTCACGTATTGTATAGGTTCATAGATGGCTAGAAGTTGATGGGATTGGTGATCTATGACAGGTGTAGTTGTTGGAAGATCCCTAGTATACATGAGCAGACCTGTAAAATTGTACTCTTGAATGAATAATTGAAAGCTTGTAATAAACAATGTTGCTTAATAAAACTTGTGGAATTTTGAGATTTGATTGGTGCTTTTATCTTGTTATTTGATCATGTATTATAAGCTTTACACTTCCGCATTTGCACTCTATTAATACCATACTAGGGACAGACGCTTAGGTCCTATCGCCATTGACTTCGTAGTCATTTGTAGTTAGGATTTGGGTAAAAAATGGTTCTATGATAGATGTTAAATTGCAAGAAATAGAGGGAACACTCTAGAGGTGGAAAATTGCACATCAACCCCCTACATTGGGTGAATTGCAATTTGTACCAAAACTAGCACAGAGAGCACAAATAGCATCCAAACAAGCTCAAATTTGAAACTTAAGCTCTCTATAGGACCTAATCATATCTTAAAGGATTAGAGCAAGGTTCTAGGCACAAGGTTAAGCTAAAGCAAACATGGTTACCCCAAAACCTAGGTCAGGGTCCTTACATGTTTGTTCATTTATGGGATGATGGTATAACATGATAGATGTCTATAGGTTGAGGACCTTAACAATGAGATCATATGTACGATAAGAGTGTATACATTCTTGTTATGTCTGTGGTCATATATTATCATGGAAGAAAAGTATAAAATGATAATACATAGGACTAGAATGTGTGTTGGTTGATGACGGAATCCCATTAGTCATGGTGTGTGATATAAAGCCAAAAGCATGGGTACTTGTTAGAGAACAATGTACTGGACATACTCACCTTGAGACTGATACATGGAAACCATTAAATGATAGTAAGAATCATCTCACATAGTGACAGTGGTGGTTGTGGTTCTTAGACCTAAAGTATCTACACTCATCACATGGCGTTCAATGTACTTGACACCGTCCAACGTGATATTGAATAAGGGTTACCATAAAGGTGGTACTCGAGTATATTGTGACACACAAGGATCGACCATGAGTGATGTAGATGGGATTTGTCACTTCTGACAGAGTTGATATCCTGGCCATTTGATAAGTGATATTGAGAAACGAATGGTCATACTCATGTGAATAAATATATGATATTTGAACTCACATGCATCACATACAACCTGCTCTAGTTCAAGAAACATGGATTGAATGTTAAGGGGATGACGATTCCATCATCATGTTCAATATAGATATTAGTGACAAAGGAACTATATGATCATGACAAAACTAATCACATATGTAGGTTGAAGTTGTTCTCCAACTTTCAAATTACTTGGGTAGCAAAATTGTGTTTATAGATATCGCTCATTGCTTGTGACATCATAATCTAGTTATGTACGTTCAACGCTAACAAAATCTGGGATCTATAGGGTCACACACATAGGATGTGCTTGGAATGGGAGTTCACTTGTGGATAAGGTTTTACTTGGTTACGAAAGTATTAAGGTAACCAACTTAAGCATAATTGGTTGTCCTTTGGATGGACGGATTGTCCAATTGACTGATTGGGAATGTCAGTCGATGAGTGAAGTGTCTAGTCGATCAACTGGAAGAAAATTAGGAATATGTCAAGAGATGGTGCCGACGTAATGACGTGCACATATTACCGCATTAAAAGCCAGTATATTTGCAAATAGAAAAACAAGCCAATCGATCAATTGGGTGTTTCAACTGACTGATTGGCGTGCTAGTTGACTGACTAATGATTCACAACAACCATCAAACTACAAGATTTGATCCTTGGTATCTCTGTGATTTTTCGAAACCCTATCCCATCCAATCCTATATAAGGGGGTGGCCAAGGCTCTCAACATTCTTTTTGACAAGACTCCTCGTCTCACAGTTGTGGTAATGTGAGAACCATAGGCATCTTACCCGCAAAAGGGAGAGTTAGCCACAGGGAGAAAAGTCGATGCTAACATGTTAACAACACAGAGGGATAACTCCTTCCCGCCAGTTCTATAAGTGCAACAGGGAGTTCTTGGTGGTCTGTGTGGACTACATAGAGGCGTGGAGGTTGTCACTGCTATGCTATGAGAACATTGTCAACCACCGTCTGTGGTGCTACACTAGGAATATGTTGTTGACTACTATCGAAGTGTTGCTTGAGAAAGAAGCACAACTATACAAGGATTGTCACTTGACTTACTTCAGGACCAGGTATATATTGTACACCTTCATTCTTGTTTCATAGTTGTGGACATGATCTGTTGGTTATGGGGAATATGGCTAGATTTTTCTTATTTCCATTGTGATATTTGTCTCTGTATTTCCTTACACTTTAACATAATCAAACAAAATCAACTCTAAACCCTTAAACCCTAGACTCTGCATTAGGAACCTAGGTAAACATAACTAAGCTCTAGTCCCCCTCTCTCCATGAGGATCGACCCCTGACTTGCCACCTTCGTATACTACGATATGAATATGTGCTTTGCATATGGGGCTTTGAAGTATTAGGAGTGTGTCCAATTATCAGGATCTTATAAACTTGAAAGACCTAGTGTGTGTGTCTTGCGCGTGCACCAGTTGCTAGCATGGCTTATTGGCATCCAAGTAGTTGTCTAGGTGGTACGCCCCAATTAGTCTAGGACATCAAAAATACACATAAGTCGTGTAGTATATTTGTTTAGGCTTATTTGGCATTTAACATGGTTGTGCCTTACATGAATCTTCCTTATTATCATGAATATGTCCATGCTTTCTAATAATCTTGCATGCAGCCTTAATGCCAGACCAAGTGTATAAGTGTATGCATTTGGGTATACCTATGGTTCATGTGCTTGTTTCTCCCTTTCCTTTAATTATATTTTTGGGGGTGAGTAATATATGTTTTGTGGGTCATGTCATATTTCTGGGACTTTAGGTATCACCCCTATTGTTTTCTACACATTTTAGGTGATCATCCGACTATCTTTTATGCGACAGATATGATCAACAAAGAGGGAGACACTCATGAGTTTTGAGGTGGGTGATGTTTGGATGACCTCCTCCAGAGATAAAGCATACATGGTTAGAATCATGGTTGCCATTGTACTCTCAACTCTAGACAATAATATATTTACTGTATCATTTATCATCCTTAGATCTTAACATGTGTGTACAACCTTTAGATTCAGGATAATGAGTGTTGCAATATCTTCGCACATGTTTTACAGTGAAGCCACATATGTAAATCCTAATTTGCTTTTATTTTGTTGTGATGTTGTGAGCATGGCTCTTGTAATTTTTGTTGAGTAAAGTCCTACAACCTATGATAGCTATAACATGTTTGGTAAACTCTCGTATGGATCGAACGTCTATCTATGGTGCCTGGCAGCATTTTTAATGATAAGGTCTCTATGTGGTTTATATGTTGAGTGATGTGTTTAAGCTAATTCAAATTTTTTTCGAGTAATCTCACTCATGTGGAGTTGGCATATCAGAACAACATATTCTACAATATCTAAAAAGTGCAACTAGATGATGTATTTTATATAAGAAACCACCCTCTCCAGACATCTCTTTGACTTGTTATGCTGATGTTGATTGGGCCAGAGATGTGAATAATAGGAGATCCATTGTTGACTTCTGTGTTCTTTTCAGGGGTCGTTATATCAATCGACATTGTAAGAAGAGTGTGTTGTGTCTCATTCCAATACTAAGAATGTCATTGTAACATCCCACGATTTGATGCCTCAAATAAAATAATCTTAAAAGGAATTGATTGGACTACCCATATCACAAAGGTTTGTCTCCTTTTCAGGGAGTCCTTCACTAAAGAACTTAGTGGTTATGCGTGCTCAACCCAAAGTAGTACTAGGATGGGTGATTAGTCAGGAAATTGATCCCAACTTGTGTATGAGTGAGGACAAAATGTACAACTAAGGCTAACAGTTGTCTTTTGGGCCTACATGGGCATGTGACATGCCAATCTTGAGTTGTGCAATCTAGACATGTGGAAAGGGCTATCTACGATGATGTATCCACCCTTGCGTTGGTAGTTGTGATTGGGATCTAGGTGCACATGGGTCATTCTGGGTCTATATTGACATGGGGAATGATTATGAAGATTTATAGTGAGCCTTGATGAGGGTGTCAAGAGTCTATGTGGGGGAGATTGTAACATCTTAGGATTTGAGGTCTTATATAAAATGATCCTAACATGAATGATTAGACTACCTATATCACTAAGGTGAACCTCTTTTTTAGGAAGCCCATCACTAAGAACTCCAAAGTTAAGCATGCTCATCTTAAAGTAGTACTACGATGGCGACCAGTAGACAAGTTGCAACCAACTTGTGCATGAGTGAGGACAAAGTGCACCATTAAGGCATGTAGTGGTCCATGGGGCCAATCGTCATTATTGAAACTCTACTAGAGTCTTAGACAGTGGGCCCATGCCTTATAAATGGTATCATAGCCAAAACTCCTCTAGTAGGTGGGGCCCAAATGGGCATGTGGCATGTTATGCTTGAGCTATGCGGTCTATGCATGTTGGAAAGGGTCATTAATGGTGGTGTAGCCCCTTTGCACTGGAAGTCGTGATCAGTGGTTGGGTGTAAAATAGTGAAATCACCCCTTTACTAAAAATTTGAAAAATAGAACATCCATCCCAAACATACTCAAAAGGTATGCTGAAACGAGTGTAAAATTTTCAAATCTTTATATATACGGTATACAAAAACCAAAGAATATTGCAACGGAATATAATTTCATGACTATAATCAATTTTATAAAAGTGTACATCATCATTCTCCCATAAAGGTTTTACAACAATAAAAGGATCTAGATAGAGGGAACTCTAAACTACTTCAAGTATTATCTCCAAAGCAACATCTCCAGGAGCTAGGTCCATGCCAAAAGCTAAGTACTCGTTGATCTTGTTCAACTCCTTGATCTAACCCTAGGTGGTTGAGAAAGCACCCAAAAAAGGGAAAGAAAACAAGGTATGTGTCAATAATATGAACAAGAAACAAAGATAAGAACATCAATGAAACATAAGGATATAGATTCATCATAAGATGAGAAAGCCTAGAGAATGAGGCATATAATAAAAGATTCTTGCCAAAATTGATAAATAATAATGAAATTGCATGAATGATTAATATTAGACTAAATTAACTAAGTAGCGTTGAGGCACCTACAAGACCTCAACTTATAGATGAGGGAGAGTAATCACATTCCCTGTCACCTATAAAATATTTATATTGGGGAGAAATAACACATTCCCTAGGGGGAGAGTAGATACATTCCTCAGGATGAAATAACACATGCCCTGAACTATGGGTGGTTGTACATAAGTATCACTACTATAGCTAATAGTCAAATAAACCATCATGCTCAAGAAATAGTAAAGTGGCAAGATAAATCATCATATAATTGCAACATGGCACTCGAGTTCCAAGACCCAAGAAATAATATGTCAAATTTGATTTTGAGGAAATTAGAACAAAAGAAACCATAATAAAGGAAATAGGGTTCAATTAATGCCTCATTAAGGAAATAGGGCTGGTCCACAAATATCCCAACTTAAGGGTAAAATTTGCACATACCTCTTTTACTGATTTCAATTATAAACTTTCACCACTTTTAGATGATCCAAGATCCACTTTTCCTATTTGTAATGTATAACAATGTATAAGGGTTTGTAATATGTATAAAGGTAAGGAAACCCTAGTTTTGGACTTTTCACATAAAACTTTAATTTAGGCTCTAAAATCATCACCATTGATCCAGTTAGGTTCTCCTAATTAATACAACATATAATTTTGTCTATTTTGGAGTTATGATGATTAAAGTGTATTTTTGGTGATTTTTATGTATTTAATTCATTTTTAAGAAACACCTTTTGAAAAAACTCAAAACAATCTCAAAAGTATTTTTATTGGAAAGAAAACAATTTTCCATTTCTAAAACATATTTTACTTTAATTTTTGGACAAATGAATAAAAAATACAATTTTAAGAAAATCGACAAATCAGGAAAAGCCACATCATCAAAATAGGCGAGAGAGAGAGAGAGAGGCAAACCGCGTGCTGAGGTGGCCCAATCATCGCATGCCAACTTGGACGACCCCACGACCAACTGATGTGGCCCAAATCGCAAGTCTGAAAGGAGGCAGACTCAGAAGGAATCAAACTTTAAATTTATAACCTGAAACCTTCAAGGACCACCGCAACTTTATTACGAGGTCAAACACAGGGACGTGGGGACATTTAGGACGTTTAAGATCTTGCTCTTAAGTCAGATAAGCCAATCTAATAGTTGATAAAAATATGGAGCTAGAACTAGTCTAGTAGATTGTCACGAAGTAAAACAAAAAAAAGAAAATAAAACAAAACAAAACAGAGTCTGTCAGATTCTACTAATCAGAGAGAAAGAGTTCCTGGCTATGTAACCACAAGTTGGGCAGTCTATGCACCCGTTCTCGGGCGCAGACAACCCTCTAACACCCGAGAAAGCAACCTACATCCAAACATGGTACGTACTGTGGTATCTAATCCTGTGGGGTCATCCCACTCGCTCTCGAGCTACATGACTAAAACCCATCAATGATGTGAAGCCTCTCTCGAGGATGACAAATCAACATCCTAGAATATTCTAGATACCCTCTCAGGTCTAGAATATTCTCAGATGCTAGGAACAAGTGTGATCTGGGCAGAACCATGTAGTGGGTCTGACCATGTCGGGCTAGGCCCGACTGTGCCTAGGTCTACGGTTCTGCACAGATCACCTTGAACCATCCTCTTTTTAGATTCCGATCCAAACTACATTCTCTTATCTATTTTTACAACAAAACTCTCGATATAGACATAAATAGAAGTTCAAGTAAGAAAGAGATCAACCAAACTAGCAATCATAACCAGAAAGAGAAGGTAGAATAGAAAATGTACTAGATCTGGAATACAACTACTTACTTAAGGTAAAAGTACATAAACATGTCCAAAACAGGCTACATAGCCAAGAAGGAGCTCAACTAGCCATGGACAATCATAGTTGGCATCGAACAAAGATGGAAGAACATCATGTATACAGGAACAAAGGAGAATAGTATAAGAAAGGAGAAGAAGAAGAGATTTATCCCATAGAGGAGAGGTGACCCTCGCTCCTTAGCCTCTATGTAGGCCGGATCTCATCTTTGGGTCATCCTCCTTGGTCTTATGGACTCCTTTGTTGGATCAAGGGCTCTAAAGGGGGGGTGAATAGAGCTTCACAATTCACACAAAAAGGATTAGACCAACAAATTATATTAAGTACAGAAACTTAAACAAATAGAAAAATTGATGTCTTAGCTAGCAAGCACAGCAAGGATGAGAGACAAGGAAGAGCAAGCACTTGGACATGTGGTTTAGAGTGGTTCCACATCCTAATTAGGAGCAATGTCAATCCACTACTTAGAGGTGGTTAATCTCTAGGATTTGCAATCTTGGTACTCTTATATTCCATCATAAGATTACAAGACAAAACAACAACATCCAAGGGCTTAGTACCTCAAGCAAGGATCTTAAACCTATAGAAGGTGCTTACCCACTTGAACCATGGAGTCTTCAGCCATCAATATGGACTTACCCACTCCTTCTTCAAGTCTTCGGCCTTCAAGGGATTACATGTTACAACCCCAATTTTTGGGTTCTTTTGGCGAGAAATGTAATTTCTCCTATTATAGATATTTGAGAAAATAAGGATATACTTTGTTTTGAATAAATGGATTTCGTTTACAATAGCCTTGTTGGTTGTTTTGTGGGCTTTATTGGCTATTGGACCCAATAACAAGCAAAAGAAAAGAAAAAGAAATTCAATTAATAAATGAATATTTAAGAAAAGGAGAAAAGAAAGAGGTAGAAGTCTCTAGAAGGCTAGGAAGTAACCTCCAAGGGTGGATTTCATAGCTTTGGGGTTCCTTGGGTACCAAGGAGTCCAAGTTGCAAAGATAATGCAATAAGAAAGAGATAAAATCAAATAAAGCATTATTAAGAAGGAAAGTTGAGATAATGATGAAAATATAAGAAATATGTGGAAATATGGATAATGGAATCATCATGGATGGGATTTCGAGTCCACATGGTTTCTAATGGTAAAAGGAGTCCAAATAAGAAGAAGAAAAAAAGAATAGAGAGAAAATATGCATGAAATATGTCTTTATAAGTAATAACTTGCATATGAAGGAAAGTCTCTCATACTTTCGAGTTTGAGTCCCAAACTTAGCACACAAGTAGTTTAATTTAATATGGACTTTTCATTAAAATTTGGTATTAATTGGGCATGTGGTTTTGGAGATATGATTTTTGCAAAATTCCCTAAAATGAAAAGGAAATCCTTAAATGTCACGAATTTTCAATTTGATTAGAAATGTTTTTTTACGCATGGAATCTGGGTCGTTGGATCTAAGATCCGACGGTGGCTGCTCGTCACCTACCTCAGTCCAGAAAGGAAACATGAGCTCAGTTTTTTTAGTTCCCACTTGATTTTCTTGCAATCCAGTGGGTGTGCGAGATTGGAAATCTCTCCAATAGATTCGTATGGGGGAAACGTTCCTTTTCATACCAAGTTTTGCCTATTTTGGAAGGACTTTGAGATTTTCCCTAAATATCGTTGCTTCTAGTGGCCAGCGGCCATAGATTGGAGCTATATATATGAAAGGAACCCCTATGTGAGACAAGTTCACTGCGAAAACGTGCTACCAGACTCCGGGGTTTCCCCTCTGCTACCAATTCCTAGTCCAAGCTGGTATCGGCCCCCTTTTTCCACCCTACAACTGACACGAGAACTCCTTCTCCATCCTTCTAGTATGTGCCACCTCCGATGGAATTGGGAGTGGGTGTGAGATCGTTGGGGACCGACGAAGGCCTCTGCATGATCAAAGGTCGCTTCGGCGCGGTGTAGCTACAAGTCAACCTTTGGGTTGATTGCGGCCTGGAGCTTTGAAGCGTAGCTTGCGGGATCAGAGGAAGAAGAAGCCCGGGTCAATTAACGTATGTGCCCCCGACGCTAGTGAATGAAGGAAAGGGCAAAAACAAGTTTTGCTGGGATCCACGTGAACTAGAGATCAATGGGTAAGCACTGACGTGGCATCGTTTGATTGGTCAATAAGTGTTTTTCTTACAAAAATTGTAGGAAAAGATTGGTAACTCATATATCAAAGTGTTATATATGAAAATTAATCCTCAGAACGAGAGGAACACAAATAAATTATATTTGAAGCCTAATTCTTATTGAAATTCTAAAAGTATATAAAGATGTTATCTTTAATGGTTTAATTAATGAAAAACCCTAATATTTGATGATTAATGAATTGGGAAGGGTTATATAGATGTTTAAAGATGATATTAACATGTTGTTTACAAAAAGATGCATTAAATCTAAAAGGATGAACTTTATGTGTAATTTGATTAATTTAGGGTTCCATGTACATAAATGAGCTTTAATGGGCCTTGAAACCCTAATGTTAGTAAATGTGACTTTTAATAGCTTGAATTGTTCAAAATCATGATTGAAGTAAAAATATGATAATTCTAAGCTATTTTGAGTATAAAGTTTCTAATTGTGGATAAATACCCTTAATGTGGTGATAACACCCAAATTAGTGCATATTCTCTATGCATTTTATCTATAGTTTTGTGCCACTTTAGTCTTAATATGCCCAATAATGTTCATGTTTTATGCTTTCTATCTCTCATTAGATAATGTAGCTAGAATAGCCAATAATGTAGCTAATTTGCCAATTTTTGACTTGCAGGCATCGAAACTAGCCAATTTTGGGACTCTCAAGTACCGAACCTAAAAAGACAAGAATTCCAACGACTTCCCGATACGGTATGCCCGATACGGTATTCCCGATATGGTTGCCCAATGTGGCTGCCCAATACGGTATGCCCGATACGGTATTCCCGATATGGTTGCCCAATATGGCTGCCCAATACGGTATGCTCGATGCGGTATGCCCGATACGACTGCCCGATACAGCTTCCCGACACTCCCCGTGCCTGACACGGTCTTCGGGTGATAGTCATATTGGCCCACCTGATGCCTCAAGATCAAAGCCACAGATGAAGGACACGTGGGCCAATAAAAGCTACAACTCCCATCAACCCGCTGCCTATAAATAGTAGCTACCAGCCTATAAAGGGAAGGGAGAGCTGGAGGGAGGACCCTACAAGAGCTAGTGCCTAGACCAAGGAGCTAGTGTGTCGAGTTCCCCAAAAGTCTACTGCCTAATACGGCTTCCCGATACGGCTGCCCAATATGGTCTTCCCGATACGGTTTGTCCGATACGATCTGCCTGATACGGTTTTCCCGATACAGCCTAGAGAGAGAGAGAGTCGAGGAGTCCAGAGGGACGAAGAGAAGACCCAAGGGGTGAGATCCGGCATGTACAGAGGTCGAGGAGCGACAACCACCTCTCCTCTATGGGCTATATCTCTTTCCTCTTCTCTTTCATTCTACTGCATTCCTTTGTTTCTTGTACAAATGATGTTCATCCATCTTTGTTCGGTGCTAGCTATGCTTGTCTATGGCTAGTTAGCTCATTCTTGGCTATGTAGCCCGATCTGGGCATGTATATGTACTTTTGCCTTAAGCAAGTAGATTCATATCAAATCTAGTATGTTGCATGTTCTATTTTCTCTTTCCAGGTTATGATTGCTAGTTTGGTTGATCTCTTACTCACTTGAACTATTGTTTCTGCCTGTATCGAGAGATCCATTGTAGGAATAGCTAAGAGACAATAGTTTGGATCTGAACCCGAGAGGATGACGATCCAAGGTATTCTGTTCCTAACACCCCAGAATATCCTAAGACCCGAGAGGGAACTTAGTGTATTCTGAGGTTTTGATATGTAATTCCTTGAGAGAGGGTCATTGACATATTGTTGATGGTTTTAGTCACGCATCGCGAGAGCGAGTGGGACAACCCCACAGGACAGATGCCACCATGCGTACTAGATGTTTGCTTGGGTGTTCAAGGGTTGTCTACGCCCGAGAACGAGTGCATAGACTACCCCATTTGTGGTTACATAGCCAGGAACTCTCTTTCTCTGATTAGTAGAATCACGAGCTCTATTTTATTTGTTTTCTTTTCTTTGTTTTGTTTTATATCGTGACAACCCGCTAGACTAGTTCTAGCAACTACTTTTATCGAATATCGTCTTGGCTTATCTGACTAAAGAACAAGATCCGTGGCATCCTAAACATCACCACGTCCCTATGTTCGACCCCGTATATCTATTTTGACCCCGTAATAAAGTTGTGGGGGCCTAGAAGGTTTCGGGTTATAAATTTAAAGCTTGATTCCTTCCTTTGTCCCACGTTCATTTTCGGACGTGAGAAAAAGGCCGATCAACTTTTGGCCCCGTTGTTGGGGATGTGGTTTTCCACATTTACACGCCTAGTAGATTTTTGTTCTGTCACTATAAGCATGTATATACATGCATAGTTTTCCTCTTACTTTACACATACTTGTGCATATATACTAAATCACTTTTCTTTTTCTCATACCTTTTTCAGCCATGGACCTTACTTCCACAAGACAATTCATCTTGTCCACCTATCCTCCTGAGTTTTTCCACAGTTCCGACTGCTGGCAAATAATTGAAGGTCGTGCTCTAC
The DNA here is from genome assembly GCA_963693085.1 of Alisma plantago-aquatica. Taxonomy (NCBI): domain Eukaryota; kingdom Viridiplantae; phylum Streptophyta; class Magnoliopsida; order Alismatales; family Alismataceae; genus Alisma; species Alisma plantago-aquatica. The sequence goes on from OY856409.1 coordinate 1,670,501,839, forward strand.
ATCTAGTCGAGTTATACTTACCTCCACAATCGTCATATGTTGAGATTCCAACAACGGAGACTGCCAGACAGCCCTCGACCCCCATGCTATCATGGGATCAAAAACTGATTAAGGGAGTGGAGTTGGCTAGGGAAAGTATTCAAGCACTCACCTACTTAGCCCCTCATCTCCAAGAAGATGTCAATCCAATGCAACAATTACTAGAAGAGCAGGATCGTCATCTCAAAGTAGCCACCGAGGCTGCATATCGCAGTAGTAGTATACGTCAAACTGTTGAATAAGGATTCATCTTAAAGCATCAGTTTGATACAGCGGGTTCCCCTTATATGTGCATGGCAGAATCAACAGATCTCGAAAGCATTGCTGCTCAAGTACAACAACTTCATGATAAAGATGTTGAACAAGGCAGGAGGCTCCAAGAGCTCATCTATTTGGTTACAATTCGGTTACAACTGCCATCACAAGACAATAAAGACGTTAGTCATCAATACCATTCCATTGGGTCTGAAGTGGAGTATGCACCATCATCCCATTTAGACCATCAACTGGATTCACCATGATTTTATGTGAAGACCAACCCACTTGGGGAAGCCCTTCATTCTATCCAGATGACCCAGGCGATGAACCAATGGAAGAAATGAGTCATAGACATGAATGGGTCTATGAGGACGATGATGAAGACTATAAAAGCCAATCGACCTCACAACCAGAAGGTTGGTTTGAGGAACTAGAGTCAGATATTGAACTAGACCAGAGTGACATTTCTCATATTGAGACTTGTCATTTCGCTTTGAGCAGTATGCAAACCATGGTTTGGAACAATTTATTCGACGAAGACGATGACGACAACTGCTCGACATGGAGCAGTGAGTATAGTAACAAAGACAAGTTGGAGCAGCATGAGCCATCATTTGCCACCATCCCTTTACAAGGCTTGGTGGACGTCAAGGGGGTAGGATGGACGGTTCACTACAACATGGCTGCTGAGCAGGAAGACACCCCTGACTCAACGCCAAGTGATAAGCTTGGGGTGGTAGAATCACAAACAGATTCTTCAGGGGGTACTTTTTGCTCAGAAGATGATTGGATGACTCATACGGTACCCAACCTCAAGTGCAGAGATGGAGAGAGAAGATATGAGTCCTCAAGATGACATCCAACCTCTCTCATCTATCTCATCCTGTGTCAACATCCCAGGACCTTCATTTTCAAAATCATATAATGAAAGGTACCCGGAGGATGATATGCCGAAGAATTCATCCCAGTGCAGTTCAAGCCACTTCCAGCACAAAGATGACTTCGCCGAGTCGCCATATTTCACTTCGCTTCTTCGGACTCGGAAGGGCCAACACATCCGCATATTCTACTCCTACTATGTGGCGGAACCCGTCGGCAAGACACAGGTGACACTGGTCCCAAAACTTAGGATTTGGGATCCCAATGTCGGTATCGTGGGGCAACCACCCCCTTTTCTATTACCCACCCTCCCGCCCTTTTGTTACAATAAATTTAGCTTTTCATGTTCTTGTTAGTTAGTTTCTTTCTTCTAACTATTTTTTATATCCTTGCACTCATGCATCATCTTTAGAACTTCAATAACTATCGTTAAGATCATGCATTCCTGCCTCACTATCTCAAGTTCAAGTCTTGCTCGAGGACGAGCAAAAATTTTAAGCTTGGGGTGGTAGGCTTCGCCCTTCTTTCTCTTCATCTTTCTTGCATTCATGTTCACTTCCTACGTTTAGTTTTAAATTTTCAAAAAAAATCAGCTTTTTAGCTTTGCAATTATGGCTGTGTTGCGAACCTAATAGATAAATGCTTGACTTTATGCCTAATTGCACATTTTTCATCTTAATAATTTCTTGACCTTTTGTTTGACCTACTCTTTGACTCTTTCCTTGAGTTTGGTAATAAATCTAAGGTTATGTCCCTTTTTCATAGCTTAAAGCTAAATTCCCTTGATCTATGTCGCGAATGGCAAATCCATGGTAAAGGACTGTTGGAATGAGCTAAATCACGATTAAAGTCTCCTAGCTGCGAATTTCACAAGCTTGCCTCTATTCTAAGGATTCTTGAATCATAATTGCAACTTTTCACACAGGTGTCAAGCGGATCATGATGAGTTTTGATCTATAATCAAGATAAAATGTTTCTCCTTGATGGACTACGTGCCTTCTCACATTAGATTGAGTCAAAAAGATGAAAAATATAAAAATGTGCAAAAGAGGCTTGGCCGCCCACAAAATCCCAAAATATCTATATAGTTCTCACCCAAGCCTACAAATAGAATGCAGATGATAAAAGCCTGAGTGTGAATAATAAATGAGTGTTGTTTTCTCTTTTAGGAGAGTTGAGGATGGTGCCTAGTCGGTGTATGACTGTGCTCATGAACGCGGATATGTCATTCCTGGTAGTACCACTCTAAAAGCTCATTAGAGAGTCACTAGGAAACCCCTAGGTGACCTATGAGACTGTCTCAGTAGCAGGGTTGGTTCGAGAGCAGTACGAGGAGTTCATCTCACTGTTTTGGGCCAACTGGCTCAGACTGCAGGGACTGTTTCTCGCTACATGGACCAACCTGACGCAGATCGGGATTCTCAGAAGTCATTAGAGTCCTTTGCTTTGTTTCTTAGGACATGAATAAGTGAGAGGCACATTGATTCCCGATTGGTATGCATGGATTCATGGTGATGGCTCATTGCTCATCACCCGCGTGATCACCTGTGTGACAACTCTTTCATGTTTAAATAATTATGGTTCAAACCCTCATGAGTATCAACAGGTTGTAGTGAATTTGCTTAATCTTGCCTGGAAACTCTTTGATCTTGCTTTGGCAGGATTGTTCCTGACAGGTGGGGGTTTGTTCTGAAATGACATCGATCAGGAGAATTGATGTTTTAAACTATTTTTTTTTAACCTTAGCATCTATTGCCAAGCTTAATTTGGATGTTATCTTTTTGTTCTTTGAGAAAAGTCTTGCTTGAGGACAAGCAAGTTTTAAGCTTGGGGTAGTTGATAACACCCAAATTAGTGCATATTTTCTATGCATTTTATCTATAGTTTTGTGCCACTTTAGTCTTAATATGCCCAATAATGCTCATGTTTTATACTTTCTGTCTCTCATTAGATAATGTAGCTAGAATAGCCAATAATGTAGCTAATTAGCCAATTTTTGACTTGCGGGCACCGAAACTAGCCAGTTTTGGGACTCTCAAGTACTGAACCTGAAAAGACAAGAATTCCAACGGCTGCCCGATATGGTATGTTCGATATGGTTGCCCGATACGGCTGCCCAATACGGTATGCCCGATACGGCTTCCCGATATAGCCTGCCCGATATAGCTGCCCGACACTCCCCCTGCCCGACACGGTCATCGGGCGACAGTCATATTGGCCCACCTGATGCCTCAAGATCGAAGCCACGGATGAAGGAGACGTGGACCAATAAAAGCTACAACTCCCATCAACTCGCTGTCTATAAATAGCAGCTACCAGCCTACAAAGGGAAGGGAGAGCCGGAGGGAGGACCCTGCAAGAGCTAGTGCCTAGACCAAGGATCCAGTGTGTCGAGTTCTCCAAAAGTCTACTACCCGATACGACTGCCCGATACGGTCTACCTGATACGGCCTAGAGAGAGAGAGAGAGCCAAGGAGTCCAGAGGGATGAAGAGAAGACCCAAGGGATGAGATCCGGCCTGCACAGAGGTCGAGGAGCGAGAGCCACCTCTCCTCTACAGGCTAAATCTCTTTCCTCTTCTCTTTCATTCTACTGCATTCCTTTGTTTCTTGTACAAATGGTGTTCATCCATCTTTGTTTGGTGCTAGCTATGCTTGTCTATGGCTAGTTAGCTCCTTCTTGGCTATGTAGCCTGATCTGGGCATGTATATGTACTTTTGCCTTAAGCAAGTAGATTCATATCAAATCTAGTATGTTGCATGTTCTATTTTCTCTTTCCAAGTTATGATTGCTAGTTTGGTTGATCTCTTACTCGCCTGAACTGCTGTTTCTGGCTGTATCAAGAGATCCATTATAGGAATAGCTAAGAGACGATAGTTTGGATCTGAACCTGAGAGGACGATGATCCAAGGTATTATGTTCCTAACACCCTGGAATATCCTAAAACTGGAGAGGGAACTTAGTGTATTCTGAGGTGTTGATATGTCAATCCTCGAAAGAGGGTCATTGACATATTGTTGATGGTTTTAGTCACGCATCGTGAGAGTGAGTGGGACAACCCCATAGGATAGATGCCACCGTGCATACTACATGTTTGCTTGGGTGTTCAAGGGTTGTCTACGCCTGAGAACGAGTGCATAGACTGCCCCGTTTGTGGTTACATAGCCATGAACTCTCTTTCTCTAATTAGTAGAATCAGGAGCTCTATTTTGTTTGTTTTCTTTTCTTTGTTTTGTTTTATATCATGACAACCCGCTAGACTAGTTCTAGAAATTACTTTTATCGACTATCATCTTGGCTTATCTGACTAAAGAATGAGATATGTGGCATCCTAAATGTCACCACGTCCCTGTGTTCGACCATGTATATCTATTTCGACCCCGTAATAAAGTTGTGGGGGCCTAGAAGATTTCAGAATATAAATTTAAAGCTTGATTCCTTCCTTTGTCCCACGTTCATTTATGGACGCGAGAAAAAGGCCGATCATGTAGTAATTAGGGTTTTCTAATGGATAAAGGTAGAATTAATGGCGAATAGAGTTCATATGTGAATTAGACCATAATGAACTATGAATTGATGATAAATGAGCATAATGATATTGTCATGGATTAAAAAGATAAAAATGGTAGCTTTAATGTAAAAGAGGCTTAATGGATTTAATTGATGTTTAGTTGTGCCTTTAAATCGAAATTAGGGTTATATGTTGTTAGAAGATAACCTTAATATCTTTCATGAAGAATAGATGAGATAATTAGGATTTTTGAGTAATTGTATAAAAATTAGGGTTTAAAATAGTAAAAGATGAAGGGAAACCCTATTTGCAATGGAAACCCTAAAAGTGGGCTAGAAACCCTAGGAAGCGAGCTAAGTTTAATAGATCTTGACGACGTGAGTAATAAAAGGGAATCGCATGATTATTTCAGGATCTTGTTATGTGTGCTTGCTTGCTTGCTTGGATTTCTTACTTGCATGGATTATTATGTCTCAAATCAGCCTGACAGGTATGTGGTTACACTTATGAATAATCGCTTTAGATTCATGGTGATTTCCGAACGTTTTTATCGATTCCTTGAAAATAACTGTTGGATGCCTTTTATTTCATTCAACTATAGAGTGACTATGACTATCACTATAAATGAATATATAACTTGCTTAGATCTGGGTCCTCCTCTGTGGCTTTGTAAATGCAAAAAAGGGTAACCTAGAGTAAGGTCTAGGTTATCATGAGTTAGAAATTGGGCTACCCACGTGTAGTGCCATGAGACTCTTAGCATACCATGAGTTAAGGAGTGGGCTACCTACGGGTAGTACCATGTGACTCAACCCTAGAAACTAATTCACCATATAGGTATGATCATGAGGGGTTTAATGGAGATCTACCATAAGGAAGGTAGCATCCAGGTCCACTGTAGGGACAGCGTAGAGGATAGGCTATGTATGGATCGTGCAGTTATATTTAAAACATAAAGTTGGTTGTTAAACTGTAACTGATTGTAATAGGTTGTTATTAATTGCACAATTATTGTTTCCCCCACATACCAGCTTTATGCTGACCGACGTTTTGTTTGTTGGCATTTTAGGTACAAGCCAAAAGGACAAACAGTAAATCATCATATTGTGAAATACATGAATTAAATTACAAGGAGGATTAGTTAGAGTAGAATTCATATGTGGATAGAAGTTTAGAGATCCAAGTTTTCAAAATGTATGTAAAGTTTTTATTTTTTTACCATATTTCAGTATAGCTGGTAGAATTTAATAATTGTTATTGATTATTTGTTGAACCTTTGATTCGGAAATTGGGATAACGGCTCTGACCTCTTGGTCTCCCTTAATTGGGGGTTACTGGGAGGCGGGGTCATTACATTTGGTATTAGAGCCTAGGTTCCTCATTTATTCTTTAATAATTATTAAATTTTACAAACTCCATAGAACCTAAGGGAGTTATTAGAGGATTCTCCGAAAGACAGAGGTGTCTAGAAAAGGATCACGCCCGAGGGCTGGCAAGATTTTCCTCTACACCACTAGTCGGAATATGAGGACTCCCGGATCCATGTGACTGCCTGGCCAAAGTCTCAGGATTTGACTCGAAATAAGATAACTTTAGGACTTTCTCATCCTGTTCATCCCTTCTCAACTCAAATGCTATTAAGGATTATAGGTATTAGGGTTTTCCTCACCCTCTTAAGGTATGGGTAAGGTTGATAATGTTTAAGGAATCCTCAACCAAATTAATGAAAAGCATGTAAATAAGATGTCATGGACATAAGTTTAATAAGATTAAGCATAAAAGAATAAATACATGCTTAGGTCGTATGCCATAAGTTGTCATGCCCTCATGAGAGACTTGAGGCTAGACCTTCTTGTCAGGAGAAAGTTGGTCTTGGATGTAGAGATCTCCATTACAAGTAGAGACCTGGCACTTTCTCTGAGAGTGATGTTAACCCTAACCCCAAGTGAAGGTTAGAGAGAGAGATGGCATGATGAGTTAGATGTCATGGTAGACCAGACATTTGGATAGACATGCCTTGGATGCCATATGAGCCATGAGAGGTTGGATAACCGAGTACCTTTGGTGACCCAACCCTGGGAAGGGTCGTGCATGTTAGAGTGAAGGATAGCTCCTTCATTGATGAGGTTAGAGAAGAACTTATGGAAACCCCATGAGCTTATATGAGCATGGCATAGTAGGCACCCAGAATACGTTAGTAGTGTGAGCAGTGGGTCAAAACCCTGTCCAAGGGAGTATGTTGGATAGCTGATGAGATAAGCATAAAAGAGCTATGGATAATCTTGAGCAAACATAAGTTGAACATAGGCTTCACCCAGGTAGGGGTATGCTTGTGAGCTTGATCCATCTTCATGAAGATAGGACCTCTGGTATAAGGCTAGTTGTGGAGTTATCTCTAGAGAGAGAGAGCAGGACCCAAGCAAGAAGGTTGGAAGCCTAGACTCCAAGATATGAGGAAAAGTGGGGAGTTGAGGATGATGCGACCTAAGTGGATGTTTGTGGTTGCCTCATGCTTGATCCCTGGGGGATCAATGATGTCTTGGTTGCCATGAGAGGAACCAAACCCTGGAGAGAGAATGAGTCTGCAGGTACCTCTGTACCTATGGTATAGATGAGAAGAAGAGTTCCTTAGACATGGAGAGGTTTAGTAACAGGTTGTGAGGCCTTGTACCTTGTTGATTGTCCTTAAGGAGGACTCAACTTTAAAGTGTTGCTCGAGTAGAATGATGATATGAAGTGTATGTCATACCCAGTACATGTTTGGTTTGTGGTTAAGAGGTTGAGCAGACAGTTGGACATTAGGAAAGTGAACCTATGGTTCCTAGGCCTAAGAGGGGAAGTGGTGTACCTGATGCTCATGATGAGATTTGAGTTTCTATAGATTCGAGCATGGTACTCCTCATGGTTGGAGGAAAAGGAAACCCCTTAAGTTTAAGGCATGCTTGATGAACCCCTCACAGCTAAGTTGATGACACGGGAAGGTAGGATCTTGATCCAGTGTTGAGGAAAGAAAACAAGTATGACCTAGTATGGTTTAGTAGGTGGTCTACTTGTGCCTTAGTAGTCGCTAGGTTAAGCATACTCATGTGTATATAAACCCTAAGGATGTTTGTCACCTTGTTGTCAAGAGTTGTAGTTTCCTCCCATCCTGGGAGAGGGACCCTTTGGTAAGGTATATACCAATCTTGTTGGTTTAAGGTAACCTAAAGAGGTCTCAATAGGATCTTGAGAAGCTAAGTGAAAAGTACATGGTATGAGAATGAACTTGTAGACCCATAGATAACCATCTCTAAGTGCATGTGGATGTGTTACCATGGAGGTAACTGGTATGGGGCCGGACCAAGTTAGGCAGGTTGCCATGATCTTATGAAAGGATGGGAGTCAGCCCATGAATGCAGAGAGAGAGATGATGATGAAGGTTTGGGTAAGGTTCTAAGTTGGACATGTACTATAATAGAATCCTAAGTCTATCCTAGGGTCAGGTAGGGATAAGACCAATGGAAGTAGGAGTTGCCTAATTCCCTAGTTGTACATGACCATAGGGTCAGGAGGTAACAACTATCATTGTCTGAGGGCCATGGGTTAGGAGATTGATCACCTTCATGAACTCATGGGACCCAAAGGGCAGATGAGTAGGGCACTCTCTGGATGCATAAGGGAATAGGGATGACCCCTAAAGTGACGGCATCCTATAGACCTAGAGGAGATGACCAAGGGAGGTGTGTGAACCTCAGTAGGTTTGAGACCAGTTTTCCATGGAAGTAATTTTGATATCGAGATGATCGTGATGTGGAGACATATGTTGCACATTTCAACTTAAATTTGAAGGTGTACTGGCAAGGTGGGATGTACCATCTCTACTCTTAGAATGGGAAGAACTTGGTATTTGGACTGCAGCCAAATGCTTATTTCCTCTTGTTATGAGAGTGAGAGATAGGACAGTACGCATTCCATACACCAAGGATAAAGATGATGTGAGTTGGAATGTTGCCATGAGGTATGAGGACAGAGAGGATAACATACCCTGGTGGAGGGAATGGTACATGGATGGTTTACAACCACTAAGAGGAATAATGTAGTCATCTTAGGAGGATGTTGTTATCATGAGCTATGAAGGTTGAGTTCGAAAAACCAAGAGAATAAGCTCGGAGTTTTCTTGATGAAGATAGACTTAGAGCTGAGATGAGATAATAAGTGGAATACACAGAGGTGTATGTCTTCAACATTACCTAACACCTAAGGATGTGAAGTGGTAATGGATGCTCTGGATGAGATACAGCTGCCTAGTTTAGATGGAGGCTAGAAGGGGTTGTTAGGTTAACCCATAGTTGGAAAAGAGATAAGTTTGGCTAACACTTAGATGTACACATCATGTAGATTAGCCAACTCAGATGGCAATTCCAACATGTAGGCTACAAGTCCAGTCCTCTCAATGACATGATATGGGCCCATAAACCTAGGAGTCAGTTTTCTTCTCTTGCCAAACCTCAACACTCCTTTCCATGGTGAAACCTTCAGACACACTTCATCACCAACCTCAAACTCAAGAGGTCTATGTCTCTTCTCAGCGTAACTCTTTTGTCTGTCATGGGCAGCTTTCAACTTTTCTTTAATCAATGTTATCTTTTCTGTAGTCAAATCCACTATATCTGGTCCAAAAATCTCTTTTTCACCCACCTCGTACCAACATATGGGTGATATACACTTTCTGCCATACAAAGCTTCATACAGAGCCATACCAAGGCTGGAATGGTGACTATTATTGTATGTAAACTCTATAAGGCTCAAGTGTTCTTCCCAACTTCCACTAAAATGCAAGACACATGCTCTCAGCATGTCCTCAAGAGTCTGAATGGTCCTCTCCGACTGACCATCCATCTGTAAGTGAAAGGATGTACTGAACCTCAACTTTGTGCCCAAAGCAAGATGCAATTGATTCCAAAACCTAGATGTGAACTTAGGATCTCTATCTGATATAATTGAAACTGGAATACCATGCAACCTGACTATCTCATCCACGTATATCTTAGCCAACTTCAGGACATCAAAGGTTAACTTAATAGGAAGAAAGTGAGCAGACTTAGTCAGTCTATCCACAATCACCCACATCGAGTCACAACCTCTAGGTGTCCTGGGCAACCCTACCACAAAATCCATTGTGATATGTTCCCACTTCCACTCTGGTATAGGAAGAGATTACAAAGTACCTACAAGTTTCTGATGCTCAGCTTTAACCTGCTGACACACACTACATCTAGCCACGTACTCAACTACATCCTTTTTCATACCTGACCACCAGTACAACTTCTTGAGATCCATGTACATCTTAGTGTTACCTAGATGCATAGCGTACATCGATGCATGCACTTCCTCAAGAATTTGTTCTTTCAAATCATTGTCTCTAGGTACACACAACCTGTCATGCTGATACAGCATACCATCATCTAAAAACATGAACTCTGGTCTTTTTCCCTTTGTCATGTCCTGCATGATCTATTGTAACTCACTGTCACTCTGTTGAAGTTCCTTGATCTGATCATAAAATGTAGGCTTGACTTGCATATGTGCAATCAAACCACTCTGCTCTGTCACCCCTAAGTCTAAGTTCAACTTCTGCATTTCTACTAGCAGGTCTCTCTTGAAACATTCCATAGAGAATGCATCAGTTGTTGAACTCAACTTCCTGCTGAGGGCATATGCTACCACATTCGCCTTACCAGGATGATAATCTATCGTCACATCATAATTCTTGATCAATTCTAACCATCTCTATTATCTAAGTGTCAGATCCTTCTGGGTGAAGATATATTTCAATCTCTTATGATTCGTAAACACCTGACTTGCCTCACCATAAAGATAGTGACGCCATGTCTTAAGAGCATGAACTATAGCAGCTAACCCCAAATCATGTGTCGAGTAATTCTCCTCATTCTTCTTAAGCTGTCTAGATGCATAAGCTACTATTGTGCCTTCCTGCATCAACACACATCCCAAGTCTCTCCTGGAAGCATCACAAAACACTATGTAGCCTTTACCTACCTCAGGTAGGATCAACACTGGTGTTGTAGTCAACTTCTTCTTTAAGATCTGAAAACTCTTCTCACAATTGTCTGACCAGACAAATGGTGCAACCTTTCTCGTTAAGTGTGTCAGAGGTGACTCTACAACACTGAAGTTTTGGATGAACCTCCTGTAGTAACTTGTAAATCCTAAGAAGCTTCTGATCTCAGTAGGAGTCTTAGGCTACTCCCACTGTAGAACAGACTCGACTTTCTTATAATCAACACTTACTCCATCTCCTGAGATGACATGTCCAAGAAAAGACACCTCAGCTAACCAGAGCTCGCACTTACTGAACTTAGCATATAACTAGTGTTGTCTCAACAACTATAACACTATCCTCAGATGTTGCTCATGTTTCTCATCATCTCTGGAGTCATCTATGAAAACTACTATGAACTGATCCAAAAATAGTTTGAAAATTCGGTTCATCATATCCATGAAAGTTGTTGGGGCATTAGTTAGTCCAAATGACATGACCAGAAACTCATAATGCCCATATCTTGTTCTGAAAGCCGACTTAGGAATATCTGAAGCCTTTATCCTCAACTGATGATACCCAGATCTCAAGTCTATCTTAGAAAAGATTGTCGCTCCACGCAACTGATCAAACAGATCATCTATCCTTGGAAAAGGATACTTATTCTTGATAGTGATCTTATTCAGTTGTCTATAATCTATACATAACCTCATAGTACCATCTTTCTTTTTCACAAACAAGACTGGAGCTCCCCATGGTGAAGAACTAGGTCGAATGAAACCCTTATCAAGTAATTCATGTAACTGAATCTTGAGTTCCTTCAACTCTGTAGGTGCCATTCTGTAAGTTGGTAGTGCTATAGGTTGACTACCTGGCAACACATGGATCTTAAAGTCTATCTCTCTTTCAGGAGGTATACCTGGCAACTCATCTAGAAAAACATCTGGGAACTCGCAGACTACTGGCACATCCCATAGACTGACTGTGCTCTTCTCAGCTCTAGTATCTACTACATGTGCCAAGAATGCCTCACAACCTTTCTGCAACATCTTATCAGTTACAACGGCGGATATGATACATGTAGGAAAAACTTTCCTGTCTCCAGAAAAGACACAAGAAAATCCACCTTGTTGAAAGATACCCTCCTTCTTCCAACAGTCGAGCTGAACTCGATACGTCTCTAGGAAATCCATACCCAAGATAAATTAGAAAGAGTTAATATCTAGGGGTATAAGATTAACCACAATGGTGTAACCACTAAAAGTCAACAAACATCCAGGACTAAACTCCGTCAACACTGTCAGTTCACCTAACAGAACCCTTAACAACAACTCAATTGGTAACTCCTGGGTTAACATGTTAAGCTCACAAGCTAAAGAACTATGTATAAACGAATGAGTAGCACCCAGATCTATCAAAACTGTAACTGAAATGCTATTAAAGAAAAGCATTTCTCCTGTAATTACTTGAGAAGAAACAATACCTTCTTGTTGTGTCAAAGAGAAGAAGCATCCTGAAGCTCTTCCTCTCCCACGATGTCCCCATTGTCCTTTCCTAACACTGGGTGTTGCACCACCTCGAGAACCTGAAGCTACAGAGGAACTTGCTCCTCCAGCTGGAGCCTGTCTCGGGACATTCTGATACTGTGACTGAGAACCCTGTGATGTTGACTGTTGTAACTGGGGGCAATTCCTCTTGAAATGTCCCATCTGTCTGCACTGATGACATCCTTGAAACCCTGTTCCCCAACACTATCCTGAGTGTGGTCTTCTACAGATATCACACATGGATGCATCACGTCTCTGCGGTCCTGTCACTGACACTGATGATCCAGATGACCTAGTTGGAGGTGTCCATGTAAACTGTGTAATCTATCTTCCAGAATTGGGTCTTCCTCCACTTGATGAAAAACTAGATCCTTGTCTACCAAAACAACCAAGTCCTCATCCTATTTTCAAAAAGAAACCACCACCTCCTTTGTATCCACCACTGCTTTGTCCCCTTCTAATAAAGTCTCCAGATCTTTTCTTACTCTCAGACTGCTTATCTGTATTAACTGACTCTTCTACACGTCTCACTACTTCCATGAATTCCCCAAAGTTTTCTCTATCTCTTCGACCAATGGCTGAAATAGTGTGTCTAACCTCTGACCTTAATCCTTCTTGAAATCTTCTGCACTTTTCTACATCATTAGGAACAAGTTGCGGATATGAATTTTCCAACCTTGTGAAATGTGCCCCGTATTCACCAATTGTCATACTCCCTTGTCTGATATTCTATAGTTGTCTTATTTTCTCACTCAGAAAAGTAGGTGGGTAGTACTTAAGATGGAATTCATCAATGAAATCCTTCCAAGTCAATATTGTGTTCCTCCTTTTATCTTCCACTCCATGCCACCAAAGCTCTGATCGCCTTTAAGAAAATAAACTGCGTGATTGATTTGTCTTTCCTCAGACAGCTCCATCAGATGGAACACTTTCTCTAACTATCTCAGCCATTCATCTGCCACTGTAGGGTCCGTAGTTCCATTGAACTCAGTACCTCCAAGCTTCTTAACCAGCTCATAGGATCTCATCAAGTCCTTGCTGCTCGAGGTAGAAGCTCACCTCTCCATCTTATACTTTTCCCTTGTCTCAAGAAACATCCTGTACATCCTTGATGCCTCATCTACATCATCTCCACCACCTGGACCGATCACCTGAGGGTCAGGTCCAATATGGCTCTCATCTTGGTCCTCATGACCACGTCCTCTTCCTTCCATCTGTAATAGTATAACAAAACACTTCCTATTAAAAAATTGTAGTTAGAAGGAAAACACCTAAGTCCTAATCCTATTGGTCTCTTATCATCCCCTGACCTTGACTTAGAGTAACTGCGTACTCAACCTATGCTCTAATACCAAATTTAGCTGTGACGCCCCGATCCCCGTGCCAACTCTAATGACCCCGGAGATCGGGGAGTCGCCCTCGGTAAACCACCATTAACTTTTTCTTTTCCTAATCACTTAAAATTAGCTTAAAGTAAAAATCCTTTAACTTAGAATAAACTGAAACCTTACTAACTGCGGAAGAAACTACTATTTACATTACTAGATAGATAAAGCAGATTTACATGTCATATTACATTTTTTTCATGTGGAATATAAAGCACAACAGATAACTAGAAACAAAACTACATATTACATTATATTCTCTCACTACCACACCACATGCCCAAGGACCGAGGGTAAAGGAATAAGAGACATCTAACTAACTATGAATTACCTTCTAAGTACTTGGGTGGTATGATCCTTCAGCTTCCTCGTGCTGACGCTAACCTAAAAAATGTTTCAGTAGGTTGGTGAGCTACTGGCTTAGTGAATAGAATTTCACCCAACCATTGCAAATAACTCATTTATGTTTATTAATTGGAATAAAATACAAGATAATACTATATTGAGAAGATCTAAGCAATATAATTTAAACAACATGAGATATCAACATTTCATTAAGATAACAACTGGTGCAAGGCTGTAAATATGATTAAATAATAGAGAATACTAAAATTTTATTTAAGGGACAACTATTGTGAAACTAACTTAAATCTTTCTTAATTCTTTAACTTATAAGAAACTCTGTGAACCTATATGAACATATTTTATCTTATACCATGATCATATGTAGTGTACTCTACATATGAAGACTCAAGCGAACTACGATCCAACTGTACAAGACTTAGCTGACACCCCAGGATAGTTAAGTCTGACTACTCTCCTGGTCTGCAATAGGAAAACTGGCTCTCTAGCCTCAGCACTCCTATGGTGTCGTAAACTGGACTCCTCCTCTAGGCTGAGTACACAGGCGGAGGGTTTGAGATGCTCTGTGGGACTCAACTTGGTACGCTCTGTGGGTACCTCTGGGTTACCACTGGGACTTCCGTTTCATGTTGGGTAACCTATCTTTTCTCAGGAGACTTCCTCAAGGGCTTCATCTCCTCGCACACTCTATGGGTGCGTTCTGACCCTCGTATACTGGACGCGCCGCTAGGGTAGGTCGTTTCATCCCTAAGGCACAGACCACACATAGGGATTCTACGGTGTTAGGGCCCTTAAATCTATTATTTCACTAATCTTGGAAGACTCTTACTAGATTGTACATTTCTCTTACTTATACTCGACTCTGGTATCTCTATGGTACCGTGTCTATTTACTTGAACTTTACAACATGACATGAATATCATTCTAAATTTGACAGAGTAGTTTATTCAAACCAATGAAAAATACTAAATAATCCACATACTGTACTTGCAGGCAGATTAAAAAAAATAGAATACTTATCAACTTGGCACATACATACTGAAATCATGCAATTAAACATCTTAATATACTGATAAGGATTGATTACTCAATATATGAGAAATCATCAGTAGCACTTGTAAATTATCTAAAATTCCTAGAAAAATGTGCACATCAACCCTAATCTTGAGTTGTGCATCACTTAACCCAATTAAGAGTTAATTACTTATCATGACATGAATTATTGTTAATAACTGATAATTTCTTATGATATCCTTGAGAAACGTGTCGATTCGTATAATTATTAATAAATTCACATTAAATATGACCAGAAGTGTGCAACTAGGTTTCTATTGAACCCTTTCATGTCATAGTCATTTTTTTTAAAATCAAGCATTTATTAACTTACTAAAAATGCACAGCCTGGGTTTATACCCAAACTGTACCGTTATTGGTCGTATGCTACTGATCCCAACTTTTAAACTGAGCAAATTAGATTTTAATCAATCGTGTGATTTCACTAATCTAAATCACACTCATCAATCAACTAGCTAGCGTCGTGCAAGCGTAACTAAGAAATTCATGCAAATTTATAAATTAAGTGACCCCGGTACTGCCCGACACCTGGTAAACGCTGGCATTTGTGAATAATATCGATTTCAACCGAAACGTCTGATTATTTGAGTTACACTTGCGTTTGGGAGTGAGATTTTACTCACCGTGGGTCGAGGTGACTGAAAATCAACCAAAAATCAATCCAGAACCTAAATTCGGGCGTCAGCAGGTCTTCTTCAACCTTGGTTCAGCCTGGTTTGAACCTGCTATAATCAGACTGTTGCTTTTTCTCACGCATAGGTGGAGGAAACAAGATAAAAATGCAGCTAGGTGCTGCTCATGGTTGCGGATTCAGGCATGGACCTCAAGGACAAAGCCAAGGGCATCAATTACGTGTTGCTCCTCACGCTCAAACGGTCCCTGGCTATTGCTTCATGCGGCTGTGGCTGCTGTAAGGTAGGGCGCCGCCCCTGCTAGTTGGGCGTCGGTGTTTGTGGTTGTGGATGCATGCTTGGAGCTTAAGGACGGAGCTTGACGGTGTTACTTTCATGGTGCTTCTCTCCCAAAACACCCTCTGGTCGTTGCTTTCTCGCAGCAGTTGTTGCTGCTTAGCTACAGCCACAGGGGCGCCGCCCTAGGGCACGCTTGGAGTGAGAATGAGGAGGGAAAGGGAGAAGGAAGGTGGGTGGAGGTAGGGCTATCATTGCTCGCACCAAGATGGCTTCCTAGCCATAGTTGTAGCTATCGTGTTGCTTCTTCTTGTTGGGGTGTCACCCCTAGCAGGTTGGGCGCTAGGGCATTGCTAGGGCAAAAAATAGAGGAGGAAGGAAGGAGGAAGAAGTACGGAAGGGTGGGCGCTGCTGAACGGAGCCAAGGGGCCAAAGATCGCCCCTCAAATCGCCCTCTACTGCTGTCGTTCGGATGGGTTGGGTGTCGCTTAGGTGTTTGTTGTTCTATCGGGGAAGAAGATAAGGGAGAAAGGGAAAGGAAAAAGAAATTATAGCCAAATACTGTAAAAAATGCATCTTAGGTCCTACAGTCTTGAAAATGCCATAACTCTCACCTCGATTGTCCGATTTGTATGATTATTTTTGCAACGTTTCAAGCACAAAATTCTTTACAACCTCAAGGCACGAAATCATGCTAAATATACTATAAAACTTGATAAAAGCACTAATCACCACATGAGCACTTAACTTATCTCAATTAACTTAATGATGTTGTTATCATGATACTTACTAGTTAATTTTGGTGTGGGTCATAACACTTCCTCTCTACTACCCCATTTTGTTGAGGCGTATGAGGAGAAGAGAAATTGTGTGAGTAAACAATTTTTTCATAAAAACGCTCAAAAAGATCATTTTCAAATTCTCCCCCATGGTCACTGCGGATAGAAACAATTCGGCAAGAAGCTTCATTTTCAACTCGGTTGCAAAAGCTCGAGAAAACATCAAGAGTATCACTTTTCAAAATGAGAAAGAAGGTCCAAGTATAACAAGATAAATCATCGACAATAACAAGACAATACTTGGAACCACGAAGCGTTGGCGTTCTCATTGGTCTGAATAGATCAATATGAAGAAGCTCAAGAGCTCTTTCGGTACTCATGACTCCTTTGGATTTGAAGGAGGATTTGGTTTGTTTGACTTGTGTATAAGGTTGGCATTCCTCATCCTTTTAAAAATCCAATTTGGGAAGTCCTCGAACCAAACCCTTTTTGCTCAACTTCTTCATTTGATGCATATTCACATGACCAAAATGACGATGCCAAAGAGAAATATCATTTTTATCCACAACCAAGCATCTATCAAGTACGGGCTTTAGAGCAATAAGCACAATAACATAAAGATTACCATTTCTAGTTCCCTTATATATGACATTGTAAGTGAGGGAATCTAGAAGTAGACATTCTGAAGATGTAAACAAAACAAGATATCCATTATCACAAAGTTGGCTTACACTTATCAAGTTGTGATGTAGGCCATCAACAAGCAAAACATTCTTGATACATAGCTCGTTGCCTAAATCACCCTCACCTATAACCTTACCCTTCTTGTTGTCCCCGAAGTTTACCGATCCTCCTTTCTTTTTCATGAATTTGTTGAAATGGATGATTTCACCTATCATATGTTTTGAGCAACCACTATTAACAATCCATCTCTTTTTAACCTGCAAGAAAGATGGATGTTGGTACCCAACTCAAACTTTGGGATCTGGGGTTATCTTAGGGACCCATTTCATCTTTGGGTTGGTCCCCTTGGGCTTGTAAGGACAATAAGTAGAGTAATGATCATCACATTTATAATGAATACATACCATAGGGTTCTTATAAATGGAAGTCTCTCCATGGAAGATGGGAGGTTCCACACTCTTCTTCTTACCCTTATTCTTGCTCTTGCTCTTACCTTTGGGAGCAATCCCATCATATCCTAAACCACTAGTACCAATTTGTTTGGTAGAGTGTTCTAGGACATCATTGAGGGATTTCTTTCCCGTAAGAAACTTTTGCAAATAAGATCTTAACTTGACATTATCATCACTAAGGTTAATAATTGTAGTAGATAGACTAGCAAGTCATCTCTAGCATGCAATAGATCGACCTATAAATAGAGGGCTTTAGTATGAAAGGAATTACATTCTAAAGCTATGCTAGCAACTTCATTACTTTGCAAAATAGGTCTAGAAGATAGATCATTAACTTGAGCAAGTAACTTGACATTTTCAGATTTAAGCAACAAAATTTCCTTTTGATAAACATGAATCTCTTGCTTCCTAGCATCATCAATGAGAGTTAGTTCTACATTTTCAGTTTTAAGAATATCTAACTCATCTTGGCATATTTGGTTATCTTCCTTAAGATCTACAATAGTCTTAAGATAGACACCATTCTCAACCTCTACTCCATTGTGTTGAAGCTCAAGGTCAAGAAATTTTCCTTGCAAAGAATCTATGCTATCAAGGAGAAATTTTTCATTTTTATCAAGAATCTCAATTTTAGCATAAAGATCATCTACTATCTTGCATAGTCTTTTTCTTTTAGATTTGCATTTAGTAAAAGATGACTGGCAATCATTAAGCATATCAATGAGAGTTTCCTTAGATAACTCACTAGTACAGATTGGACCTTTAGTGTCAGTTATTTAAGGCCTTTGGCATCAGTTTCAAAGCGACACCCAAGTGGGCACCACTAAAAGTCAAAACTTTTAGTGTCAGTTTTAACACCGACGCCATAACCCTTCCCGCCACCAAAAATGCACCAGAAAGGGCACCATAGGCGTCAGTTATTAAAATAAACTAACACTATATCCAGGTCAAAGACGTCGGCATTTCACAAAAACCAACACTATATAACCCTTCCCGCCACCAATAAAACGCGCCAATAAGGGCACCATAGGCGTCAGTTTGTATATATAACCGACACTACCTAGCCACATAGATGTCGGTTGTTTTCCAATAACCGACGATGTATGTCTTTGTTGTCGATTTTATACTAATAATAGATGCCTGTTTTCTAAAATTTTTTCTTATCAGTTTGCAGACCTGCTATATGGCTGGTCAGCAGGATGCAGAACCTACAGTTCAGTTCTGAACTGCAAGTTTACAACATCCATTGATATCAGCCAACAACAGGCCACAAACCTGCAAAATTAACAAGATGGACAATAATTTATGATCACACACATGTATAAGAACATTTAATTCATATTATTTTTTATCACACACATGTAGAAACCAGTAGTTCCATTTAAATTTCCTCCATTTTCACACACATTTAGCAACCTACAGTTCCATTCATTTCATCTCTTTTCACATACAGACACATGTAGAAACATTCATGTATTGATCATCTTCACATTCACACATATGAAAATTTAGAAAAATTCATTCACATTCACACAAAAATAATTATGAGAATAAAGTTTAGAAATATCATTCTTTATTCATCATCGTCATTATCATCATCAGTATCCCAATTATATTTAAAAATTCCCACTACTTGTAGGGCTTTTGCCCATTCTTCTCTTACATCATCTAATTCTTCCCTCGTGTAGGGGGTATGTACATCTAATAACTTTCCACTTGTAGTCAAGTCAGTTTTAAACACCTGCAAAGAGAATGACGTATATATATAATTAATAATATATAATAAGATTGATATATTTCATATTATCTAATGAGACTATATATAATACCTTGTGTATGGTATCAATTTCCATTGCGGCATGTTTGATGATTAGGTCCATAAATTGCATCACATAGTATGCAAATGCCCATCCGTTGTCTTGTGTAGCACACAATAAATTGAAACATACAAAATATTCAAAAATACAAATAAGCACAATTCACATAAATAATATATACATTGGAGTCGGGAAATTACTTTCACATTCTCCCAAATTTGTGGTTGGTTCTTTTTCTTGGGGACCTTTCCTCCAGCTCTTTTGAACTCATGTAAAGCCCTACATATTAATGTGACACATTAAATTGCATAATTAAATAGTAATGTAATAACAGATGTTAACGGATATAAAAATATGAAATATTTCTCACGGGAATAATGGCTTTTTCATTATGTGTCCATATAATGTATTCAATTCATTCCCTGTAGGATCTAGATAATAGACAGTGAACATCTTGGGGACAATAACTAGTACCTCCCAATGCCTACCACTATAGGTAAGAAAGTTAAAAATTAATAACTCAAAATCCACAATAAAAATGTAATTTTCTTAAGTCCAAATTATAAGCAAAGTAAACTAACTCGACATTGAATGGAGCTATTATCACCGTCTTCTTTTTTTTGCCAAAATATTTAAAAGTAGCATAGCAGTATGAAGTAGCTGAAGAAGGGTCTTTATCTACAAGACTAATCAGAGATGGAACCAAAAATCCCACATGGGAAAATGAAAAATTTGTACATAGCGTGTGTAAGTGGCTGCAAAACATGTATTACGTATGCATTAATATATAAGAAACCAGATCACCGTATATAAAATAAGGTATATGGATGTATAAACAAGATCTTACCATATCCATAAATCTATCATAGATGTATTCATCCAATCATAACGAAACAACTCCAAAATATCTTGTATAAATAGCTTGTTATCGTATGATTGACCTACAACATCCTCCAGAATAGAAACATTTATAGGGCAATTTGGATCATATTCACGTATCCATATTACCATACCCCGACAATTAGGACCTAACGAGGCATGTAGGTCCCTTGGAAGCCAACTTGGTACTTTAGGAGGTGGAGGTGGAGGTCGAGATGTAGCAGTTGTCTTCCTTTTGACTTGTATATATAATTTTAGATCAATTAACTCATATATACACACTAAAAAATTAACGTAATGTAAATTTACCATACAATATTAGTATAGACGACATCCACTTTGGGCCACATTATCACTCTACCTTCTGCCTCACCAAGCGTTTCAAAATTTGGGTGGGCATATGGCATTGGAAGTTCCCTCCAATTGGGGAGTACGTGTATCAGGCTCACACGAACCGCACTAGCTAGTACTGGAGTCCCATGAAACATGTCCTCTGGAAGGGTTGGGTAAGCCTGTGCCTCTACAACAATATATTCTTGACTTTTTAGATGGCATGGCTTCAACCCCTACAAATTTACGTAAAGAATGTTATATACATATATACGTTAACATATCATCTTGAAAAGACTAGATACTATGTCATAAAAATACTTACAACAGACGTGCTAGGTGGTTCTATAGGATTACTCCCAACCTCATTAGTAGGAGAGGAGTGGCACGCCATAGGTACTATCTGAGTGGCAGCCTGAGACGCCTGCCACTTCACCATTGCTTCTTGGATTTTCTTATTAATTAACTCATCTACCTATACATCAACAAAAGAAACACTAGCTTTTGTTTATTGAATTCCCTTTCGTAATAACATTCTAAAAAAAGAACATGTTACCTCAACATTTGACAGTCCCGCTTTTGGGACAGATTTGCGATGTGATGGTCCAAAGAACACTTTTATGCCCACACCAGTGCCTACACCCCTAACACATCCAGGATGCTCTGGGTTACCAAGAGCAACTGTCAATTCACCCCTTGTACCCTTAGGGATGAACTTGCCTTCCTTCCTCTGCTCGTGAAGCTCCCGCTAATCTCCATCAACAAAAATTGGTAAGTAAACATAACAATAATCAATATCGATTGCTATAAGAGTTGAATTTTACCATTTTTGCAGTCACCTCGGCAGTTGCAAGCTTTGTTATATCTCCCTTCTTATTTTTTCTCCCAGCTATCCACATAGCATGGTGAGGTAGAGGTGTGGGACCAATAGTAGAGGACTCTGCAGTCTCCTGAGTAGCATTAGACTGAGCAGTAGATTTGGAATGGACATCCATGATCTATCCATTCTATGATCAAAGAGAAAAAAAGTATATATTAGAACAAGTTTAGGGTTTAAGGTCTTATATATAATAAATGTGTACCACCTATCCTATTCTTGAACACCTAATCTCACTAGTAAGTGTATAATGTGTATTGGGTTTTCAAGAAAATTTCGGCAGCATTTCCCCATTGTTCTCCAAGTACATATGTACTTAGAGAACAAATGGGGAAATGTTGTCGAAATTTTCTTGAAAACCCAATACACATTATACACTTACATCCTAAGTGAGATTAAGTGTTCAAGAACAGTTCCAAACTGGGGACTATCCAAGATTTACTCCTAATGAGTAAATCTTGGATGGGTTTCTAGGCCAACATAATATAACACCAGTCCCTTGTTCACAACCCCATTCAACACACAATTTTCTTATAAAAACACTTGTGGACAGCCATAACAACATATCAATGCTTCCTAAATTAATCAATGTATTATTTTATAACACAAATCGTGGTGGGTATAACATAGTAAAAAACTCAACATGTCACAACAGAAACACGTCATGAACATTATTTTAGATGATTTTTTTCTTTAGTGTCTTGATCATTACATTATCATATCATTAAACTAATGAGAATCAGTTATAAGAATAGGAATTGATTAATACAACAAACAACATGAAATAATATAATCAGAGGCATCATCGTTATCTTGATTTCATTCATTAACTTGAAATTTAAAGCATAGTCTTAAATCATACATAACGTGAAATTCATCCAAAGTAAATATGCATAGTGGTATGACATGCTTACCTAGAGCAAAGAAGATCCTAACTTAGTTCTTCTGACCTCACCTATTCCTAAAATTAACACAATTTACATTTATTATCATCTTAAGTACCTTTTTAAACCCTAATTTGGATGTTTTAGGAAAAGATGGTAAGATACGATGGAATTAGAGTTTGAAAGCCAAAAAACCAGGTTCCTATTTTAAAATCCTTCCCAATAACTATTTATATGTATTTTTCTAACATCAGATGAATAATCTATGAATATTATAAGATCAGATCAAGTTAAAAGTTGTTTGGTTAGCCAGTCTAGGGCTTATCATGATGAAAGGATGGTGGTAGAATCTCAGGTGCACTTCTCTGGAAAGGAAGGTGATGAAACCTCGATTAGAGTAGTTTAGGGTTTTTGGGGAATCAATCTTAAGGAATCATGACGATACAGGAGATCATGATTTAAGATTACAATATACCATGGTACTACCCAGATAATAAGTGACAGTAGTATTTTGGATGCCTAAGATGAAGTTACATGGGGTAAGTTACCATGCAAGCTAGGAGGTGAAGGACAAACACCAGTAACCCAGTGTTTTGACATAGGGGATAAATAATCCCTGAGAAGGAATGGGAGATCATCATTATGGATATTGTAAGTCTCCCCTAGACCAAGGAGGGTCAAGATGCAATATGGGTTATGGTAGATCTCCTTACCTAGATGACATGAGAAAGAAAGAATATTGTCAAGGGACAGATCCAGTTGAACTACATATGAGAGAGAGTTGGTTCAACTAAACCATGATGCGATTTCTTGAGTTTAATTTAAAGATTCACTTCCATAAGGTGGAAGTAGGTACATGAAGAACTCGATGTTAGTACCGCTTATCACCCCTAACTTATGGTTAGTATGGTCCAGACTAAAGGGTCTGATGAGAGAATGTGTGCTCGTTCAGGGTGATACATGGAGACAGTTCTAGTCTTTTGTAAGAGGTGATGATAACCACCATAGCCAGTATCGGGATGTAAAGAAGTTATGCAAAAGAGGTTGTGTCGGTCACCACTTCATTAGGATGATGTTGAGAAAGGGACCTCACGAAGGTCAAGAAAGAACCACATTGTGTACATATGAAGTTGCTTTGATCGTGCAATGGCTGAAAGGAGCCCAGAGACGACATGAGTTGTAAGCTGATGCAAAGCAGACTGACATGCAGTTCACTGTGGGAGAATATGTGATATGAAAATCTGACCCCTCTAAGTTATAGCTAAGAAAGCTGAGTCCCCAATACATGGATTCATTTGAAAGGATTGTTGGAGATGGTTAGGTTTAGCCTTACCCCTCAGGATGACAGGATGTATAATGAGTTCCATGTGTCAAATTTAGATTACTATGTGAGGTACATGGGCCATGTGTTAAGCAATGAACCTAGTGAGCCCCAAGGGAGGCTGAAATGACTTTGAGTCACCTGTGAGGTTTATAGATTCCAAGGTGAAAGAACTCAAAGAAAAGAATATGTGATGATAAAGGTTCTTTGGAAGCACCATGGATAGGGTAAAGCCACATAGGGGCCAATGATGGACATGGAAAAGTCTTATCCTGAATTGTTTGGTTGCTTGATGGAATTTTGAGGACAAAATTCCTATAAGAGGGGAAGGATGTTACAACCCCAATTTTTGGGTTCTTTTGGCGAGAAATGTAATTTCTCCTATGAAAGATATTTGAGAAAATAAGGATATAATTTGTTTTGAACAAATGGATTTCGTTTACAATAGCCTTGTTGGTTGTTTTGTGGGCTTTATTGGCTATTGGACCCAATAACAAGCAAAAGAAAAGAAAAATAAACTCAATTAATAAATGAATATTTAAGAAAAGGAGAAAAGAAAGAGGTAGAAGTCTCTAGAAGGCTAGGAAGTAACCTCCAAGGGTGGATTTCATAGCTTTGGGGTTCCTTAGGTACCAAGGAGTCCAAGTTGCAAAGATAATGCAATAAGAAAGAGATAAAATCAAATAAAGCATTATTAAGAAGGAAAGTTGAGATAATGATGAAATATAAGAAATATGTCGAAATATGGATAATGGAATCATCATGGATGGGATTTCGAGTCCACATGGTTTCTAATGGTAAAAGGAGTCCAAATAAGAAAAAAAAAGAATAGGAGAGAGAAAATATGCATGAAATATGTCTTTATAAGTAATAACTTGCATATGAAGGAAAGTCTCTCATACTTTCGAGTTTGAGTCCCACACTTGGCACACAAGTAGTTTAATTTAATATGGACTTTTCCTTAAAATTTGGTATTAATTGGACATTTGGTTTGGGAGATATGATTTTTGCAAAATTCCCTAAAATGAAAAGGAAATCCTTAAATGTCACAAATTTTCAATTTGATTAGAAATGTTTTTTTTACGCATGGAATCTGGGTCATTGGATCTGAGATTCGACGGTGGTTGCTCATCACCTACCTCAGTCTAGAAAGGAAACATGAGCTCAGTTTTTTTAGTTCCCACTCGATTTTCTTGCAATCCAGTGGGTGTGCGAGATTGGAAATCTCTCCAATAGATTCGTATGGGGAAAACGTTCCTTTTCATACCAAGTTTTGCCTATTTTGGAAGGACTTTGAGATTTCCCCTAGATCTCGTTGCTGCCAGTATCCAGTGGCCATAGCCTTGAGCTATATATATGAAAGGAACCCCTCTACGAGACAAGTTCGCCGTGAAAACGCGCTACTAGACTCCGGGGTTCCCCCTCTGCTACCAATTCCTAGTCCAAGTTGGTATCGGCCCCCTTCTTCCACCCTGCAACTGACGCGAGAACTCCTTCTCCATCATTCTAGTATGCGCCGCCTCTGATGGAATTGGGAGTGGGTGTGAGATCGTTGGGTACCGACGAAGGCCTCTGCATGATCAAAGGTTGCTTCAGCGCGGTGTAGCTCCAAGTCAACCTTTGGGTTGACTGCGGCCTGGAGCTGTGAAGCGTAGCTCGTGGGATCATAGGAAGAAGAAGCTCGGGTCAATTGACGTATGTGCCCCCGACGCTGGTGAATGAAGGAAAGGGAAAAAATGAGTTCTGCTGGGATCTGTGTGAACTAGAGATCAATGGGTAAGCACTGACGTGGCATCGTTTGATTGGTCAATAAGTGTTTTTCTTGCTAAAATCATAGGAAAAGATTGGTAACTCGTATATCAAAGTGTTATATATGAAAATTGATCCTCAGAATGAGAGGAACACAACGAAATTATATTTGAAGCCTAATTCTTCTTGAAATTCAAAAAGTATGTAAAGATGCTATCTTTAATGGTTTAATTAATGAAAAACCCTAATATTTGATGATTAATGAATTGGGAAGGGTTATATAGATGTTTAAATATGATATTAACATGTTGTTTACAAAAAGATGCATTAGATCTAAAAGGATGAACTTTATGTGTAATTTGATTAATTTAGGGTTCCATGTACATAAATGAGCTTTAATGGGCCTTGAAACCCTAATGTTAGTAAATGTGACTTTTAATAGCTTGAATTGTTCAAAATCATGATTAAAGTCAAAATATGATAATTCTAAGCTATTTTGAGTATAAAAGTTTGTAATTTTGGATATATACCCTTAATGTAGTAATTAGGGTTTTCTAATGGATAAAGGTAGAATTAATGGTGAATAGAGTGCATATGTGAATTAGACCATAATGAACTATGAATTGATGATAAATGAGCATAATGATCTTGTCATGGATTAAAAAGATAAAAATGGTAGCTTTAATGTAAAAGAGGCTTAATGGATTTAATTGATGTTTAGTTGTGCCTTTAAATCAAAATTAGGGTTATATGTTGTTAGAAGATAACCTTAATATCTTTCATGAAGAATAGATGAGATAATTAGGGTTTGTGAGTAATTGTATAAAAATTAGGGTTTAAAATAGTAAAAGATGAAGGGAAACCCTAATTGCAATGGAAACCCTAAAAGTGGGCTAGAAACTCTAGGAAGCGATCTAAGTTTAATAGATCTTGACGACATGAGTAATAAAAGGGAATTGCATGATTATTTTAGGATCTTGTTATGTGTGCTTGCTTGCTTGGATTTCTTACTTGCATGGATTATGTTGTCTCAAATCATCCTGACATGTATGTGGTTACGCTTATGAATAATCGCTTTAGATTCACGACAATTTCTGAACGTTTTTATCGGTTTCTTGAAAATAACTGTTGGATGCCTTTTATTTCATGCAACTATAGAGTGCAGGTCCTCCTCTATGGCTTTATAAATGCTAAAAAGGGTAACCTAGTGTAAGGTCTAGGTTATCATGAGTTAGAAATTGGGCTAATCACGTGTAGTGCCATGCGACTCTTAGCATACCATGAGTTAAGGAGTGGGCTACCTACGGGTAGTGCCATGTGACTCAACCCTACAAACTGATTCACCAGATAGGTAGGATCATGAGGGTTTTAATAGGGATCTACCATATGGAAGGTAGCATCTAGGTCCACTGCAGGGACAGCGCAGAGGATAGGTTATGTATGGATCGCGCAGTTATATTTAAAACATAAAGTTGGTTTTCAAACTGTAATTGATTGCAGTAGGTTGTTATGAATTGCACGATTATTATTTCCCCCACATACCAGCTTTATGCTGACCGACGTTTTGTTTGCCGGTGTTTTAGGTATAAGCCAAAAGAACAAATAGTAAATCATCATATTATGAAATACATGAATTAAATTACAAGGAGGATTAGTTAGAGTACAATTCATATGTGGATAGAAGTTTAGAGATCCAAGTTTTCAAAAGGTATGCAAAGTTTTTATTTTTTTACCATATTTCAGTATAGCTGGTAGAATTTAATAATCGGTATTGATTTTTTGTTGAACCTTTGATCTGAAAATTGGGATAACGGCTCTGACCTCTTGGTCTCCCTTAATTGGGGGTTACCGGGAGGCGGGGTCATTACATTAACTATACTTCTTGAGCGCTTACCTTGCTTATCTCCTACACTTGGAGATCTGGAACACCTTGCCTTCTTCAACCTTGAAGAACAACAACCTCTTCTCCTTCACTCTGAGAAGATCTTCAACCTTTTCTTCAATAGGAAAGAGGGTAGGAAGATGATGGAGGAGAGCTTTACATCATTACAAGGAGCAACTCTCTTACAAAGGAACCTATCTCATTCATACTCACAAATTTGACTTGAAGGTAGAGAAAGAAAGGGGCTCAAAGGGTTAGAACACTCCCAACTAGGCTAGGACCAAGCATGTACTGAATGAGAAACCTTGGAATGAACTCCTAGAGGTCATATTTATAGTTGAGGGTGCCCCTTTAAGTTGTGGGACACTTAGATACGAAATATAGCCATTTTTGCTCAAAGAAACGACTCTATTTTTGCTCAAAACACACACCAACGGTCACAATTACTTTTTCTGCAAATTTCGTACAGTGCAATCGGTCGAGTTACAATAAAGGTAACTCGACCGATAGAGTAAAAGACAAAGCTGATATTCAAATCATCGGTCGAGTTTATCCTGGGGAAACTCGACCGACCAATGAAGATCGAATTGGTCAGGTACTTGATCGGTCGAGTTTTGTGAAACCACAACTCGACCGATGCTATCTTCAGAAACTTGATCTAGGAGGATCGGTCGAGTTTGCAACTCGACCGATTGACTGCATGTGGTCAATTTTCTAAAGTGCATCTAAAGTGATTAAAACTTGGTGTTTAGTGTCCCAATCAATTTTCTCAACTAAGTTACATGTCAATTCATCATTACAAGTGATTACAAAAAAATTCTAAGGTCGTTTACATAGATTTCCAAAAATGCACACTTGTAGCTCTTTTGACTTGAACTTGAGCCAATCTAGGGCTTTTGATTTTTGATCCTTTTCTTGTACCCAACATCTGAAATCAATCTTTAATACACATTTTAGATACATATGAATGGAATGGTTAAGTCATTATTAAAATATGGACAATGTATAACCTCTAGGTCAGCATTCTCCCCCTTTTTGACAATTACAAACCATTCCTCAAACATATTAAAAAGGATATAGAAGTTATACCTTTGCCTTATGAATTAATGGGATTCATGGTGTGAATTGCTCCCCCTCAATCTATGCTTCTTCTAACTTGCATGGTTAGTCTATCTACACATAGCAGTCATAGCATTTATGCACTATGTGGTCCTTTTGCAAGTCACATGATAAAACAGTAAATGAACAAGAAAAGGATCTCATAAGCAATAAGTAATAGTATAACAACGAATAACAATATGATTGAGTTTCAAAACAGTGAAATATCTCTCCCCCTTTTGACATTATCAAAAAGTAGGAAGGTAGAAGAGCATAAATCCAGGTCTTCTCCAAAAACAATCAACTAGATATACATACAAGAAATTTCATATCATATGGCAAATAGAGACGAAAGCAACATACAAAAGCAAAATATGGTGAAAGGTGGCACCAAAGCATAAGATATATCAGAGTAAATAGCAAGAGTGCACATCACATATATTACAACTCAGATGCATGTTCTCATAAAAATAACTACAAGCAATAAGCGATGAAAACCAAAGATAAAACAGTACAACTCAGATAAATGTGCCCAGATGTTTCTTATACAAAATAGCCTAGAAAGATGTATATGATCAACATGCTAGACTAAAAATTAACAAAAAAGTTAGAAATCTAAACTATCTATTTTAACGGCATCATAATCATCGGCTCCTGGCTCATAGTCCTCGTCTCCATCAGAAGGTGTGCCTTCATCACCAGATCTAACACCATCACCATCATCTGAAGCGTCCTCGTCATCACTGTCATCATCATCATCAGCCTCAGCATCGTCACCCTGGTTAGGCATCTCCTCATCAGTAGGAGGACCAAAAGCACGACCAGGCCAATGAGCATTATGCTCAGCCCAAGACATACCAAGAGTGTGAAGCTCATTGGCCTGTAGAAAGGACGGAGCAGAGTCTCCAAGGCTGGCAAGCAAGGTGGCTAGGGGGGCAGCAGGAAATGGGAGGTAGGTGGGAGCAGAATTACCAGCAGCAAAGGGTGGAGGTGGAGGAGCAACAGAGAAAGGCTCGGGAGCAGGGTAGTAATGATTGTATGCATATGAAGCATAATCACTACCTGGGTATGGATGGTAGGTGGGGTAGGGGTGAGCACATGATAGGTTCATGGTAGACATGATAGAACACAAATCCTGATGCATGTGGTCCTGAACTTGTTGGTTGTATGCTTGTTGATGCATCATGTAGCCCGTAAGGGTTTCATTTGATACACGGAATGAAACATGGCTAGGTCTGGGAGGAGGCTGAGGAGGTGGAGCTCGAGCTGAGGAGGCAGTGGCTGTAGAGGCTGAGGTAGAGGGAGAAGCACCAGGGGTAGAGGAGGAAAACATAGGCACAGACTTTTGAATTGTGGTCTCACTGATACAAACACCCTTTCTAGATACTTTGTAATGGAAGTTAGAAAAGAGGGATTTCTCAGTGGCAAACTGGAATAAATCACAAATCAGGGTTGGGTAGGGAGGGTGGGTGCCTTTGGTGTTCTTGCCAGTGTCAAAGCAGGTCATGTGGTGTAGAATGTATCTGGCCCACTTGACACTGATGTTCTCTAAGATGCTATACATAATGACAATAGTGTTCTCTGCAATATCCATTTGATTTTTCTTCTGATGAATATTGCAGTTGATCACTAGTACCAAAATGCACTTCCTAAGATCAAGGGAGGAGGAAGGAAGGGTGCTCTTATTCTTACAGGGAATATTAGGTTTCTTCAAGTAACGATGAATATCAGGAAGAGTCAATTCATTTTGCTTGTAGAAACCTTCCGGGTCCAGAAGATCGAAATACTCTCCATAATCCTTGCGCCAAGTATTGTTTTCCTCATCTCTGGAAAATAAGACATTTAATATATCCTCAGAGATTTGGAATCGCTTACTGGCGATCATCGATGTGAGGATTACTTGAGTATTCAGTGGGGGAATGAGAGAGTCATAGTTCCAACACAAATTAGCGTAGAACTCATGAACTACTTTAGTGCTTGACATGGAATTATTAAAGCAATCATGTTCAACGTACAGAGCAGAAAGATGGTGGATGCCTAGAAACCTAGCAACCTGGTCTATGACCGCTTGACGCCTAGGACTAGGCTCAAACAAGGTGTGAAAAGGAAAAAGACTCCTAGGAAGAAGGCCCTTATACCTATTAACAGCCTCAATCGAGATAAATGAGGTATCGTCAAAGGGAATCAAGCGATTAGATGAGGAAGACGAAGGTGCATTGCTTGGAGCAGGTCATTTTCTCCTTTGGGAGGCCATGGAGGTGAAAAAAAAGAGAGAAATAAAATGAACAAACACACAAAGCAAACCTCAAAAGCCGCCCAAAAACCACCAAGGAGCATCCGGGAAGGTCTAGGTCGAGATAGGGTTAGGATAGGGAGGTTTAGGGCTGGGGTGAGAGCTTAGGGCTAGAAAAAGAGGATTTGGTCATCTATTTTCTAGTTGAGAGGGAGAGTAGTCGGTCGAACCTAACTTAAATTTGCTTCAGCCCGCGGATCGATCGAGTTCTGAGAGTGGGAAACCCGACCGATTGGTCCTCTGAAGAACAGCTCTCGGCCACTGATCGGTCGAGTTTGTCCTGGGGGAAACTCGACTGATGGTCAACCTGACCTAAAACCATCAAACTTAATTTCTAGCCATATACATGTTAATTAAATTCATTTTTCGAGTCTATTATGTACATTGAACATACTTAGGCACATATCACTCATCATTGGGTACTATTTTGCGATAAAACCAAGAAAGTAGAGAAAACCCAAAAACAAGTGAAACTAAGCATGTCAAAAAGCAAGTTAACCACATTTTAAGCATATATAGGCAAGCAAGGTGAGGAAAGCATGAGCACAACATATTGGATAGAAACAACTAGCTAGATCACATATCAATATCATCTAAAGCAATAATGAATAGTTTAGATCTAATAAAGTTAAATTTCTCTCTAGCTAGAGGTTAGTGAAAATGCCCGCCAACTGATTTTCCGTGTCCACATGCGTGATATAGATATCCTTCTTGGCAATGTGATCACGAAGAAAATGATGACGAACCTCTATATGTTTAGCTCTACTATGCAATATAGGATTATAAAAGAGATTGATTGCACTAGTATTATCACAATAGATAGGAGAATCATCAAAATATATTATAAAGTCTTGGAGCATTTGCTTCATCCATAGGACTTGGGCACAACAACTCTTGGCTGCAATGTATTCAGCCTCGGTAGTTGATAATGCCACAATGCTTTGTTTCTTGGAAAACCAAGATACCAAGCATGGTCCTAGAAGGAAGCAAGTGCCACTTGTGCACTTTCTATCAACCAAACAACCCACGTAATCCGCATCACTATATGCCACAAGAGTAAAGTCCCTTGACTTAGGATACCATAGTCTATAATTTTTTGTTTTGGCTAAGTACCTCAAAATCCTCTTAACGGCAATAAGATGTGATTTCCTAGGGCTAGATTGAAAGCAAGCACACAAGCCAACACTAAACATAATATCAGGTCTAGAGGCAGTTAAATAAAGTAAACTTCCAATCATACCTATATAGAGTTTCTCATCTACCTTCTCACCTTCTTCATCTCTGTCACGTATGGCGGTATTGGACATGGGTGTATCCATCAGCTTCATGTTCTCCATCCCAAAGTGTTTGAGTAGTTCATTGGTGTACTTGCCTTGGTTGATGAAGTTTCCTTCTTTTGTTTGGTTGATTTGAAAGCTGAGGAAGAAAGTCAACTAACCCATCATGCTCATCTCGAACTCACTCTGCATAAGAGAACTAAACTCCTTACAAAGATCAATCCCACCAAAAATGATATCGTCAACATAAATTTGAATTATAAGAAAATGGCTAGAAGTGTGTTTTAGAAATAAGGTAGAATCAACTTTGCCCATGACATACCCATTATCTAACAAAAAGTTCTTTAATTTCTCATACCAAGCTTGAGGTGCTTGTTTGAGTCCATACAGAGCTTTTTGCAACAAATAAACATGATTGGGTAACTTGTCATTTTCAAAGCTCGGAGGTTGAGCAACAAATACTTCCTCCTTGATTGTACCATTCAAAAATGCACTTTTAACATCCATTTGATATAATAAGAAATTTTTGTAACTAGTAAAAGCAAGTAGCATTCTAATAGATTCAAGTCTGGCAACAAGAGCATAAGTTTCATCAAAGGCAATACATTCTTGTTGATTGTAACCTTGAGCCACTAACCTTGCTTTGTTTCTTACCACTTTTCCTTCATCATGCTTGTTACGGTAGACCCACTTGGTGCCAATGATTTTTCTATCACTCGGTCTTGGCACTAGAGTCCACACACGATTCTTCTCGAATTGCTCTAATTCCTCTTGCATGGCTAGGATCCATTTGTCATCACCAAGAGCTTCTTTGATGTTCTTTGGCTCTGGTTGTGAGATGAAGGCGTTGTTTGCTTGTTCTTTATTGTAGGAAGCTCGTGTCTTCACTCTCTCAAATGGGTTGCCGATGATTAGCTCTTTAGGGTGATTCTTTGCAAAGCAAGGAGTGGGATCCTTCTTTTCTTCATCTTCTGCTTCTATCACCTGCTTACCTTTGTTGTCGATGTTGAGGTCTTTCAAGATAGGAATCAAGTCATATGCAACATCATTATTAACAACATGCTTGCCAACAACAAGGTTAGTTTCAATATACTTAACATTAATAGATTCTTCAATTTTAGACAATTCAATATTGAAAACTCTATAAGCCCTGCTTGTAGTGTTATAGCCTAGGAAGAAAGTCTTGTAAGATTTCGGATCAAACTTGTCGAGAGAATCCTTCGTGTTTAAAACAAAACAAAGACATCTGAAAACATGAAAGAAATCAATGGATGACTTTCTACCATGCCATAGCTCATAGGGGGTTTTCTTCAAAGAAGGATGTGTAAAAACTCGGTTCTACACAAAATAGGTGGTACTAATGGTTTCAGTCCAAAACTTCTTAGGAATGTCATATTCAAGAAGCATTGTCCTCACCATCTCTTGAAGCGACCCGTTCTTCCTGTGATGCCCTGATCCCCGTGCCATCTCTAATGACCCCGGAGATCGGGGAGTCACCCTCTGTAAACCACCCTTAACCTTTTATTTTCTTAATCACTTAAAATTAGCTTAAAGTAAAAATACTTTAACTTAGAATAAACTGAAACCTTACTAACTGTGGAAGCAACTACTATTTACATTACTAGAGAGATAAAGCAGATTTACATGTCATAATACATTTTTTTCATGCAGAATATAAAGAACACAACAGATAACTGGAAACTAAACTACATATTACATTATATTTCTCACTACCACACCACATGCCCAAGGACCGAGGGGAAAGGACTAAGAGACCTCTAACTAACTATGAACTACCTTCTAAGTACTTGGGTGGTACGATCCTTCAGCTTCCTCATGTTGACGCTGACCTAAAAATGTTTCAGTAGATTTGTGAGACACTGGCTCAGTGAATAGAGTTTCACCCAACCACCGCAGATAACTCATTTATGTTTATTAATTGGAATAAAATACAAGATAATACTATACTGAGCAAATCTAAGCAATATAATTTAAACAATAGGAGATATCAACATATCATTAAGATCACAAATACTGCAAGGCTGTAGATATGATTAAATAACAGAGAATAATAAAATTCCATTTAAGGGACGACTGTTGTGAAACTAACTTAAATCTTTCTTAACTCTTTAACTCATAAGAAACTCTGTGAACCTATATGAACATATTTTATATTATGTCCTGATCATATGCAGTGTACTCTACATATGAAGACTCATAGCAAATTACGATCCCACTTACAAGACTTATCTGACACCCCGGGATAGCTAAGTCTGACTACTCTCCTGGTGTGCAATAGGAAAATTGGCTCTCTGGCCTCGACACTCCTATGGTATCGTAAATTGGACTCCTCCTCTAGGCTGAGTACACAGGCGGAAGGTCTGAGATGTTGTGGGCCTCAACTTGGTATGCTCTGTGGGTACCTCTGGGTTACCACCAGGACTTCCAGTTCATGTTGGGTAACCTATCTTTTCTTAGGAGACTTCTTCAAGGGTTTCGTCTCCCTGCACACTCTGTGGGTGCGTTCCGACCCCCGTATATTGGATGCACCACCAAGGTAGTTCGTTTCATCCCTAAGGCGTAGACCTCACATAGGGATTCTATGGTGTTAGGGCCCTTAAATCTATTATTTCACTAATCTTAGAAGACTCTTACTAGATTGTACATTTCTCTTACTTATACTCGACTCTGGTATCTCTATGGTACCGTGTCTATTTACTTGAACTTTACAACACGACATGAATATCATTCTAAATTTGACAGAGCAGTTTATTCAAACCAATGAAAAATACTAAATAATCCACATACTATACTTGCAGGTAGATTAAAATAAATAGAATACTTATCAACTTGGCACATACATACTGAAATCATGCAATTAAACATCTTAATATATTGATAAGGATTGATTACTCAATATATGAGAAATCATCAGTAGCACTTGTAAATTCTCTAAAATTTCTAGAAAAATGTGCACATCAGCCCTAATCCTGAGTTGTGCATCACTTAACCCAATTAAGAGTTAATTACTTATCATGACATGCATTATTGCTAATAATTGAGAATTTCTTATGATATCCTTGAGAAATGTGTCGATTTGTATAATTATTAATAAATTCACATTAAATATGACCGAGAGTGTGCAACTAGGTTTCTATTGAACCCTTTCATTTCATTATCATTTCTTTGAAATCGAGCATCTATTAACTTACTAAAAATGCACAGCCTGGGTTTATACCCAAACTATACCGTTACTGGTCATATGCTACTGATCCCAACTTTTAAATTGAGCAAATTAGGTTTTAATCAATCGTGTGATTTCACTAATCTAAATCACACTCATCAATCAACTAACTAGCGTCGTGCAAGCATAACTAAGAAATTCATGCAAATTTAGAAATTAAGCGACCCCAGCACTGCCCGACACCTGGGTAAATGCTGACATTCGCGAATAACACCAATTTCAACCGAAACGTCCAACTATTTGAGTTACACTTGCGTTTGGGAGTGAGATTCTACTCACCGTGGGTCGAGGTGACCGAAAATCAACCAAAAATCTGTCCAGAGCCTAAATCTGGGCATCAACATGTCTTCTTCAACCTTGGTTTAGCATGGTTTGAACCTGCTGTAAATAGGATGTTGCTTTTTCTCACGTACATGTGGAGGAAACAAGCTAAAAATGCATCTAGGTGTTGCTCGTGGTTGCAGATTTAGGCATGGACCTCAAGGATGAAGCCAAGGGCGTCGATTACGTGCTGCTCCTCGCACTCAAACGGTCCCTGGCTGTTGCTTTGTGCAGTTGTGGCTGCTGCAAGGTAGGGCGTTGCCCCTGCTGGTTGGGCGTCGGTGTTCGTGGCTATGGATGCATGCTTGGAGCTCAAGGACGGAGCTTGACGGTGTTGCTTTCATGGTTCTACTCACCCAAAATAGCCTCTGGTTGCTGCTTTCTCACAGCAGCAGCTGCTGCTTGGTTGCAGCCACAGGGGCGCCGCCCTAGGGCATATTTGGAGTTAGAATGAGGAGGGAAAGGGAGAAGGAAGGTGGGCGGAGGCAGGGCTGTCATTGCTCGTGCCAAGATGGCTTCCTAGCAATAGTTGCAGTTTCCATGCTATTGCTGCTTGCTGGGGCGCCACCCTTAGCAGGTTGGGTGCTAGGGCGTTGCTAGGGCAAAGAATAGAGGAGGAAGGAAGGAGGAAGAAGGACGGTAGGGTGGGCGTTGCTGAACGGAGCCAAGGGGCCAAAGATCGCCCCTCAAATTGCCCTCTGTTGTTGTCGTTCAGATGGGTTGGGCATCGCTTAGGCGGTTTCTATTCTACCAGGGAAGAAGATAAGGGAGAAAGGGAAAGGAAAAAGAAATTATAGCCAAATATTGGAAAATTTGCATCTTCGGTCCTAGAGTCTTGAAAACACCATAACTCTCACATCGATTGTCCGATTTGCATGATTCTTTTTGCAACATTTCAACCGTGAAATCATTTACAACCTCAAGGCATGAAATCATGCTAAATAGACTGTAACACTTGATCAAAGCACTAATCACCACATGAGCACTTAACTTATCTCAATTAACTTAATGATGTTGTTATCATGATACTTACTAGTTAACTTTGGTGTGGGTCATACCAATCTCCCTCTCTTATAAGAATTTTGTCCTCAAATTCCTAAAAGAGAAAAGGAAACTTGTTACGCATTTCTGACTCAAGGTCCCATGTGGCATCCTCTAGGTTGTGGTTCCTCCACAAAACCTTCACTAACGGTATCTCACGATTCTTGATCTTCTTGATCCTCCGATCAACTATCTGTATAGGTCCTTCAACATAGGTTACATATGGTCTGAGTTGTGCAAGTTCTAGGTCCACTATCTTCTCTATACCAGGGTAACACTTCTTCATCATCGATACAAGCCCAATCTTGAGATTGGCAAACTAGAGATGGAAAACAGATTCATCACCTTCGCAGGTTCCTGCCAGACCAAACAAGCCCAATCTTGAGTTGACTCACGATCATGAAGACCACACAATTTTCTCACCATGGAATGCAAAGATAGGGTGAAGAAGAGGAGGAAGAAGGGTACTTTTCGAGTGGTGTGGTGGCGGCGATGCGACAGGCGAGCAAGCAGGCATACAACAGGCACATGGCAGGCGAGCAAGCGGCTGGAGCAATAGGTGGTAGGTGAGTGGCGGCGGCGGCAGGTGTGGCGGCGGTGAGCAATGGCAGCGGCAGGTGTGGCGGCGGCGATCAGCGGCAGAGCACTAGGTGAGTAGTGGAATCACCAGACCTAAACTTAATCGAGAATGAAACAGAGAAAGGGGAAGAGTTTGGTTCGCGCGGGTGCTATTAAGTTAACAATAGATGTCGGTTATTAACAACAACCAACGCTTGAAATAACAGGCGTCAGTCACCACAAAAAAACTGACACCTATGTTCAATGATAGTCTTCGATTTCAACTAGAAAAACTGACATCTATCTACATATGCCGACAAAAAAAATGTTCTTGAATTCGGTCCATAGTTGTCAGTTGCCGTAAAAAATCGACGCCAAAGGGGGTTAAAAAATTTCACGGGGACAGCGCGCGAAAACACATCGGCGTCGGTTGTTGCAAGAAAACCAACGACAAAAATGGGCCCAATTTTTGTCTCATGAAAAACCTTTAGTCATCGGTTGTTTCGTAAGCAACCGATGTCATATGTGAAATTTTGGAGGTAATTTTTTTGCACTGAAAAAATTGGATTTGGCGGGCGATTGTAGGCGTCGGTTTCATACTGAGCAATCGACGCTAAATAAAAAGTGATACCCGTGTCTGGCCGGTCTTCACATATAGATGTCAGTTTGTGCTTTCATCCGACATTGTAGGGTTTAGGCGTCGGGTTTTGGGATACAACTGATGCCTCTAAATGTGACGTTATAAGCCATTTCTGTAGTAGTGACTCATACAAATTAACTTCACTTACCTCACTTACTTCACCTACATCTTCACTTGTAAAGGCCATGAGAGCAAGGTGGCTGTGACAACAATCGACAAAACCATTACTGATTAAGCGAAATTAAACATAAATAGCGGATTAACAAAAATCACTAAAAATTAAAACCATTTGCGAAGAGATCCATTTCTAGAAAACTCTTATCACAAGAACCAAGATATTATATATACATTCTAGTTCACAAGTACATACCATGTACCTTCTCTTCTCGAGGATTACATACAATAGTTGCTTTATAAAGTCTACACATAAGCAACACAAAACCTCGAGACATTCAATGCCAAAATCTCAGATCGATCATAAAATCACTAACTACTGACTCCAAGGACCTGAGAGTACAAACACGACACATAGGACTCTTATCTACAAGACGCGACAGCCAGTATCTCCACCTGAGATGTTATTGTTGTCCTTGATGCTATTGTCCTTCTCCTACTAGATGGTTTCTACCTCCTCGTCCTTGTCCACCTAAAAAGGTTGGATCCCACGGGGGTGAGATAATTGAAATTGTCCCAGCGAGAGATATAACTCTCCGCCAGAAACAAGGAGCTCATAGCATTATTTAAGTATTAAATCATACTTATCATTATTCCATATACTAGGAACACACATCACCATCATTCCTTATTTAGTTGACTTAACCTCTTGCTAAAGTACATGCACCTATGCTTATCATAGTGCATTAAATTTATTACCTTCATAGGCATAAAGGGATAATCACTTAAGTATTTTAGAGGTACTTCCATTGAAATCATCCTTGAGATACTTTTCAACCACTTATGGGGTTATTAGTACTTACATGGTTTGAACCAATTAGACTTTCAAACGGTCTTGGACCAATTGACCCTTCAAACGGTCTTGGACCAATTGAACCTTCAAACAGTCTTGGACCAATTGAACCTTCAAACAGTCTTGGACCAATTGAACCTTCAAACGGTCTTGGACCAATTGACCCTTCAAACGGTCTTAGACCAATTGACCCTTCAAACGGTCTTAGACCAATTGAACCTTCAAATGGTCTTGGACCAATTGAACCTTCAAACGGTCTTGAACCAAACCTCCAAACGGTCTTGGATCGTTTAGACCTTTAAACGGTCTTGATGTCATTTGACCTTCAAACGGTCTTGATCTAACCCTTCAAATGGTTTGAAGACCGTTAGACCATCAAACAGTTTTGACCTCTTGCTCATCAAACGGTTTGAAGACCATTAGACCTTAAACGGTCTTGACCTCAACATCCTTAAATTGTCTTGTCCAAAATCTTCAATCGGTTTTGAAACCGTTTGATCTTATTAGGGTTTGAAAAGGTTTGACCCTTAAACGGTTTGAAATCTTTTCATCCAATGAATTTTGAAAACATTTAGCCCTAAATGGTTTGAGACTATTTGATTTGAATATTAATTAACCCTAAATGGTTTGAAACCATTTAGTCCTCAAACGATTTGAGACCGATTGGTCTTCAAACAGTTTGAGACCGTTTGGTCACAACAACTTGAAACTGTTTAACCCTAAATTAGGGTTTTGTCATCAATTGACCTAGGGTTTTGAAACCAATTAAGTTCCAATTGATTGGTCATCCAAGGTTGAGACCATGTGAACTAAATCAGATTGAAAATATTTAGATTTTTACACCTTCTTGAAAACTATTTAACCCCTAACGGTTTTGAAACCGTTTGGTCACCAAACGGTTTGAAACCATTTGGTCTCTAACGGTTTGAAACCGTTTGACCAACACAATGAAATTGTTTGCTTCTAATTTTCTTGAGGTGTGTGCTAATATGATTTCATAATCATCAAGCTTCATACCTACGAATTCTACTTCCATATACATGATGAATTCAACAATTAATCAAGAAGAGAATAAAAGATCAACATATGATGAGAAATTGAAATCAATAATAGCATTGATGGGTTCAAGTTATATAACCCACATTCAAAGTAGCTTCAAAGCTTCAAGATTCACGTCTCTAATGGTGAAAGAAGCTCCTTCAACTATCCAAGGCTCGATTCCAACTCTTTGGATGCAAAATATAGCCAAGGTTGAGCATTGGATGGAAGAGAGAATAAAATCAATGTTGAAATCTGATTTCAACCATCAATTCAAGGTTGAAGATGATCATGGAGCTTACCTTCAGCTTAGGGAACGTTTTCCTCATGCTCCTAAGCTCCTTGGTCGTCGGCCAAAGCAAGGGAAAGAAAGTGGTTTGCAAAATAGCCTTTCAAGTAAGGAGAAAATCGAGTATATGTAATTGATTTTCTAAGAGAGAGAAAGTAGGAGAAAATTCATCCACTTTCTTGCCACATGCCCCCTCCCTTTCTTGCCTTCAAAGCCATCTTTATTTCTTCCTCAATATCATCTCATTTATCCTTGAATTAAAATCAACCACTTTAAGCACCTTAATCATATAATACTATTATCCATTTTTAGTGGACATTACTTTTTAATTAACAAATGTGAGTGGGTTTCTTCACCTACTTAGGATATTTTGGTGCAACTACAAAAAATTTGGACGTCCTTGCACTATAGGATTTCAACCACAGCCTTTTTAGTTGATGGGCACTTCAATTAATATATTTATTTTTGCTACAAAATAAATTAGGGTTTCAATTATGCTTAAATCTTGATTATTTTATTATCAAGATTATCTCTCCTCAAAAGTAGTTCAAACAAGATGCCCCATTCTTTTTATTTTCTCTAAATGATACCAAGAAATAGTAGGGACTCAAAATAAGTGGTATTTTACATATTCAACCCTAGATTTTGGGTAATTTGCAAATTACACCAAAATTAGCATTCAATACACAAGCATTACTCAAACAAGCTCCTTCTTGGAACTTAGGCTTATGGAAGCCATACCTCAGCATCATTCTCATTCTTATGATGCTATAAAACTTGAGGAACATTTATCATGTAACATTTGCAAGATAACCCCTTAAATTGGGTAAGTTGCACTTTAGTCCAAAACAAAGGAACATTGCTCAAATAGCATTCAGTCAGGACCAAACTTGGAACATAAGTGTGTCACATGATAACAAAACACTTTAGAGGATTATATTAAAGTTCTAGCAACTTATTTAGCCAAAACAAATAGGGTTAGCTCATAACCCAGGTCAGGGTTGTTATAATGGCATTCTCCATTTTTGGAGCTTGAAGAGCTTGAGGAAGAATCCTCCCAAGTTGCATGAGCTGCATCTTTACTTCTTCTTTCTTTCTTCTCCTTTCTCTTGTATTTACCTTCTCTCTTGTACTCCTTGTCTTTCTTGTGGCTACTCTTGTGATGGCTCTTCTTAGCTTTGAGGCGGTCACTCTTGAAATGGCCCTTTTGGCCACACTCATAGCATCTAGAAGTTGATGAAGAAGGCTTCCCCTTGAAGTGTTTGCCCTTGGAGTAGTTTGCTTCATTCTCATTAGGGCCTTCATCTTCACTTGAGGAAGTAGTAGGGGACTTGAGAGCAAGTTGTTACTGTCGAACCATCTCTTCAATTTGAGCTTCGAAGGTTGTGTCCTTGAT
This sequence comes from Alisma plantago-aquatica, assembly GCA_963693085.1. Classification (NCBI taxonomy): domain Eukaryota; kingdom Viridiplantae; phylum Streptophyta; class Magnoliopsida; order Alismatales; family Alismataceae; genus Alisma; species Alisma plantago-aquatica. The sequence goes on from OY856409.1 coordinate 1,670,543,659, forward strand.
CTTCTTGGACTCCTTCTCTTCTCTCTTTTCTTCTTCTCCTTACTTATCAAGCCTAGGTTCATGGGCTTGAAGGTTACCAACCATCTCCTCAGTTGAAAACTCACTTATCTTGTACACCTCTTCAATGGATGTAACCTTGGGCTCCCATCTCTTAGGAAGAGTTCTCAAGATCTTGGAGTTGATAGTGCCTTTGTCCATCACACTCCCAAGGGCTACCAATACATTGATGATCACATTGAGCCTAGTGTACATATCAGGAAACTCTCTCATTCTTACCCATCTTGAAGTTCTAAAGTAGCCCACCAAGCATGTGTTGGCTAAATGGACATCATCAAAATCCCTTTGTTTTGAAAACAACAAACATTTCATTCTTGTGGATCTAACATGCTATTTAAGTGTTGCAGGAACTAGGTGGATGACACAACTTTGGAAGATCTAAATGCTCACAATATGTTAATTTCATGATTGTAATCAAATGTAAAAACTTGTATAAGTATATAATGTACAAGTACTTAGATATCATGTAAATCAAGCGTTTAGATCTTCCCTAGCCATTCACAACACTTAGATAGGTCATCCCCTATAATAGTGTCACAACTGCACACTCATACACACACTTAGTATTCATCTAGAACCACCAAAACAGAGACACTCTCGGTCGAACTCTCTATTGATTGAGACAAGCTCGATCGAACAACTTCTCGACCAAGAGTCTCCCAGGTTAATTTTTCTAATAGGTTCTATAGTTGTTAGACTCAACAGACAAGGTAGTTGGGAGTTGGAATCGAACGTTATATACACTTGCTCCAGTCTATCTCTCGATCGACAAAAACTTCGACCGACTGGCTCTCAGTCGACAAACTTCTCGACCAAGATTATCTCTGTCTGCACTTTTCAGAATTAATAAACTAATCATTGCTAAAGCAATTAGTGGACACCTAACAGCTAGTTGAGCACTTAGAACCCCCTAGAAAGTGTCTAGAATGTCCTTAAGCATTCATAGGCCATTCCTATAAATAGGACATGCCTTAGGACACCCAAAAACACACTTGTGCAACACTTGAGCATACATACTTGCAATCGGCAATCTATTCTTGTGAGCAATTGAGAAACTCTAGCATTTTCTAATCCTTTCCATTTCTACAAATTTGTGTCCTATTATCTAGCATATCCTACCCACTGCACTTCCACTTCCATACACATTGGTTAGGAGATCAAAATTCTTGATTTAGGATTCAAGCCTTATGCTTAAGCGGTAATTGTAATTTCCATTTTACCTTCTTGTTCCTTCTTATTGCTTGTACTCTCCTTGCTACTCCTAGGGTTGGAGGTTGCGGATTGGAGAGGGTGTTATCTTCTCAGGTGGAGAAGGAGGACTTTGGACTACTGCTAGAAGGTCTTGACGGGAAGCTACTTCAAGGAGGAAGGCTACTTCAAGGGGGAGTTTGAAGTTACTTCAAGTGAGGGCTGCTTCATAGTTGGTGAGATGACTTCAGGGTGAAGGTTGTCCAAAGGGTGAGGAAGGTATTTGTAATTTTGTGTAACATCCTAAAAAGGTAATAAAATTCAAATACTTTCAAATCCCAATTGGAAAAACAATTGGGTAGTGGACTGACTCCCTTAGTTTTTTTAACGGTGGAACCACTCTAAACACCTTGCCTCTTTCTTCTTATCTCAATTGTAGATGCTTGAGTCGAATTATTGTTAAAATATTTATAAAACCCTATTCACCCCCCTCTAGTAGTTTTTAATTTGGTATCAGAGCTAAGTACTGAAAATAATGATGTAGTTGATATTACTCATCAAGTAGAAAATCTAACCATATCAACTAAAGATGATCAAAATGCTAAAAATGATCAACAAGTTGAGATACAACAACCCGTTCCTAGACTCATTAAGGATCATCCTCAAGAACTAATCATTGGAAATCCTAATAATAAAGTAAAACTCGTTCATCTTTTAGAGATGTTGCAAATATGACATTTGTATCTATAATAGAACCTAAGAAAGTAACTGAAGCTCTAAATGATGATTATTGGATAATGGCTATGCAAGAAGAATTAAACCAAATTATGAAGAATGATGTATGGGACTTAGTTCGTAAACCTCAAGATAAAATCATCATTGGAACTAAATGAGTTTTTCGTAATAAATTGAATGAAGCCGGGGAAGTAGTAAGAAATAAATCTAGGTTGGTAGCACAAGGGTATAATCAACAAGAAGGAATAGACTTTGATGAAACCTATTCACCCGTGGCAAGACTTGAAGCTATTAGAATGTTATTAGCCATAGCTGCCCACAAAAACATCAAACTATTCCAAATGGATGTAAAGAGTGCATTTCTCAATGGAATAATACAAGAAGAAGTATATGTTACTCAACCACCTGGTTTTGAAATTTCAGAAAAAGGTGACTGTATAAAAACTCAAGAAAGCACTCTATGGGTTAAAACAAGCACCTAGAAATTGGTATGAACGGCTAAAAAATTATCTTTTTGATAATAGTTTTTCAATTGGAAATTCAGATTCTACTCTATTTTTCAAAACATATGAATCCGATTTTTTGGTTGTTCAAATCTATGTTGATGATATTATCTTTGGTGCATCCAATGAATCTTTATGTACACAATTCAGTAATATTATGCAAAAGGAATTTGAAATGAGTCTCATGGGAGAATTGACTTTCTTTCTTGGTTTTCAAATAAAGCAAACGCCCGCTGGGATTTTTATAAGCCAAGAAAAGTATACAAATGAACTTTTAAAATGCTTTGGGATGACAAATTGCAAACATGCTACCACACCAATGAGTACCTCTACTAAAATTGACAAAGATAAAAATGGGGAACCCATTGATGATTCTTTATATAGAGCCATAATTGGTAGCTTGCTTTACTTAACCGCTTCTAGACCGAACATCATGTTTTCTATTAGACTTTGTGCTAGATTTCAATCACAACCTATGCAAACTCATTTTCAAGCTGTCAAATGGATTTTAAGATATTTAGCCGGCACTACAAGTTATGGTCTATGGTATCCTAAAGGACAATCTTTGGACTTCAAAGCTTATACCGATGTCGATTATGCTAGTTGTCGAATTGATCGAAAGAGCACAAGCGGACGTTGTTTCTTGTTAGGAAGAGCCTTAGTATCTTGGTTTAGCAAGAAACAAAACATGGTTGCCCTCTCTACAACTGAAGCTGAATATATGGCAGTCGGGTCTTGTTGTGCTCAAGTGCTTTATATGCAACAAGTTTTAAACGAATATGGTTTTACATTTTCATCCACACCTATCTTCTGTGAAAATACAAGTGCTATAAACTTGGCACATAATCCTATTTTACACAGCCATGCCAAACATATTGAAATCCGTCATAATTTTCTAAGGGATCATATCTCTAAAAATCATGTATCCCTTCATCATGTTGATACGAAAGATCAATTGGCTGATATTTTCACAAAATCACTTCCATTAGATCAATTCAATAAAATAAGGAAGCAACTACTCATTACTCCCTTAGAAGATGTTTTCTTTGACATTTGTGCTTCTTAAATCGGTTGGTTTTTCTGATCCTTACATTTTGGCTTCAAATGGACATCCTTTCAAATGATTTGATGGTTATCTTTTTGAAAGGGGAGAACAAATTAAGGGGGAGTTTTAACACATGATTTTAACAGCTATCTTTTTGAAATGACAAAGGGGGAGAAATAATATAAATCTTAAATACTCAATCAATGAGTTTCATAATCTCTTGGCTTTACATTAAAAGTTATTATATTCCCTAAGAGTAGGACTTTATGTTCCACACTTCTTTGGGAATAATAAGCACACATACCATAAATAAGAGAAGGAATATACAAGGTAAATCTCAGGTATGAAACTCAACTCATTTTAAGATTATTTGATTTATATTTAGAAATGTTTGTCATCTTCAAAAAGGGGGAGATTTTTGGCTAACTAGACACCATCAAAATCCCTTTGTTTTGAAAATAACAAACATTTCATTCTTGTGGATCTAACGTGCTATTTGAGTGTTGCAGGAACTAGGTGGATGAGACAACTTTGGAAGATCTAAATGCTCACAATGTGTTAATTTCATGATTGTAATCAAATGTAAAAACTTGTACAAGTATATAATGTATAAGTACTTAGATATCATGTAAATCAAGCGTTTAGATCTTCCCTAGCCATTCACAACACTTAGATAGGTCATCCCCTATAATAGTGTCACAACTGCACACTCATACACAAACTTAGTATTCATCTAGAACCACCAAAACAGAGACACTCTCGATCGAACTCTTTGTCGACTGAGACAAGCTCGGTCGAACAACTTCTCGACTGAGAGTCTCCCAAGTTAATTTTTCTAATAGGTTCTATAGCCATTAGACACAGCAGACAAGGTAGTTGGGAGTTGGAATCAAACGTTATATACACTTACTCCAGACCATCTCTCGGTCGACAAAAACTTCGATCGACGGACTCTCGGTCGACAAACTTCTCGACCGAGATTATCTCTATCTGCACTTTTTAGAATCAATAAACTAGTCATTGCTAAAGCAATTAGTGGACACCTAACGGCTAGTTGAGCACTTAGAATTCCTTAGAAAGTGTCTAGAATGTCCTTAAGCATTCATAGGCCATTCTTATAAATAGGACATGCCTTAGGACACCCAAAAACACACTTGTGCAACACTTGAGCATACATACTTGCAATCGGCAATCTATTCTTGTGAGCAATTGAGCAACTCTAGTATTTGCTAATCCTTTGCATTGCTACAAATTCGTGTCCTATAGGCTATCATCTCCTACCCACTGCAGTTCCACTTCCATACACATTGGTTAGGAGATCAAAACGCTTGATTTAGGATTCAAGCCTTGTGCTTAAGCGATAATTGTAATTTCCATTTTCCCTTCTTGTTCCTTCTTATTGCTTGTACTCTCCTTGCTACTCCTAGGGTTGGAGGTTGCGGATTGGATAGGGTTCTATCTTCTCAGGTGGAGAAGGATCTTCTCGGTGGATAAGGAGGACTTTGGACTACCTCTAGAAGATCTCAACGGGAAGCTACTTCAAGGAGGAAGGTTACTTCAAGGGGGAGCTTGAAGTTACTTCAAGTGAAGGTTGCTTCATAGTTGGTGAGACGACTTCGGGGTGAAGGTTGTCCAAAGGGTGAGGAAGGTATTTGTAATTTTGTGTAACATCCTAAAAAGGTAATAAAATTCAAATACTTTCAAATCCCAATTGGAAACAATTGGGTAAGGGACTGACTCCCTTAGTTTTTTCTAAGGGTGGAACCACTCTAAACACCTTGCCTCTTTCTTCTTATCTCAATTGTGGTTGCTTGAGTTGAATTATTGTTAAAATATTTATAAAACCATATTCACCCCCCTCTAGTGGTTTTTCAACATGTAGATCTTAGATTCCTTCACTTGCTCGGTTCCTTCATAGGTGACACAAAGCTTGTTCCAAATCTCATGTTCGGTGTCCCAGGAGGAGATCCAGTTGAACTCGGATGGGGTGAGGGCTGCATAGATGATGCTCACATCTTTGGCATTGAGTTGAGCTTGCTTCATTTAGGCTTCCGTCCATGTGGAGATTCCCCCCTTTGGATCTTCATACTTGAGTTGCACCACCTTCCACATCTCATAGCTCACACCTTGGAGGTAGAATTGCATTCTTCTCTTCCAATAGAGGAAGTTGGTGTCATCGAAGACCGGAGGTCGCATGGAGAAGCTTCCTTCTAAGTTGAGGGATCCAAGTGCTAAATTGCCCATCTTCTCCTACTTGTTGAAGTAGCTTGGAGAAGACCTGCTCTAATACCACTTGTTGGATCAAGGGTTCTAGAGGGGGGGGTGAATAGAGCTTCACAATTCTCACAAAAAGGATTAGACCACCAAATTATATTAAGTACAGAAACTTAAACAAACAACAAAATCGATGTCTTAGCTAGCAAGCACAGCAAGGATGAGAGACAAGGAAGAGCAAGTACTTGGTCATGTGGTTTCATGTCCTAACTAGGAGCAATGTTAGTATACTACCTAGAGGTGGTTAATCTCTAGGATTTTCAATCTTGGTACTCTTATATTCCATCATAAGATTACAAGACAAAACCACAACATCCAAGGGCTTAGTACCTCAAGCAAGGATCTTCAACCTATAGAAGGAGCTTACCCACTTGAACCATGGAGTCTTCAGCCATCAACATGGACTTACCCACTCATTCTTCAAGTCTTCGGCCTTCAAGGGATTACCTATCCTTCTTGAGTGCTTGCCTTGCCTATCTCCTTCACTTGGAGATCTGGAACATCTTGCCTTCTTCAACCTTGAAGAACAACAACCTCTTCTCCTTCACTCGGAGATGATCTTCAACCTTTTCTTCAATAGGAAAGAGGGTAGGAAGATGATGGAGGAGAGATTTACATCATTACAAGGAGAAACTCTCTTACAAAGGAACCTATCTCACTCATACTCACAAATTTGACTTGAAGGTAGAGAGAGAAAGGGGCTCAAAGGGTTAGAACACTCTCAATTAGGCTAGAACCAAGCATGTAGTGAATGAGCAACCTTGGAATGAACTCCAAGAGGTCCTATTTATAGTTGAGGGTGCCCCTTTAAGTTGTGGGACACTTAGATATGAAATATAGCCATTTTTACTCAAAGCAACAACTCTATTTTCACTCAAAACACACACCAACAGTTACAATCACTTTTTCTACAAATTCCGTACAGTGCAATCGGTCGAGTTTCAATAAAGGTAACTCGACCGATAGAGTAAAAAACAAAGCCGATATTCAAATCATCGGTCAAGTTTATCCTGGGGAAACTCGACTGACCAATGCAGATCGAATTGGTCAGGTACTCGATCGGTCAAGTTCTGTGAAACCAAAACTCGACCGATGTTATCTTCAGAAACTTGATCCAGGAGGATCGGTCGAGTTTGCAACTCGACCGATTGACTGCCTGTGGTCAATTTTCTAAAGTGCATCTAAAGTGATTAAAACTTGGTGTTTAGTGTCCCAATCAATTTTCTCAACTAAGTTACAAGTCAATTCATCATTACAGGTGATTACAAAAAAGTTCTAAGGTCGTTTACATAGATTTCAAAAAATGCACACTTGTGGTTAAGTCATTATCAAAATATGGACAATGTATAACCTCTAGGTCAACATCCTTGGCCTCCTTTCTCTTTGATTCTGCCCCAAACAACACTTGGTGGGTGTATGGAGGTGGAAGATGGCTGGGAATGGTATGATATGGGTGAATGGTGGTTGAAAATGGTGGTAGATGGAAGCAAACAGGAGGAACGGGCGTAGGACGAGCACTTCAACCCTCTCAGACCATGAAACTATCCCATGGGGCTCTGGGAACTAAGAATATGTAGGTGCGGACCTCCAAATCTCATAACCCCCCTCCAGATCGTGAGGGGTGGGTATTTATAGGTGAAGGAGGAGTGTATGTAATGAGTGGTCGTGACACCTGTCCCGGTTGCGACCATGGTCTTGGCTCGACTGTGCCAGGCTGGGCACGGTCGTGTCGGGGGTTGCAGTCAACGCAGATGCCACGGTCGAGGCAGACGTCGTAGTCGAGGTAGATACCACGGTCGAGGCAGACATCACGGTCGCGGCCTTGGCCTCATCCCGACTGTGCCGAGCTGGGCCCAATCGTCCTGAGTGTAGGTCGACACAACGTCTTGGCCACGGTCGTGTCATTGTCTTCTTGGCCGCGGTCGCGACATCCTTTTTTATCACGGTCATGGCATCATGGACCAAACCCGCCCCACCACGGGGGGGAGGCTATTACTGGTGGTTGATGGGCCAGCGTCGATGAACCTTTTGATTGGCAATGATGCAATCTGATAAAGAATTGGCCATCAAAAATAGCGGGACCACCGTCTCCTAAGTTGGTGCACATAATACGATGCTTAGTCTGCTGCGATCGTGACGGATCGAAGTCTAGTTGCTGCAAAAACCATGTGTTAGGGAGAAATCTTGGAGAATCGATGTCTTTTCAGGTTCGGTGCCTACAAGTCCCAAAATTGGCTAGTTGAGCAACTTTATCTATGAAAAGATATAAATTACTAAAAGATAAAGATCTAGGGTTATTTTGGGCATATTAAGCATATAATGACACAAAACTATAAATAAATGCTTAGCATAGTTGTTTGAATTTGGGTGTTATCACCAACTCAGTGCCCAGCAAGCGCAAAGGCAAGGAACAAAATTGGGTGAAAGTACTAAAATGCCCTTCGATGAAAAACAAAAACAGGAAGGAAATTGGAGATTACAACAGAGAAACCACATCAGGTTATCATCCCCATTGTTGCGAGCCTGCCATGGCTACAAAGCAGCTTCAGGTTGATTGACAAACTAATGATCAGGGCTTCAAAACACCAAAAATCAACCCCTCAATTATGAAAGATCACCAAGAGGCTAAGGGCAACAAAAATGTGAAGGAAAAAAATCTACATACCGGACATTGCCCAAGAACTAGCAAACATGGAAAAAAGAGGATTTTAGCATGTCATTTGGGGAGGCCAAATCAGATATCTAGAAACCTTCACAGGCATGAGAGTGATAGATCCTGGCCTCCTCGGGGTCTCGCGATAGCTGGAGCACCGTCCTCAAACTGAATCCTCTACGACATGGTGGTCGGAGCACAAGAGAGGCAACTTGGGTAAGGGAGTGGCGTCTGAGGGAAGCTAGCACCAAAATGACGGCCAGAAATGAACCTATGCCAAACGAGGAAGGCTGTGTGTTGATTTTTATAGGGTTCGATCACCATGAGATGCGTGAAGAGGAAAAAGGGAGGAGAAATGGAGAGGGAACAGGGGAGAGCGGTGGCTGGTTTGTGGAGAGGCGGGGCAACCGCAGAACCCTATATTTTATAGGGTTGTCGAGTTCGAGAGGACACCAGGAAGGTGAGGGGAAGGAAAATAGAGAAAAAGATGGAAGGAAGAGGAGAGAAGAGGGAGAATCAGAGAAGGGAATCCATGCTCCCGTCTGCGTATGCACAGCGGGCGAGGGGTAGGAGACAAAAGCATTGGCGTTGATTCTCATCCAACGGTTGAGAAAAATCTATGTATCCAAAAGAAAATCAAAGGTCCGCATGATAGAAAAATAAAGGAAACATTATGCAAATTGAAATCTGATTAAAGCGATGCATTAATTTATTACCCTTTTTCTCTCTCATCTTTTGAGAGAGAAAACAAATCCCAAGTTAAATGAAATTTGACACCCAACCTATTTTGGATATGAGGAATCCGAATATGCAATTAGATTGGGCTTTTCAGAACTTTTGATGTGTTAAATAAATCAAATCTTATTTTCTCTTTCCTCCATCATTATTAATTATAAGATTCTCCAAATTTTATGAAACTTTACCCACAAGTCACATTAAGCACCTTGGATATGAATTTGCCATCAATTTTACATATTGGATTTATTTGTACAATTATTTAATATTTTCAAGGTTTTACACACTTTCTGCCTCCTAACGTCACATGTATATTAAAGATTATCCAAATTACATGAAAATTCACCCAAAGGCTATCTTGAATATGTAGATCATGAATCCAAGATCATTTTCCACTTTTGGAGTCATTTAATATTTTATTTCATAATTTTGAGGAAAACTCACCTTTTCTTTTCAAAATAAAAGAGATATAGTTATTATCATTCCAAAATTATGAAATTTGGCCTCCAAGCCAAACCAAACCCAAGGAAAACAAATCTCAACTTATCTTTAACCAATGAATCCTCCTTTTATGATTTTAAGTCCATCATCTAATATTTCCAATATTTAACATATTAAATCACATTAACATGTTTGAAGCATTATTATTCATTCCTTTTCTCTTGCTTGCTCAATAAGGCTAAGGAATGATCTAGAACGAATTATTTTATCATTATCTCACATATGTGATAAATTTGCATATTAGACCCTTATTAAAAATATTTACTGAGGTATTTGTGCATAAACCCATATGTTGGCAATAATTATGAACAAATGTTAACCAAACCACTACTATTTTCCACAAATTGAACATAAAGGCCAAAAAAGATAAAAAAAGAAATAAAAAGTTTAGAAAGAGGGTCAAAAAGATAATATGTCCAAGTTTTAGTATGTTACAACACTCCACCCCTTAAAATATATTTTGTCCCCAAAATCACAAGCAAAGAGGGAAGGGTGAGTAGGCAACATCTCAACACTAACTTTAGGTTGTTTCTCCAACCATGCAACTTCTACCAAAACTTTCACTAGCAACTCCTCATAGGTCAGGTTCTCAATGATCACCTAGGTTTCCACTATTAAGATTTCCTTTTTATTTGATATAACCCAATTAAATTTTTTGGCTTATTATCATTATATTTATTAGGAAATCACATTATCATTATTATTCTTTTAATTGTATCCAATTATATTCATGATGTTGCCAAAAGAATTATATTTCATTATTATGCAAGAAACCTTGTATATTTATTTATCTCATTTGGCATTTTAAGCAAAATTAGGGTTTACTAAATTATATCAATATAATTGATCATTATTCTTAATCATTTGTAAAACTCCATTATGTTTTTATTATCACCATATTGAATTATAACAGATTATTTTGCTTGAAATAAGAGATTTTTATTCAATTAGTTATTAAGCTTACGATTAATACAATTAATGTCACATTAATTACTTATATCTATATTTAACATTGTCACATTACCTTTCTTGCTCACATTAATGTCATCATTAATCATTTTCTCATATTTATTCACTTCTTATTATTGATTATGCACATTTATTTGAATCCACTTACTTCTTATCCATATTTGAGGTCATTGTATGTATTTTAGTGAACAAGGTGGGACACATTACATATTTGTGACCTAATTCACATACCAAGTTATGATTAGGTGATTAATTATGTGTGTATTAGAGAACAAGATGATATGTATTACATATTGATGACTTGATTAATATATGATTAGGTGATTATATACCATTTATGTGTATCAAAGTATATTATCTAATTATGACACCTAATGTAACTAATGTATCATGAATGTCATCAAGGATGCATATATTAAGGTTAGATGATTACAACTTAGTTTTTAGGTCAACATGATCATTATTCTTTACTTATACCTTATTAGGATGCACTAAGTCCAGATTTAAGTTACAACATCTTAGTCATCATATCATTAGTGTTTATTAGTTTATGACATGGTTAACATCATATGCATTCATTATTAGTATTTATATTACTCATATTATGTGCATTAGGTATTCATTAGGGTTCAAACATATAAACTATTGATTACATGTTCATTAGTATATAAACAAGCATGTTAGGGTTACAACTATAGCTCGTTTGGTCAAAACTAAGGATCCAATCACACTGTCCTCCTATACATGAAGTTAGGGTTTCTAAAGTCACGTAGCTAGATCTCGGTATGGCATAAGGGTCCATCCATCATAAAAAGGATTCCGTCCTCGAAACTACCAAGTATCAACAACCAACTACTCTTCACCCCTTAAAAGGTTTGACCTACCAAGCCAAACTAAACTATCGGTAAAAGGGTGAGTCTAACTAAACCATGTATAAGATCCATCACACTTCTACTGCACACTCTGATGGCTTACCAAACACCAAACTTCAAAGTCTAGGTTCACCAAACACGTGGTCCTAAGGGACATAAAGGAACTATATTGGGTATCCATCCTCAAAACAAGTCACAACACTAGGTCACCACATAAGGTTTCCAAATATATCTAACAAAGATATCTAAGGCTACTATTACCTAAAAGCATGCTATTTCGGATAATCCGTATTAGCTCAAGCCAGGTAGGTATCATATGGATCCGGGAGTCCTCGTAAACCAAGCTAGTGGTGCGGAGGAAAATCTTGCCAGCCCCTGAACCCTAATCTTTCTAGACACCTTTGCTTTTAACTTCATGTCCTAGTAGCTGCCTAAAAGCAAAACTAAACAACCTCAAGTTACTATGGTTACTTACATATTTTAATTGTAAATATTTTAGGGATTTATTCGTCATGATTCTAATGTGAAACTCATAGGATCCTATATCAACCTTTCATACTCTCAAGGGTTGCATAGATCAATTCTAGGGCAAGCATGTCACATAAAGGGGAACTATGCAAGTCAAGGTTCCTAACTAGGGAGACAAAATTGAAATATTCAGATTCCGACTACCATGGGCTCTGATACCATGTCGTAAAAGAGTGAAATCACCCCCTTTACTAAAAATTTGAAAAATAGAACATACATCCTAAACATACTCAAAAGCTATGTTGAAATGAGTGTAAAATTTTCAAATCTTTATATATATGGTATCAAAAAACTAAAGAGTATTGCAGCAGAATATAATTTCATGACTATAATCAATTTTATAGAAGTGTACATCATCATTCTCCCATAAAGGGTTTACAACAACAAAAGGATATAGATAGAGGGAAGTCTAAACTACTTCAAGTCTTGTTTCCAAATCAATATCTCAAAGAGCTAGGTCCATGCCAAAAGCTAAGTTGTCCTTGATCTTGTTCAACTCCTTGATCTAACCCTGGATGGTTGGGAAAGCACCCAACAAATGAGAAAGAAAACAAGGTATGTGTCAATAATATGAACAAGAAACAAAGATAAGAACACCAATGAAGCATAAGGGTATAAATTCATCATAAGATGAGACAACCAAGAGAATGAGACATATAACAAAAGATTCTTGCCAAAATCAATAAATAATAATGAAATTGCATGAATGATTAATATTATACTAAATTAACTAAGTAGGGTTGAGGCACCTACCAGACCTCGACTTATAGATGAGGAGAGATTAATCACATTCCCAATCACCTATAAAATATTTATATTGGGGAGAAATAACACATTCCCCAGGGTGTTATAACACATGCCCTAAACTATGGGTGGTTGTACATAAGTTTCACTACTATAACTAATAGTCAAATAAACCATCATGCTCAAGCAATAATAAAGTACCAAGATAAATCATCATATAATTGCAACATGGCAGTGGGGTTCCAAGACCCAAGAAATAATATATCAAATCTGATTTTGAGGAAATTAGAACAAAAGAAATCATAATAAAGGAAATAGGGTTCAATTAGTGCCTCATTAAGGAAAATAGGGTTGGTCCACAAATATCCCAACTTCAAGGGTAAAATTTGCACATACATCTTTTACTGATTTCAATTATAAACTTTCACCACTTTTAGATGATCCAAGATTCACTTTTTCTATTTTCAATGTATAACCATGTATTAGGGTTTGTCATATGTATAAAGGTAAACCCTAGTTTTGGACTTTTCACACACAAAGCTCTGATTAGGCTATGAAATCATCACCATTGATCTAGTTAGGTTCTCCTGATTATGACAACATATAATTTTGTCTATTTTGGAGTTATGATGATTAAAGTGTATTTTTTTGGTGATTTTTATGTATTAAATTCATTTTTATAAAACACATTTCAACAAACTCAAAACCAAACTTCAAAAGTATTTTTATCGGAAAGAACACATTTTTCCAATTCCAAAACATATTTTACTTTAATTTTTGGAAAAAATGAATAAAAAGTTACGATTTTTTTAGAAAATTGGCAAATCAGGAAAAGCCACATCATCAAAACAGGCGAGAGAGAGAGGTGAACCGCGTACTGAGGTGGCCCAATCATCGTAGGCCAACTCAACCGGCCCCACAACCAACTCAACGCCCAACAAGCACAAAGGCAAGGAACAAAACTGGGTGAAAGTATAAAATACCCTTCGATGAAAAATGACAACAAGAAGGAAATTGGAGGGTACAGTGGAGAAACCACATCAGGTTACCATCCCCGTTGCTGTGAGCCCACGATGGCTACGAAGTAGCTTCAGACTAAGTGACAACCTGAAGATCATGGTTTCAAAACACCCAAAAATCAACCCCTCGATTCTGCAAGATCGCCATGAGGCTAAGAGCAACAAAAATTCCAAGGACAAAAATCTACAGATCGAACATTGCCCAAGAACCATCAAACATGGAAAAGGGGGGATTTTAGCATACCATGCATGGAGGCCAAATCAGATGTCTAGAAACCTTCATGGGTGCGAGAGTGATAGATCATGGCCTCCTCGGGGTCTCGCGATAGCCTGGAGCACCGTACTCAACTCGAATCCTCTACGACATGGTAGTCGGAGCACAGGAGAGGCAACCCGGGTAAGGGAGTGGCATATGAGGGAAGCTAGCACCAAAACGGCAGCCAGAGATGAACCTATGCCAATCGACGAAGGCTCTGGCTTGATTTTTATAGGGCTCGATCACCAGGAGATGCATGAAGAGGAAAAAGGGAGGAGAAACAGAGAGGGAATAGGGGAGAGGGGCGGTTGGTTTGCGGAGATGGTGAGGCAACCACAGTACCCCAGATGTCGAGTTTGGGAGGACCAGGAAGGTGAGGGGAAGGAAAACAAAGAAAAAGATGGAAGGCAGACGAGAGAAGAGGGAGAATCAGACAAGGGAAGCCAGGCTCCCGTCTGCGTATGAACAACGGGCAAGAGGCAGGAGACAAAAGCATTGGCGTTCGATTCTCATCCAATAGTTGAGAAAAATCCACATATCCAAAGGAAAATCAAAGGCCCGCATGACAGAAAAATAAAGGAAACATTATGCAAATCGATATCCGATTAAAGTGATGCATTAATTTATTACTCTTTTTCTCTCTCCTCTTTTGGAGGTGCAAACAAATCACAAATTAAATAAAATTTGACACCCAACCTATTTTGGATATGAGAAATCTAAATATGTAATTAGATTTGCCTTTTGAGAACTTTTAATGTATTAAATAAATCAAATCTTATTTTCTCTTTCCTCCATCATTAATGATTATAAGATTCTCTAAATGTGATGAAACTTCACCCAGGAGTCACATTAAGCACCTTGGATACGAATTTGCTATCAATTTTGCATGTTGGAGTTATTTGTACAATTATTTAATATTTTGAAGGTTCAACACACTTTCTCTCTGCTAACTTCACATGTATATTAAAGATTATCAAAATTACATGAAAATTCACTCAAAGGCTATCTTTAATGTGTAGATCATGAATCTAAGATTATTTTCCACTTTTGGAGTCATTTAATATTTTATTGCATATTATTGAGAAAAACCCACCTTTTCTTTTAAAAAAAGAGATATAATTATTATCATTCCAAAATTATGAAACTTGGCCTCCAAGCCAAACCAAACCCAATGAAAAACTTATCTTTAACCAATTAATCTTCCTTTTATGAGTTTTAGTCTATCATTTAATATTTCCAATATTTAACATGTTAAATCACATTAACATGTTTGAAGCATTATTATTCACCCCTTTTCTCTTCCTTGCTCCATAAGGCTAAGGAATGATCTAGAACAAATTATTTTATCATTATCTCACATATGTGGTAAATATATATATTATACCTTTATTAAAAATATTTACTGAGGTATTTATGCATAAAACCATATGTTGGCAATAATAATGAACACATGTTCACCAAACCACTAATATTTCCACAAATTGAACATAAAGGCCAAAAAGGATAGAAAAAATGAAAAGTTTAGAAAGAGGGTAAAAAAAATAATATGTCCAAGTTTCGGTATGTTACATTGGGTGTCCATGGACCATTCATGGTCAGCACTAAAATGTGGAAATATAGTGAGGCCATATAGTTGACCCTTGACAAGAACGTCAAGAGTCTAAGTGAGGGAGATTGTAATATTTATGGATTTTAGGTCTCGAATAAAATAATCTTAAAATGAATGATTGGACTATCCATATCACCAAAGTGAACATCCCTTTTAGGGAACCCATCACTAAGAACTCCAAATTTAAGCATGCTCGGCTTGAAGTAGTACCAGGATAGGTGACCGGTCAGAAAGTTGATCTCAACTTGTACGTGAGTGAGGACAAAGTGCGCAATTAAGGCTATTAGTGGTCTATGGGGCTAATGATCATTCCTAAAACTCTATTAGAGCATTAAACAGTGGGCCCACACGTTACAATCACGCCATGACACACACATGATGTGAAATTCAACGAGTGGCATATATTTTTCAAGAACTAAGTCTCTCTCTCTCTCTCTTATCCCCAACAACTCTCAAATGTGATAACAAGACAACTATTCATATAACTAATATATATTTTTCATGATCGTACCAAACACATTAAGCTTGAATGCCACTCATGAAAGATCTAAATTGTACTAAGAAGATCATTACACCATTTGGGTAAGATTGGAGAACGAACATCTAATATCTTCACTAAGCCACTTTCACCATTATTATATCCTACATGCGTGGCAAGCTGGGAATACATGATGTTTACTCTCCGTCTCGATGGGGAGTGTTTGTGGTATTTTATATTAATTATTATCTTTATAATAGCTAAATGAGCTAAGTATACTTAAGCCTATTAGCAAACAAATAGTTTATGTCATGTTGTGTCTCTTCATAGAGATAAACAATGCGACATAGAGTCATTCTTCTTCATATCCGCTAGAATGGGTACCAAAATCTTTGTTTAAAATACCCCAAAAAAAATCTTAATGCTTGGTCGGTAGAACTTACTCTCGCCATTGAATATCTATACTACTATAAAAAGAGCGAGTTTGATGCTGCGCTCTCCTTGATTCACTCTCTTCTCTCATTTTTTCAAGGAATTTTACTCTTACAAATATTTATTCTCACACTCTCCTATTAACTTTTATTATCTTTAATTCTGTATTTCTCTCTCAATCCCACCGAAACAGTTCCTTAATTCTCTCCTGTCAAACAACCAACACAAATATCTTTTACCGTAGGGATCCTTTCATGGACGAGTCCTCTCTCCGCACATTTCCAACAAATTTTATGTCACGTGCACGCACACATGTGCGTTCACTAGTTTTACTTTATCGGGGACTCTAATCCTTTCCTCACTGCGTCCATCACCGCAAACATGGGTGGTAAGTAATGATCCTTTTCCGCAACATCTACGTTCCTACTTCGTGGCCTATGCCATATACTATCCTGTTTTAATCCTTTCCAACTCGAACCAAACACAACCTAATATATAGAACAAAACAACATTCGGAATCAAAGACAACCTCTTTGCAAAAGAAAAACCCACACATTCACAAAATGCCTAAATCCACTGGTCCGATTTTCAGCTCAATCGGCCACCAAAATTCCAAGCCGGCCTCCTCCGAGAAAAAGGCTGCCTCTTCTAGCCCAAAGGGCCCGGTTTGAATCACATCCATACATGTTGGAGAAGGGGAGGGTCCCACATCTCGGTGAAACTCAAAACCCTAGCCGGAGCTGCTCAGCTACACGACGAGCAATTTCAAGATGCGCCAATAATTAATCACACACCTTAACTCGCCATGACGTCCATCATTACCATACGGTGGCCCCCGCCACCCGGTGGATTCCAGTAGATCCCGATGGATCTATTCCGTCCATCATCTTTACCTCACAGAAACAGACGGCTTAGATTGTAATCGCTAGAGACCACGAAAGGGTATAGGGTTTATAACCCGCGATTCGTACCGGTACCCTCAGCGTTCGAGTGTATGAGTTCTGGGAACCGAAAACGCGGAGGGTTCGAGGGCGGAGAGAGAGAAATAGAGAGAGGAGAGAGAGAGAGAGAGAGAGAGAGAGAGTAACCAACCAACATCACCCTGTGTGGGAAAGGAGGGCAAACACCTCACACAGAAAGTTGCGCCGCCGCCGCCGCTCCTTAGACCATCCCGACTTCTATTCCCTCTTTCTCTATCTCTCAATCTCCATTCTCCCACCACTTCAATCCCCCTCCCGATCCACCGCAAAGCCCCACCCCTCCGCCTGCCTCATGGCAGGGGGTCTACTGGAGGACAGGAAAGCTGCCAACGGCACGCCGTCTCCAGGGGAGGCGTTGTTCCAGAGGAGGATCGAGTTCCGCCCGGCCACAAAGGCCTTCTCCTCGATGGGTACTCCTAGCGGGTTTCGTCTGGAGACGCTAAACCCTAGCACGGACGCCCATGCCCCCAGGGGTGCTGATGAGGTGGAGCGAGCTGGGGCGGGCAGGCAACCCGACAGAGCTGAATCCAACAAGGACCGCCTCGTCGTCGATCCGGAGCTCAGCTACAAGATTACCTTCCGGAGGATTGTGAGTACTCTCTGTGGCCTCTGCTCTTGCAAGGCCCTGCCTTAGATTTCGCAATTGCGGTTATATCAATCCGAATGGTGATGGGGGAATGCGTCAGACATTTTTCTTCTGATACTCGCTGGACGCCTGTCAAATGGTTAATATTTCTAACCACATCTAAGTGGATCCGTGTTCTTGTTCTCTTTAATCTTCTGCCGGTCTAAGTGCGACACTCTGGCCACTTCCTTGCAACCCAATGGCCCTCTGTTTTTGTTTAAGCATCACACTGCCATGCTGCAAAAACACGGACGCAAATTCGTCGCCTTCCTGTCAATTTGCATAAATTTTCACGCTTTGTGGTCAAGAACTGAACCTCAACCTTGGCATTGGCATTGCAATTTTGTCCTTGACCCCGAGTCTAGTTTATCATTAGCATACTAGAATCTCTTGGTACCATGTAAATGCTTGATAATTGGTTGTTTTTTCTAAGCAATCCCTGTCTTGAACTAGCGTCGGTTTCATCACCCAACACATCTGGAAGGTGTTGAACTCGAGTTGGATTTGAAATATCCTGTGATCGACTCTCCCGTGAACTTATTAATATGAAGTGCAATTGCTTTTTAGTAAGTCCCTGGGAAGATCGAGTTTACTGGAAAACAAGTTTTACTTACTGAGAACCAATCACGCCGTCAATCATGCTTGTCAAGGTGGTGAGGCTGTCATGGCAGAACAGTTTACATGCATTCCACAAGTACGCTAAAATCCTCCTTAGGCTTTGGAAAGGATCTCAGTTCTGCCAACTTATTTCTACCACTATGTACGGGAATAAATTGAACTGAGCTCAGTGCCACCAATGAGGACACATTTGGTTGCCTGGATTATGCAGTATTGATTTGATTTTAGAATCCATTTCTATAGGTTATGTTTAATTTGGCATTGGGAAAATGGAGCTAATCCTGTGATTTTTAGAAATGGGACTCCTGCATTTCAGTCTGCATCAAATTCTCCCTCATGCCGACCAAGGAGAAAAATCCCACACTTATCAAATCCAGCAAACCAAACCAAAATTTGCACTTTACTGGGGCCTTTCAACAATGCAGAATGGGCAAAATACTAGATTTTTGTGAATGCTACTAACCATACATGCCCAAAATGGTACAACTCTTGAGGATTTGGTGGTATGCATCCATACAAATACTCATAATGTATACATCTGCAAACAATAGGAACAGCGTTATTATTTTGGATTGTGGGAGGCAAATCGCAGTAATTGGTAAGAAGAAACAAGCCCATAGCAATATGTAATGTTGTTGTAAATTGTGCTATCCTGCCCACAGATGGATTTTCTATCACTTAACTCTTCTCTTATGTCCCACTACCTCTCTTTGGGTTTACATGGAATCTTTTAGTGACGGTTTTCCATGATTTGCAGGGTGCTGGTCTGGAGAACATGGGAAATACATGCTTCCTAAATTCCGTGCTTCAGTGCTTAACATATACTGAGCCTTTTGCTGCTTATCTACAGAGCGGAAAGCATAAATCTTCTTGTAAGTTTCAACTTTGCTTCTCCTGCATTTCGTGATGTAGAATTCAGCAGGCAAACGTCTACAACAGCACAGCACTGGGTTTATAAACGTAGCTGTTTTTAATGCTGTCGTGCCTGGTATTGAGCTGGCGACGAATTTTGATCTCTGACCTTGCATATCGTTCAGTACACCAGGTAGTTGATGATAGATGAGCTGATGTTGGTGCCACCAGTTGGCAGTGTAGGTGTGTTAGACTGTATACCTGTGAACATCCCGTTGAATACATGAACAACAATGGAGGAGATAACTGTCTGGGTAGTAAGTTGTGGCAAATGGGGTTGTGGTTGGGAAATGGGACGGCACATTGAGAAAAGGATGCAATCTAATTGTATAAGGACATCGAGTTATCCTCTACTAGATCGAAGCTTCACAAACCGTGATCTGAAATGACTCTCTAGTGGAAAATTTGGACTCAAATGTCATCAAGTATTAACCACACCCCAAGTTATTACCGAGTATCGACCTTGACAAGAGGAGCCTTCTAGAATATAAATAAATAAGATAAAACAGTTTTTAAGTTCATGGATTATAACTGCCTTTTGGTACTTCCATACATAGATTGTTTTCCCTAGTAGTGTATGCTACTTAGTCCAGAAATGAGTTTTCTCCATTTTCGGACACCCTTGAACGTGTGGTCTTTTTTTACTTCTTTACTGAGTAACGACTGTTTCATAAAATATTTTCAAACCTTATTGTTAAAACTTGTCACACATATTTACACTATTTTTTCATTGTACTCTGAAACATCTCTGTTGATGCTGGGGCACCACTTACTTTCATTTCTAGTACTAAGTATTTCCTTTCAGTGAAGCAATGAAACATTGGCATTATTATCATTGCTTTTGCGGAATGATAATTTCTTCTGACTTAGTTTTGTTATATGAAGGTCGCATGGCTGGTTTTTGTGCAATGTGTGCTCTGCAAAATCATGTCATGACTGCATTACAGTCTACTGGGAAGATTTTGGTCCCCTCTCAGCTTGTAAAGAACTTAAGATGTATCCTGATATCGTTGAAACTGATTCTGCATACTTTTTAAAGTTTTTCAATGACTAGCTTGCATTTGATGTATTCAGTAGCAATATCTTTTTTGTTTTTGATATACTTAACAATACAATCAGGCGTTTCCCGCAATTTTCGCTATGCTAGACAGGAAGACGCTCATGAATATATGGTCCACTTATTGGAGTCAATGCATAAGTGTTGCTTGCCATTGGGGGTGTCAAGTGAATCCCCTAGCGCTTATGAAAAGAGTTTAGTCCACAAGATCTTTGGAGGCAGTCTACGTAGCGAGGTAACTTTTCCTTTGTTTTCACTGTCAACAAGACGGGATTCAAACAAGTACAATAGCTTGATTGTGAGCATTCTGTACATTTTGCTGCAGGTCAAATGTATGCAGTGCTCTCATGTATCCAATAAAGTTGATCCCTTCCTTGATCTCAGTTTAGAAATAGAGAAAGCCGATTCTATTTACAAGGCACTTGGTCATTTTACTGCTTTTGATCAACTAGACGGAGGAGCAAGAGCGTATCAGTGCCCACACTGCAAACAAAAAGTCAGGGCGGCCAAAAGACTTACTGTTCATAAAGCACCCTATGTCCTCACCATTCATCTGAAGCGATTTGGTCTTGTTCTTGGTCAAAAAATTGATAAGAGGGTGGAATTTGGACCCACCTTGAACATGAAGCCATTTGTGAGTGATCCACAGGTAATAAAAGTGAATGAATATTAGTGCATCCCTTTCCATACAGATACTAAGGATTGTGAAACCTTTATTTCATGTCCCCATTCCTCTTTCACACTCTAGGAAGGAGGTGCGATCTACACTCTGTATGGGGTACTGGTTCATGCTGGCTATACCACTCGTTCCGGTCATTATTACTGTTATGTTCGCACCTCCAGTGGTCTGTGGTATTCTTTGAATGATAATCAGGTACGTGTTGCCTGAAACGTTAAATTTCTTCATGCTCTTTTCAAGCTATTATATTGTCTGTCTCATAGGTCTAGAAGTTTGTTCGCATTTTCTTAATATAACCACATACAACTGATTGTCACTTCGGTTTAGTCACGAATATCATAGCATAAGCATAACAGAAAGGCCTTAATTGCATCACTATGAGGTTAGCATTGTAGAACTATAAATGCTTTTGTTTTAAATTGCTTTTGAGTTTTAACTCATCTCTACACCAGCTGCAACATGTGTACCCGCACCCGCATGCCCAGAGAGAGGGAGAAAGGGGTGTTGTAATTTTGATTTTATTGGATGAAGCTTCCTGTTTTTGCAAGGTGGTTATTGAAATTGTATTGATAGTAAAGATATTCTTAGTCCAACAAGTAACCCCATTCACAATTAATTGATTGTTACCATGCGGGAGTGTGCTGTGCAAACATGTTACCATAACACTTTGAACCATTTTATATGCACAAAAGAACTCTGTGGTATCCATTTGATTAGACATTTTGAGCTACCAGGCCATTCGGTTGGAGGTTGGATTTTGTACAAAGGATGGTTTGGAACTCTTTCCTATGGATACTACTTATTGTCCTCACGCTGCACATATTAGTTTCTATTCTAGATGCCCCTTAGAGGTAAATTTTATGCCATACAAAACTGTGTTGGTAACTGTGTAGGCCGGTGTTTTGAAATATTTTTGATGTGTGTAGGACATTTGTCGTGCTTGTGAATTTTTATTATCATACTAATTGGCTCGAATTAGTCAAATCAACCTTGATACAGAACAATTTTCTTTTTTTTCTTCAATGTTTTACAACAAAAGATTACAATTCTAACTGTAACTTAGTGAGCTAGTAGCAATTTTTATGCATCAAAGCTGCTGTATGATATTCATAATTTTGGATTTATTAAAATGATATCTTGCTTTTTTCCAATAAATTCAAGAATTTGGTTTTGCAATAAACCCTTGCTCTAGGATGTTCAATAATCAGTACAATCATTAATTGTATTAATTTGTTTCTTCCTCTTCCCTCTTCTATTTTCTTCTCTTGTGGTTGGATTTGCAGATGATAAATTTACTTATTTTAATCAGATATGAGGTGGAAATATCGGACATGAAGGGTTGAGGGGGCTTTTTTTCCGGGTGAAAGATGACCGAGTTAATGAAATATAGAAGATATTACCAGAATAGTGTATCCAATTGAAGCACTGAGAGAATCATTTTTTTAAGAGTGCCAAACTTCAATTCTCTTAATTTCTGTAATTTACAACTGAAAGTATTTACCAATATATTGAATGAAAGAAAATAATTATGATTCCTACATGTTAGATGTATCGTTTCTTGAAAGTTTTAGGAATATTTGTAGCCTAAGGAAGTTTGGAACATTGTGTAGATTTTGAGTGAAATATGATATCACTTAGTAGATCCTAGTGAAATATGATATCACTTAGTTTGAGTGAAATATGATTCCTACATGTTAGATGTATCTTTTCTTGAAAGTTTTAGGAATATTTGTAGCCTAAAGAAGTTTGGAACATTGTGTAGATTTTGAGTGAAATATGATATCACTTAGTAGATCCTAGAGATTTCCTCAACTCTGGGTAGATATACAACTCGAAATCATCTAATTTGGCTAAAATGTCGTTGATATTGATGTATGGTGCAAAAGTGAAATATGGTATATTTTGGGCTAATGTGATTCATCAAAATTGTTGAAATTTATTAATTTCTGTCAATTTATTTGAAATCCACCGCTAAGCGATTGTTCCTCACCAAAATTAGAAATTATATTGTAATTGTGAACTTTGATGCCCTTACTCAAGGAAGTATGGACACGTTTCTAGACGCGGACACATGGCACGACAAATTTCTAAAATGTACGACATGGACACGACATTCGATGGTTGATTTTTTTTTTAAATATACATACATGTGGGTGTATGATGTAAGAATTGGAATTTATTTTAGATTTTATTTAGATTTATGTATCTATCTATGTATAATATCTTTGCATAAAGAGGTGTCTTCGTGTGCATAGAAACTATATGAAGTCTATATGTCATTTTTGTAAATATAATAGATTACAGAATATACATAATGAGTTTGTATCACTCATCTGTCCAACTTATTAGACTATAATTTGAAGTTTAAAAGACAGAAATTCATCTAAATTAGCACAGCAGATTTGCTTTATGAACTCCTATGTATTAGAGAAATATGATTTACCGTAAAGGTTTTGACAAGATTGTAACTTCAGTCGAAAGAAAATGATACGTTGATTGATTAGAAAAAAATCAACTATAATGTTTTGGAGTTATCAATGGTCAATTGTCAATAATCAAAACTGCTTTGCAGAGTTTGTTCTACTCTGTCAATCTGGATGAGAAGTATGTATTAGAAAATTGAAGCACCTGCGTCTATTGAATTTGGATGCCATGTCAACAGTAGATTTTTTAATCCAGCAACTTCTATTGCTATCGTAGAGTTCAACAGATAGATGAGTGGAGAAGCATTGTAGGAAATGGAACTGAAGTTAGTGTAGAAAATTGAAGATGCGTTGCCTCCCTGTTCATGGATGGCTACATTGTAGGAAGCAACCATGGAAGCAGCTGTCAGGAGGTTGGGAGTGCCGCACAAGCCTCTGCTTGTGTTATTGTGCACCACAACTGTTGGTGCTCAGGCGCCGTAAAAAGAATTGGGAGTTACGTCGAGACTCGGGGGAGGAGTAGAGGGGTTTATACCGCTCAATATCTGGGGGGGGGTGCAGAAATCAAAAGTCCTACTCAGATGGGATTCAAGTTACATTTGGATTAGGATCCTTGCGTCGTTTTCAGACAAACAAACACGGGACTGGGATAGCTAATGGGATATAAATCCTATCCTACCTATACAAACCAAACATGTCGTAATTGGTGACAAGGGAGCATTTACACCACTTTCCATCAGCCTTTTAATAATGTCTTTCCTTTTTCTGTAGGAAGCAGTGTCGAACCTATAGGGGTGGTTGTCTCTTGTTTCCTCAGCTTTTGGTCTGCCCCACAAGATGCGTCAGTGCTTGGCTTCTTGTCTTTGTCTTTCTCCATGCCTTCTCCTTGCATTGGCTAAGATGATAGGTAATTAAAACTTCCTAACATCCACCTCCATCCTTGTCCTATATTGAAACTCATTACATTGAATGAAGCTATTCATCTTGCTTATATCACTTTTTTTCATGCCTTCCTTTAGGTGCTAAGGTGGATGTCACCACACCTTACTATGCGTTGGACATTAAAGTTTAAAGTGAAGGACATAGTTACTTTGTTTGGACGTCAAATATGATTTGTTGCTGGCCATTACTGCATGTCTCACATGGCATTTAAATTATGGAATACAACATCGTTGAGTTGGGTGAAGTTTTGCCGAAGTTTCAAAATTTGACCATAGGCGAAATCAAATACCAAATACTTCGGCCTCTTCTAAACTTTGGGGCGAAGTTTCACTAATTTCATTGAAGTTGACTTTTTGTGTATTTTTGTTTCAATTTATCCAAATTTGTCGAAGTTTCCTCAAAGTTGGCGAATTTGAGGCAAAGTTGAGACGACTCAGAACATTGACCCAAACTAGTGCCCTAATGGCCATATAAAGCATTAATTGTCGTCTCCAACCCTCTTCACAACTTCTAATATCAACTCCCATGTTTGTTGTTGCCACTTTTTCCTAGAGAGGGTGTTATAACTACTATTTGACTGTATATTGTATAGAATATATGCGGTGAACTGTATTTGTATATATGTATTGCACATTTGACCTTGCAAGCAACACATTGTATTATCAACCTAACTAAGGCTAGAGAGTTGTAAATCGTGTTTTTGTGTTAAATTAACATTAATAAGATAGAGGTATAAATATAACATAATTAGAAGTTTTCAATCAAGATTCCTTCAAATTCACAACATTTTCTTCAAAACTTCCTTGAAATGACATAACAGTTTGTGTCTAAACTTCCTTGAAACTTTCTCGAAGTCTTGCACCCTTCTTTAAAGTATGGTTATGACTTATGACTTTTCTCTCCTTTGCTAAGATGCACATCGACATTTAGAGTGGATGGACATAGTTACTTTGGTCGTCAATACTGATCTGTGTTAAAGCCCATTGCTGCATGTCTCAAATGACATATAAACACTTTTTAAAGAGATGAATAGTGAGACCTATCCAGTGGTATTGAAGTATGGTCATGGCTTTTCTCTCCTTTGCTAAGATGACCATATCATCACACCAACACACGGCGATCATTGAAATGGATGAAGTTAATTACTTGGTTATCTCATTCATCACGATAAATTATGTGCATGCTTCATCTGACATATAGAGACTTTAAAGATTGGTGTTGTGATGCCAAGCCAATGGCGTTGAAGTAATGACACTAACTTTCACTCCTCTGTTTGACTTAACTTAGAGCATTGTCAGAAAAACATCCTTGATTTACTGGGCAAGCCTGTTTGCTTAGTTTAAGGTCACTAATGAAGCAACCCATATTTGAACCTCCGAAGATATCCTTGATTTACCTCCCTGCTTGGTTTGTGGTTGTTGAAGCACATTGGCGGTCACTCTCTACTATAGTTCCAGAAAATTGAGAATTGCATTGTCAACATGATAGTTGAATATGTGAAATAGCTATAAAATTGTCATGCTCAATTGTATTCTTTGAAGAAGAATCCTTCTGTGTTTGAGATATACAGACGATTGAGCTCAATGCTACTGGGAAAAGTGAACCTCATTTGCTATCATTTTCTCGCCTTTGAGGCATAAACATTGAATTTAAGGTTTTCTACCCCCTCAAATTCAAACTTGATTGTTCTACAACAACATCAATAGGTGGATATTGAATTCCGACAATATCTTGCTTTTTCACATACTTCCAATAAATCAATTAACTATCAAACATTTGCTTCCGATTGGATGCCTATATGCCCTATACTAAGGGCTAATTTGGTAGTGCGTAGTAGGATTGCAAAGTATGCTTTGAAAAGCACACCATCTGAACTAAATCTTTAGAACTATATAAATTATTTGGTAGGATGCGGTCAAAACACGTTGAGTTTATTTGTCTTTTTTGGTTGACATGCGTTAATCGTTATGTATACAATAGTGCCACCAAGACTTCTGGTTGATGTTAGACATGCTTTTCTGTACTCTAGTGCCACCAGGACTTCTGGTTGATGTTGGACACTGCAAACTATAATTTACGGAGACTTCCACTAGGGCTTTGTCCCCCGTGCCACCTGATAGCACGTTCCGACCCTCGTATACTGGACACTGCCAGGGTTAGGTCATTTTACACCTAAGGCGCAGACCTCACATAGGGATTCTACGGTGTTCAGGGCTCTTCACTTGTTTCCGCACCAGACTGCTCCCTTTCAGGAGCGGTACAATTCCTTAGCTTTCGGTCAAAAATGGGCTCGAACTATATTTGATTTCCATGTTCTCTTTTTGCACGACTGTAATCAAATAGAAAAAGCCCTAAACTCCTGGAAATCAAATGCGATGGGTTGGTTTTCAATTCAACCAAACACACCCATGCAAACTTCATACTCATTTTTTTCAGACTTCTTGAATCCTTACCTTATGACAAAAAATGGGCCCAAGCCATGTCGGGCTCGCCCCGGGTGGATTCTCTCGGTCACCAAAAAAAAGGGGCCCAAGCGGTGTTTGATTTCTTTCTGTGTGAGTGTAACCGAACAGAAAACACCCCTAAAATCTAGGAAATCAAATGCGATGGGTTGGTTTTCAATCCAACCAAACACACCCTATGTGAACTTCATCCTCACTTTTTTCTGACTTCTTGAATCTATAAATTGTGCTGTCATCATCACCCATTCTAGTAGTGCTTGCAGTTGCAGCCATGATGGTGACTTCTCCTCCCCTGACTGAGGATATGGTACACTTGGTTCTTCGGGCTCCTCACAACATTATACTTTTTGTGTTCGTATGTACCATGTGGTACAAAAAGGTGAAAAAAGCATAGCAAACAGAGTTTATACTAACCGCACTTCAAATGCTGGTTCCGCTCTCGTTTCTCTGCCTAGGATGTGATGATTCACTCAATTGACCAAGATGACAACTCTTGTTTTCATTTTTTGGCATCATTTATTATTGCACAACAATGGTGGTTCTCCCTACTTTTCATAAAACAATCATACTTGAGACTTTGGTGCTTTTGCCCATATCATGCATTGAAACTATCATTAATTCTTTCCTCGCTCAATCCTTCCACACATCCCCTGAATTCTTTTTTGTTTGCTTTAAAGTGCTAAATCTTGTCTCTGTTAGTAAAGTCATTGAACTGCAATGTAAGTTTCTTCCCTTCTCTTCTTGCAAAATCTGCAGATGAAGTAGATAATTGGTTGGGGCATACACATCAAGGGTCGTGCTTAGGCGTTCCTATGCAGTTACCTAGGGGTCAAGACCATAGTCACAATAATCACCGACTTTTAAAAAGTCGTTTTTTGACTCTATTTTTTCCCCAGTCGTATTTGATGGTTGAATAACTCTCAATTCCCGATTTTTCCATTTTATTCTCATATTGTTCACAGATTATTTGCTTTTAACGTATTTTCCCCTTTTTATATTGTTTATTTTGACTTCGTTCAAATTTATATACATGTGTTTATATAAATGTATATACATATATGTATATGTATGTCTGTATTATGGGATTAATAGAGATCTCTCCTCCTCTCCCACAACCTGTAGCGGAGATCGGACTCCCAAGAGGGTATTAAATCACTGAATGCTTGTCCTGTGGTTCTGAACCCAGGTCCCTTCACCGGGGAACACCTGAATTCACCACTGCGCTATCCTTTGCTGACTGTGTATGTGTATTATATGTATATATATGTATGTAATACATATGTGCATATATGTGTGTGTATGTGCAATCATATGTGTGTGTGTGTGTGTAAATCCTCTGTTTTTTTCCCAAACCCAAATCGTTAACCTACTTTAGGCAATCGGACCTTGGACAACGACCCGACTTTTGTGCTCCTTAGTGTCATTTTATAGGTTCTCAATCCCATTTATGGGTTATCTAATCCTTTGTAAGGTCGTAATGTTCTAACGATTTGTTATCCGTGTTAGAGCCTAATTTCTCTATTTTGGGCGCTTCTCACTATTAGTAACCAAGTTTCATATGTGTTGGTCTGGGCCTTGAATGTGTTTCTTGTTGGGTTGTCTTATGGTTTATTTTGAGGATCAACTATGATTTAGTAATTATACTATATTGATGTATACAAGTACACAACTATAGAAGTAAACATATTGGACCTTGGACAACACCTCGACTTTTGTGTTCCTTAAGTCATTTTGTAGATTCTCAATCCCATTTATGGGTATTCTAATCCTTTGTAAGGATCGTATTATTCTAAATAAACTTTATTATCCATGTTAGAGCCTAATTTCTCTATTTTGGGAGCTTCCCATTGTTAGTGTCCAAGTTTCATATGTGTTCGGCTGGGCCTTGAATATTCTTTTTTGTTGGGATTTGTCTTATGGTTTATTTTAAGGATGAACAATGATGTAGATAATTATATTATTTCGATGTGTACAACTATATGAGTAAACATATTAATAAGTGAATAATATTTCGAGTAACACTAAATTATGTGTATATAAAAGAAAGAATTGGTCTAAAATTAAAGCAGAAATGGCAGCCTAACTACGTCTAGACGTCAAGGCACCCAACGTGGGCACCATAGCGTCTTGCCACCTTAACATGTATGGGTTGGGGCTATGGTGGAGATTGTCCATATTAATTACAAGATAACATTGGTCCTATAGGGCCCCAATGGCCACCCATCATTTAGGTTTGAGCGCCTTGTCCAGTGCCCCCCATCGGCGAATACCTTGATAACGATCATAGAGGTAGGTAATGTTCTTTTTAACCTATCCATCTCTTTCCCTCTCTCCCTCTTTTATGTATTGTAGTTGCTTTTTAACCACGGTCAAACTTCAAAATGGGATACACCCTCAAGCATTGGCTGAAGAAGGTTCAGTCATTTACTCTTGATCCAGTTGGTGGCCCACAATGTGCACCACTGCCCTCCTTTATGAATGCAGAGGATTGAACTCGTCTTTGCTGATTAATTTCTATCCTCATCACAACTCATTGAAGATAACCGATGTTGGCTGCCAATTAGAAATGTTTTTTCTCTCATATGCAAATGATCTGAATTCCATGTTTGGTAAATAAAAACCTTTATCGTTGTCTTGTAGTATTCTTATAGTTTTCAAATTCAAAGCAAAATAAGCCTTTCTTGCAGTTTAGATTCAAGAATTTAAATTCAGCTATGAACCATAAACAAAATATTCTTGGGTTAGTGTTTTTATCTGGTTGTAGTTCTGGCTATACCTCAAGACTATTTTCTGCCCATATACAACAACTTTGAGGGATTACTAATTGCGAATAAAATAATTTGAAGTTGTTTTCAATGGTTTAGCAGTCATGTTATCATATCATAATGTGAAAAAATGATGATTGGTTATAATCATGGACATATGCATCTGTTTTCTATTTTTGTGTTGCGTATTTTTTCCCCGTCTAATAATGATAGATAGCAGAGATGTTTCAACCATTGGTTATACTAAGGATAACCATGTATATGTAGATTCTTCGTTTGACCATTTCAGTAGTCTTCAGCCTTTGGAATCCACGAGCCTAATAAAGTGGCTTCCAATTTATCTTCATTACGATCATTGCCGTCGTGCGTGCTATGCTCTTTGTGTGTCATCAAACCCTAAAATCCTAATAAAGGGCATATACCTGTCTTCTTTGAACATTTCCAGAGCTTATAATGCGATGCGACTCTTTCGTTGTTTGTCCTTATCTAGCATAGATTTTTCCTTGCCTTTCTTCTCATCTACATTAGCATCCTCATCTTTGCAGCATTTTCTTGTGAAGATCATGTTCCCCAGCCCAACATTTAGCACCAAAGAACATGATTGGATGCATGGTTTATAATTTGGATTTCGATGCCGTCTCTGATGGCTCATAAACAGAAATTCATAGAATTTTTGATGGAATTTTGACATTTATGCTTGTTTTGACACAAGATTTCGACGACCAAATTAAGGAATTAAGGCACGGAATTTTACCAGGATGATCTACTTACATAAATACACTATTTATGATATAAAATCATATATTGATCTTGGTGGGGGTCCTACATGTCTGAAAAAATTGAAAACTGTATCGAAGGGAATTTCGATAACACATTCAATTACGTAATGAAGGAACTAGTTTATAGGTCATCATATTAATAATCAATTTCAATAGATACTTTATAGTTTACACTATAGATCATCAAAGAGTGAAAATACTAATGGTAATCTCAATTTGGGCATGGGATTAATCATAAAATTGGAACAAATTACTAAAATTAGTTGATACTAATAGTCTAATTTATTGAATATATCAATCAAATACATTTAACTATATTATTCCCATTCATACTTGAAACTTCATCTGTGTAACTAAACATCATACATCTCAATTATATATTTTTTTTCATTTTAAGGTCTGAAGTTATATATAATTAATATTCAAAGCATTACATAGTTGCAAATCATTGATACCAATATAACATTGAAAAATGTTAAAAAAAGCACATTTTTAAAATATTTTATCTATTTTCTTGATAATTAGGATAGAAATCAAGTTAGATTTGTAAAATATTTGTAGTTATATGTAATTTATAGCATAATAATTCACAAATCCTCAATTTCAGTTATAGTCTATCACTTGCAACTTGCAATTTTGGAGTAATTTTTGATCAAGATTTGGTAAAAGTGGAAGAAATAGATGTAGATGGGAAGGGGAGAGAGAGTAAACTTACCTTAATTCTGAAGAACAAGCCTTCAAGAGCAAGATAACGCAAAAAACCACCAACGAAGTAACCCTCCAAATACAACAGGCTTTGGGGCCATTGATTTTTGAAACTGTGAACCCATTTCGGTTGTGTTTCGCGAAATGCAATGCTCAAACTGGCCTTTTGTAATGAAATTTCTGTATTTTTGTCGAAATTTTGCCCCCATTTGCGAATTTATCAAAATTTTGGAATTTTACTTACTATCTCTGGACAGGTGCATTGTTATGCCCGATACCTTTTGAAACCGAAATTTTGAGCGAAATTTCAAGATTTCGAGTGAAATTTTGAACCATGATTGGATGTATTGCTATGACTTAGCTTACAGCTTGAGTGAAATTCTGCTGTAGCATAATATTTGCTTGCACTTACCTCCATTTTGTTCCATCAACATTGATCCTGTGAGAGGTGTCCGCTTGGTTTTTATACTTACCTTCTATACGAATAATACACCCAAGTGATGGAATCTATCACATTTTGGGACATCTACTTCATTTATCTCGACTCCACATCCTTCCAGGATTCTAGATGGAATGTGATTGCAATTCATATGTTCTGTTGCATTTTCCCCAATCTGAAAACCTTTAGATTCGAAGGGATCTCTTATTAGCAATGGTTTGTAATTAACACCAATGCATGCTAAGGCTTCAAGGCGTCACTTGATGTTTTGATATTTAAGTTTATGTCATAAGGCGACTCTTGGTCATTTTAGGGCTACTGAAGATCAATTTGCATGTAGGCAGTTGCTAGTTTGCAAAGTGTTTCATTTACCGAGAATCATAATAATACATAAGAGATTGAGATTTTCTTAATCTCATTCTTGGTAGTACCATTTTGTTGCGTAATTTATTATCATGCCTATGAATTTATCAC
This sequence comes from Alisma plantago-aquatica, assembly GCA_963693085.1. Taxonomy (NCBI): domain Eukaryota; kingdom Viridiplantae; phylum Streptophyta; class Magnoliopsida; order Alismatales; family Alismataceae; genus Alisma; species Alisma plantago-aquatica. The sequence goes on from OY856409.1 coordinate 1,670,576,117, forward strand.
ATTTGCTATGGTAGTAGTAAATATTTATAGTTAGTGAAGGATAACCTGTTGGAGCAGCTGAAGGGCCACTATTGAAGTGACCCAAGTTCCAAAACCACAAACCGTCCTTGATTTACAAATATGTTGCTAGTTAGCACCATGTTTCTTTTTAACTGCTAATCATTTGGAGAAATACAATAAATCTATAAGAGATTGGGACTTTTTTCAATATGAAGCTTGACCCCAACAACAATATAACTCAGGGTTTGTATGATTATAGTGGATGCAGCAGACACTCCCTAATTTTTTTCCATATACTTCATATAGCCTACCCCAACATGGTTGGGATCGGGGTTTAGACGACGACTATGCTTATTTTGTACTTGTTCAATGTTTATTGGTTTTCCTATCAGTGTTAGATGTCTCATCGTTGTCCATTTATATTACCATGCAGGTCACACAGGTTAGTGAGAAAGTTGTTTTGGCACAGAAGGCATACATGCTGTTTTACATCCGGAACAGAAGTTATGCTCCTAAACAGACTGTTGATGTTGCTCGTAAGGAGAATATCTTTGCTCCTCCAAATGGACTTGGGCTTCTTATGCCATCCAAGTCTCCTACAATGCAGAATGGCTTGGCAAAAAATATTTCTGAAACCAATACTCTCTCCAACAATAAATCTAACTCCAAGGAATCTTCACAAAAGCTTACATTTAAGAGTCCTTCCTTGAATGTGAACGGAAATCTACTTACTCAGACTGGACCTCGAAGTGTGCTGTCTAGTGGTGATGTGCAGGAATTTCAGAAATGCATTGAGAATAAGAATATGGTGGTTGACAATCATGTGAAGAACTGTCCAACAAATGGTTTGTCACCTGGAGTTGATGCTTTGCGTGATAATCCCGAAGGCCATATGTATCCTTGTAGTTCTCAGTGCAGCTCGGATTGCCAAAGAGTGTCGGAGTGTTTGCTTGCTTCAGGCTCTAACGGTAATTGCAGCATGATACCTTCTGAAGAGTTTGTTGTACCTACACATACAAACAAAACGGACTAGGAAATTCTAAATGCACATTTATTAATGAATGTCCTAAGATGATAAACTGTTACTCATCAATTTGTATCTGTTCCTTTACGTAATTGCAGTGAACGAGAAGGTTTCTGCCACCCTCAGACAAGAGTCCAAAATCAATGATTCTGAAGGTAGTACTCTTGAGGTTACAGGAAATAAGGTACTTAAGACTCATACTGTTTTTTTTTTCCTGTTTTATCAAGATGCAAATGATAAATTTATATATTGAAATTTTATGTTTCCTATTCCAGAGAGCTTATAATATTTTTTTTGCATTTTTAATATAGAATCATCATCAGACACATAAGAGTGCCACTATGTCTCTGAATTTGCATATCTTTTGGATCATAGTGACAAATTTGGGATTCGGCAACTTTCCGGCTGGCCGGAAAAAATCGGATTTCGGAAAAAAATCCGGAAATTTCGTGAAAAATCGATATGTTTTGGTCAAAAATTCGTGGAAAAATTCATGTGCAGAGAATAAGTCGGCCATGTGTGTGTGTGTGTGTGTATGTACATATCAGATACAAATGTAACTATTAAGATCACTAGACATACTATATTATTTAGTGAAAAAGTAGGAAAAGAGTTAAAGAATAGTTGCATAATTACAACGCACTGTCGGGAGAGTGGTGGGTTGGAGTTTTTAGTGTATATCAGGAGTTCTCTATACATGGTTTGGTAAAAAAAAAGATCAATCGACTTAAAAGAGAAAAAAATGTGAAAAAATGTGAAAAGTCACAGAATTGTGAAAAATCATATAAATTTCGAAAAAGTGGGAATTTTTTGAAAAGTGGTGAAAATCGGCGACCGGCGTATTAATTGTATTCAACATTCAGGAGCTGATAAAATTGAAATAAATCGCCGATTTTTCTAAAATTCAGAGACTTTGTTACCATGCTTCAAGTGATGTCACTGCCTACAATAATAGTGATTCAAATGACAATAATCTGGGAGGGAAACATGTAATTGTTTCGCATTGTATATTTTGTGTAAAGTGTTAAACCATAGCCTTCTGAATTCGCATCCATTTTCTCTCTGCATGTTCAGGATGCTGTTATAGACGATAAATGCAATGGTCATCTCACTGGAGATAGTGCTGGAGTTGTTAAGAATGCTTTGCCAAATGGTTTGCTGTCGCATAGCAATGGTTCTGTTGACAGCAAGCATTTCAGTCAAAAAACTGAGAGCGACTTGACGAGTATTAAGCGTCCAAAACTTGCTAATGCAAGACTTGTGCACGGACCAAGGCACCTCTTGCTTGCATCTTTAAGCCTAAGAAAGAAGAAGAAACTTAAGAAAAGTAAAAGAAAACATTCAAATGGGAAATGTTTCTTTGATGGCGACATGAGCCAGACTGGTACTGTTTTGACTGAGCAAGAGGCCTCTACATCCACTGCGGTTAATGTTCTTGCTGTCAACGGGAAGAAGTCTGTAAAGAAGCGTTCACGGCCTGGCTCAACAAAAGACCACAGTAAGAATCAATCAGACCAAGACAGAGTCCACAGGACGGGGGATTTAAGTTCATCAAATAGTGGTACAAAAAAACTAGAGACAAATGTACAAGATCCAGAGTTGAGATGTACTGACAATGTAGCAGTAACAGACACGGGTAAACAAAAACAACATGAAACTTGCCCAGATCTGAATAGTAGAAATGGAGGATCTACTGATGTGGATGCGAATCATCTCTCAAAGAATGGGGTAATGAACATCTTGATGAATGGTCTCACGGATGCTTATGGTAAGTTGTCAAATATATGTTAGAATGATGTTTATCTTGTATTGCTCTTTATTGAAAGCTATATTGATGTTATTGCTTGTTTCCATTCCAGTTCCCAAGTGGGATAATATAGATCAGCCTCAGATTAATGGCCAATCGGTTGATGGACAAAATAAAAACATCGGTCACATCTTGGATGAATGGTAAGTTTATTTTACAGTCTTTGGAAAATAAAAGCTAGACCTTATTTCGTGATGTACTATTATTACTCTGAGAAAGTGTTGGATTTGACTGGAATTGCTCTTTAAATTCGTTGCAACATATATCCTGTACGTCCGTGATCAATTTACAATATGGATGGAAACTTGTTGGTCACCATGTTTCTTTGTTTACATGATTTTGTTGAGTGAACCAAATGGTTAATTTGTTGGAGACGATCCGTTTATGTATAATGAGAAAGTGAAGGTCACGCTGTTAGAGAATCTTGTTAATTTAGTTCATTAAGTTATTTGTGAGTCTATTTGTATATAGAACCAAGTGTGTCTTGGCCCATTAGGTTTGGATCTGAGTCTGTATGCTCCCCCCCTCTTCCTATGTATAGGAGGGAGGTTTTCTCTTATCAAATACATCGTCTAGCCTTCTATTTATTCTTATGACACCCGAATAGCGAATTTCTTTCACAAATAGATTTTGTGAACCCCTCACCTCCGTCATGAATAGACCTTTTTATACGGACATTGAGAGATTCTTCTTATTCTTGATTTTTTTTACCCATTTCATTTGAAACTGCACAACTGCATATTCTAAAATACAACTGTAATCAGTTTTTCTCTTCTGTTTCTTGAAGTTGATCGTATATTTACAATGAGCGTGTCCTCTCTACAGGGACGAAGAATATGATAGGGGTAAAAGGAAGAAGGTCAGAAGATCCCGATTTGTTTCTAGCGAATCAAACCCATTTGAAGAGATTGCAAAACGGAACACCCAGGAGAAGATTAAGAAGAAACTGAAACTAGAAAATTTCAGATCTGGTAATCAACCAGTGAGGATATTTTAAGGGCAGGAGTTGGTCTTCAAAGATGCACCACTATTATGTTTCATTCTTTCTCATTTTTCCACGGATGAGTGTTATATATGTTGACAATCCTTTAACGTATAAAAGCTACTTTGAACCATAAAATATTGGAATCTGCAGACAGTGCCTGCTGGCTAGATAAGGTGACCGGAACAACCAACCTTCACCTTATATAGTACATTGACTGCAGTTAACCTTGTTGTATCCAAGTACCACCATTGTAAGTATATGTGAGGACATGTTGGATTGGCTGTCCTTGTTTAGAAGGAATACCTTCAATATTGGCAGACAAGCCAAGTTTTGGCGAACATTGAAATTGGAGTTTGCTATGTTTTGGTGAAATAAGTAGATTTTATCCACGTTCCGTGTTGCTCTCCTGCTCGTGGCCTGGATGGTTTTGGTGCCTTCATGTATCAGAATAACCCGCATCATACTGTTAAATAAAGCATCTTCTTTTTGGCCTATCGTAATACTAGCACTAACCATAACACGTGCTAAGCACGTCAATTGCATTCAATTATCATAAGACCAAACAAATTATTAAAAGTCAGTTGGTGATTAGTTGACTTTAATTATAAATTCTCTGCGCTTGCAGAAAAAAATCTGAATCAAGTTTGGTGATTTGACAGTCTCATTTCAAAACCACTGTCTTGGCGGCATGTCCACAAAAATAATCAGATTAATGACATAAAAGTAACATTCATATTGTACAACACATGCAGACATACTTGATAGAGCAGAAGCAAATTGGCACAAAAAGCAGCTGACAAATACCACTCAAGTAGATGGTTGTTATCGCCTATCTTATAAAGAGCACATAGAACACAACTAATAGTTGAGATCGCCTCTCTTATATGGGACACAAACATAGATGCTTGATTAATGTCATCTAACTCCTTCAATTTGTAATGTTTGGAAAGTGCATGCACTCAAATGTCTGATTAACGCTACGTCACCTGCGAACCTGCCAACCACACAGCTACGAGAAGCGCATATACAAAGAGGGAACGGAAAAAAGTATGGTTGAGATGCGAAGTTGCCAACCACAACTACAAAAAGCACACATGAAGAGCGTAGACACGCTTTTTTTTTATAACAAGCAAAAGATAGGTGCTAAATACGTGTTACATAATTAAATAAGTCTAATTTACAGGCGACTAGGGCTCGCGTGAACTCGCCCGACTTGGGGGAGGGGTGGCGGCCGATCTTCGCCCTTTCTCCCCTCGGGCCCTCTCTCGCTTCCCCTCCCACGTTTCCCTCTCCATCTCTGTGGAGGTCTGGTCGGCTGCGGTTCTTCGGTGCGTTTAAGCGTGCTCCTGTGCGGGTGGCGGCAAAGCTAGGGTGCTCGGCGTTGGGGCCTCGTGGTAGTTTCCCCACCCATAGTGGCCGTTGTGTTCGCCCCTGTTAAGTCGGTCCTAGCTTCGGCGGTCTCCTTCCAGTGCTGTCCCGGTGCCTGGCGCTCGAAACGACCACGACTCTCTTTCCCTTTTCCTTTGTATCTTCTGTTTTCTCCTATGCCTCTTTTGCTTTGTGTTTTGCTGTTGCGCTGCCTGGGTTAGTGATGTGAGCCCTCATCTTCAGCTAGGTGTGTGGTCTTGTAAAAGGGGGCCGTCGGTGACCTCTTTTGCATGGTTCAGTTGTTGGGGTTTCCCCCCTTTCCACGGGATTTCGTGTGTCTTTTCTTTCTAGTCTCAGGTTTTGGTGGTGTGGTGGAGGTTTGGTCGTTGCCGGTTCCGGCTGGTTTGTTGGTGTGTCTTGTCTGTGTATGTTCTGCCGTCTGAGGTTTGGTGGGTATGCCCTTGTTTTTCCTGTTGGCTTGCTGGGGTAGGGGATAATCAGGGGTCTTGAGTTTGGAGGCGTTGCTTCCGTTCCTCTCTCGATTGCGATCGAGTTAGGATTCTTGGTGAGTGGTGGTGGGGTTCTGCTGTGTTTTCTATCCCCCATTTTTGTTCTTCCTCCGACCTTTTCTGCTCCTTTGCTCGTCCTTGGAGGGATCCGTAGTGGCTTTTTTTGCTGGTGCCGTAATGCGGCCTGTTATATGTTATCTTTCTCTTTGTTTGAAGTTTTCTTTAGTGAGTTATAGGTTCTATGTTGTCGTGTGGTTTGTATCCTCCTTTCATGTTAGGTCTTTTTTGTTTCTTTGTTATATGGCAGCAGGTGCGAAGGTGATCCCTTCTTTGGTCACTGGTTTGGAGCATATACTTTATATCAGATATAATCTCAGGTTGAAGCAATCTCTCATAAAAAGCTGTTTTGGTCAGCGATATAGAAGAGAGATCAATACATCATTGTACTTATCACGTTTCGATATGAGTTTCTGGTTATTGTATCTGCTTTTTACTTTTTTTGTGTTCGATTGGTGTATCTCCCTTTACATGTAGATGCTGTATGGCTTTAATATAATGAATGTGGTGTCTTAAAAAAAAAGTCTAAATTACAATCAAGTAGAATTGTTTTTTTTCTTCTTTCAATTGGTTGTGCTGGATTCACGATTAGTACTGTACATATATTACAATAATAATTATATGTGCTCCACTTTGCTTATTGACCGCCAATTATATAATTTGGAACTCAAAATAATTTGGACAAACTTCTAGGAGAATTCCAATTAGTAGGTGGCTTGCTCCCTACAACTTATAGCACGTGACTGCCAAAATTGCCTCTAATAAAAAAATATATTCATAGCACTCAAATTAATTGACATGCAACTTGTTAAAAGATGACAACATGATGAATTCCCAGTCGACTCCTTTCAATTTGTAGCTTGTCGTTGCTAATATATATGTGCTCTCTTTCTTGGACATGTGCTGTTTTGGAGCTAATATAATTAATATCCAAAAAAATTACATACAACCCGCCAAACAATAACTTGATTAACTGCCTATTGACTCCCTCTAACATGTGAGTGTGACAATTTAAAATACATATGCGCTATATATAATTAATAATCATAACAATTTACAAATAACTTGTTACAAGAGAACAAGTCGATTAAGTTTTAACTTGATTCCTCCAACTTGTAACGTTGGCATTACCCGTGCTCCCCTTCTTGGACATATGTATGTTGATTGCCACAAACACGTTGTTAAAATGCACATGCACGTTGTGACTGTTACTCCGATCAAACTCTTACGATCAATCTAGAGCAATTGAAGCACACAACCAAGGTGTTGAAACACACACATGGGCAAGACCAACGGAAGCAATTTCAATAAATAACATTTCTATAACATCTTCGTCCTTATTATTTGTAGCGGCAAGAAAAAATAACTCAACCAATTTAATGTAAATAATATGGCGAACAAGTGAAATAACCGAAGAAAAACAAAAGCAACCAACCAAGTTGGTATTAATGATAGACAACAAAGTTCGTTCTTTTAGAGGGTAGTAGACTAGTGGAAGACACATGCTAAGTACATGTTAAATAATTAATTTGATCTGATTTATAATTAAGTAAAGTTAATTTTTCTAGAGCGGCTGAATTTGGTTCACGACCATACACATATATTACAAAAATTGCATATACTCAACTTCTTAGACACACACACTTATTGACTGTTAATAGGAATTAGTATTTCAAATCCGTCAAAAGAGAATACTAGATTAACTGTTGGATGTCTTTTTACAACTTGTAACATGTGATTATTAAAATCACCGCTATTCCAAAAAAGTATGCATTACTCACAGTAATTTATGTATAATTCATTAAAAGATAACATTGCAATAAACTCCCAGTTGACTCGTTCCAACTTGTAGTATGTTATTATCAAAATATATATGCTCTCTCTTGGCACTGATACATAATGGGGATACGACATCGATTACTTTAGGCATTCAACGTCAGTTCCGATCAGACGACCAAGTAGACGATGCTAAAACTGAATCATTCTTTGTCAATTAAAACAACCACCGAAGAAACTTTTTGTCGTCGATTCTATATTGCAGATGAACTAATGACCTAATTCGCAGTGAGTGTTGCTTTGACATTTTCTCATCTGTTGATTAATGACAAATATTCGACGTTGAATAACTTGATGCCAATTTTATCGGTGATTGAATAGTGAAAATTTTAGGTAAATCTCATTTTTTTGTAAATAACCGACATAGGATTGTTATGTAGTCGGTTATTTATAAATAACCGAAGAAAAATATCTATATTTTTTTTATAGTAGGTCTGTAGACTTACTGTCCAACCTCCTAGCCTGTCTGGAGACTATTACTCTTCAGATTTGAAAGTTCTCAAGAACAACAGGCTCTCTGCAAGCATCACGTCTTAACAACATGTCGACACACTTGTAAAAAAAGATAATTATACAAAGTAGACACAAACATGCCACATTTTTTTCCTTCTTTTCACTTCAAATGCACAGAAATCCATGAACTCACAACTCAATTATTTTATTTGTTAGCCATTACTTCAATTTCATACAGGCACAAATAACATACTCTTCTTCATGTCTTCACATTCAAATTCACACACACATATGCATTCACTTAACATTTAATTCACACTCACAAATGCATACAACATTAGCTACCATCTCACTTTATAAGTCACAAATGTATCATAAATCATATAACAAATACATATCGACATTCAACTCACACTCACAAATACATATAAAAAATATGACATGAAAGTTTGAACTATCAAAAAATTATCAATCATCCGTCAAATTTCTCGTTCAAGTCCACATTTTCAATGAAGCAGACTGCCCACTATTTGTGTAGGTCATTCAATTGCTCCAATGTGTAGGGTTCAGTATTTAGAAAAAAACTATAAAGAGAATGAAACTTCTAATTAGATTTGATTATTGTATTATCAAATGAGACTATTTTATTAATATGATCCAAGACAAAGAACTTATATTCTCTATATATTTGATCTGTTTCACATGATTGACAATACAACACCACGTAATATGCACATGCCCAATCATTGTCTTGTATAGGGCCCAATACATTTACAGTTATGTTAATAAATGTAAATTAAGCAGAATTGGTCATATATATCATGCAATTGGAATGGATAGACTATATACATAGATACTCTTCCAAGTTACTGATTTCTTTTTCTTATCTTCTTTCCCTCCGTCGGTACAGAATGCTTTCACACCCCTATAAGTTAAATTAACAGATATGTTTCATTATCAAACTGTCATATGATGCAAATATTGGCAAATATGTTGGCAATGAAAAACTATACTTACGCATGAATCACCAATTTCATTGAGTGTCCCTCATTTGTGGTAGTTTTTCACTCGAAGTATCAATGAAATACATAGTTGAAGTCCAAAGAACAATCACTAACAACCACCAATTCCTATTTCTGAGTGAATAGAAGACAAATAAAATATAATTTAAATTCCCACAATAAATTCTATTCATAGGTTAGACATATAATAACAAGACAAAAACTTATCCAACATTGAACGAATCTAAGATCACGGTCTTGGAAGCACCAAAAAATTGCATCGCAGTAGTCATATATTATTTGACATCACTTGGATCTCTAATTACATCTCCAATTAATGATGGCATCAAAAATCCCACATTTGCTATTCCGTAATCAACAACCACGAAATATAAATGACTGAAACCATATATATATGCAATTCTCAATTAATATATAGGAAATAATTAAATAAATTTTCACATATGAAGGGATATTCACACTCACCATATCCAAAGTTCCACCACTAATCTGTTTAGCCAATCAAACTTAAATAGCTTTGAAATGTATGCCAATACTATAATATTCTCCCATTGTGTACCTACGATCTCCTCCCCAAGGCTGATCATAATGGAATCTGTTTGGTCTACAATGTCTAACCATCCTGTCAACGTCTTGTATTTAGGGCCTAAAGAGTCGACCAACTACTACGGAATAAAATGAGGAGGCAGAGGCTTCAGAATCCTAGGAGGCTTCTTAGCTATTGTAGGATGTATGTATCTATTCTAATATTAGCTTTCATTTATTTTATATAAGTTTCAATATAAATATATCATACCTGAAGAAATATAATGAGTTGTTTGGGTCACCCAGTAAAGCTGCCTTATACCTCTCCAAGTGTGGTGGCATCTGGGCGCTCGTACAGGAGAGGTATGTCGCCCATTCCTAGAAAGACAAATATGACATTTACTCGACAATGATCAGTGGGAAGGGAATACCATGAACCACATACGCGATAGAAGCCTCGACATATGCCATGACGTTACCTGCTGGAACATCGACAACAAGACAACATTTTCTGGCCACCTCCAATTTTATGAAATTCATAATTTAATTTAACAAACATAAATATTGACTTGAGAGATTATTCCATCACAATGTATACATAAATTGATTTAAATTGAATCTTACCTCGACCATTCCATGTGGGTATGAAGGACTACTCCTAATGCTCTTCGTGGGCGAGTGATGAACATGTTCTATGACTTTTGGAGAAGCTTGTTGTAAGGCCCCTAAACTTGCTTAATGAGTTGAATAAGCTTAATTATCATAATTGAATTCTTATAAACCTAATCTAACTGTGTGATATACTTTCAAATCATAATACAAGCTTAAGTTTCAAATTTGGTCCAATTTGGATACTGGTTGAGCAAGTTATGCAATTTATGCACATTTGGACTTTTCTACAATTTACCCAATTGAGAGGTTTTCTTTGCAATTTATCACTTGAATTATGTTCCTTGGATATTATATAATCATTATTGAGCTTTTTGAGACATGTAGAACCTATTTAAACCTTGGTTTGAGGTGTTTTCTCCAAGGGTATTTTAGGGTTTACCCCTTCATGGATGAGCTACCTTTAGTAGCTATCAACTAGTGAGTTATTTGTTTTGCTTGGAAATTTAATAAACGAGGGATAAGCATGTCTCTATATATGGTGTGGGAGCTTCTTGTGTGTGTGTTTGTATATTCTTAATAGTTTAAGGCTATGGACACTTGGAAAGATACTAGAACTTCAACCTTTTCTTTTTCTTTATCTTAAAGTTTCATATACTTATCCCTAAGCACCAAAATGAACCATTTTCTCTCCATCACTTCCCTCCTTCTATGAACCTCATTCTCCCTCTGTGATACTATGAATTTCCTGTCCAAGGAAGAAGAAAGAGGAGATCTTCTTGGAAAAAGAATTTAGGGTTGCAATTGACTTCCTTTTAGGGTTTAAAAAGCTCCCTTCTAGTGATCTTGACCTAAAAGAGTAAAAATCCCCTTATTTTCTCCGTTTATTTCTTTGTTGTCCTTCCTCATACATTTATCCAGGTCAAAACCTTGCCGTTCCATGGTATAAATTGCTCTAAAGCTCTAAAATCCTACCTTTCTTGCTCCTTATGCTTAGGGTTTGATCATTTGATGAAGAACGATGCTAGATGGACGAGTTCACAACTTATTATTGGATTTTCTGCCCTACCTGCTCGTGTTTTCTTATGTGTGGGAGTTTATCTTCTCATTAGAGGCAAGTTTTATAACTTGCTCCACGTTTATTGCTTACCATAAGCTTGCTAGCTCATGTTCTTGCTTGAAAATGATGATCCATGCACAAAAAAGCTATGCTTGATTTGGATTTTTATTTTTATAATGTTCCCTATTCTAATTTCAGTTCTAGATGAACTGGTGATTATGTTTATAATATTCCTAAGATATAATATGACTTGGATCAGGTTGGTTTGACAACCTATGGTGCTAAGCACCTATCAACCAATGGTCAATTTTAGGATTTGAAACTGATTTCTTCTATGAACCCATGACCCGATGATGGTACCATTGCAACAACCCTATGGTGTTGTCTTCATGACAACTGATGGTCAAGATAAAAGGTGTCAGATGATGGTGACAACCTATGGGAACCCACTTAGGTCAGGTTTTGGATCAATTAGAAGTTTAGTGATCAACCATTAAGTACCCTACTGATGTTATCAATCAATGATGACATTAGCTTAATATTTTTTTTGGTCGGTAAAAACTTGACATTAGGTTATTATTTGATACTGATTAATGAATATAGTGTTGATATAACAACCTATGGTGACTGAATGGTCACTAATGATGGTGGATCAGGTCTCTACAACCTATGGTGAGTTAAGAATTGTAGTTGTAGCATCAATTAAGCCTTTGACCATTGGTTTCTTGGGTCACTTGATGCAACGGTCAGACCTCGACTGTAATTGACAGTTTTAACATATGAACTTGACCCAATGGTCAATATCTAATGTTTATTCCTACAATAAAGTGGAATGATGGCTAATGTAAAATGTTGGTCTTAATAATGTGATTTAGATGATTTCCTTTATATGATCAACTTAAGGAGCTTACTTGTTGAAAATGGATGCTTTAAATGAACAGTCGATTGTGAGTTTTACCCTAATCTCAATGGAACTTTTGTGTTGTTAATAAAGGGATGTCTAGGGTTAAATGGTGACTCTATCTAGAGCACAAATCAAGGACTTCATAGGTGGTTTATCCAAGGTGTTTACTTATGTAAACAACCAATAGTCTTACCTTTTAAACATCCAATGTTCTGGGTGACATTGTGGTATGGTGATATGGGTTGAATGATGATGGAACAAATGGAGGGTTATCCTTAATAAGGCAGTCTTACCTATTCACTCATATGAATAGAAGGGATGATAATCATATTGTGTTGATATGTAACCCTAATGAGGTATAGCTTGTTATACCTATCTTTAATATAACTAAATGATGGTAATTGGGTATGAATAGTACTTGAATGACTAATAAAATCATGGAGTGCTTTGTTACTATTGTTGAAACCCTAGTATGCTATAACGCGATGGTTACACCTTGATTTATGTGTGGGTTCATACTTGAGAATAGTATGGAATGTGATGGTGATGCTTGAGCTTATGCATCCATGATCCAATGGGGATGCTGTGAGTTAGGGTTTGGGTATAAGTGTTGATTAGTAACATTGATATAAGTTATCATGTTGAACCTAACTCTAATGCAAATAGATAAAGATGAGTATTCATGTATAACATTCTTATATGATGGAATGATGGTGGAATTACCTCCTTAACATGATCATAACCTTAATGTGTTATTTGGTGGTTATCATAGCCACATGGTTGATACTTTCTTATGCTAAACATGTGCATTATGAATATGATGAGTGTTAATCATATCTAGATTCATTGCATGTTGATGTAATAAAGGAATGTTCTTAATGTTAATATAACCCTTCTATGATTGTTTTTGAATATCTCCTATCTCATTAATGCAATATTGTGCTGATATGGTGTATTATATGTAAGTGATGTTGTTGAGCCTTGTTATAAGGCATGTAAAGATAATGATGATCTTACAGGGAATAGTATGATGGTATTAATGACCTTTGGGCATGGTTGAGCCCTAAATGAGGTGTAATCCTCTTGTGTTGATAAGGGTTGATGCCTGATGCGAGGATTTTAAGTCACTTTTATAGGCTAGTTTCATATGCATTTTATGCGTGTATTGGTCATATTTGTGGTTAATATCGCATGATTCATTTCCTTTAGCCTACAATCTCATTATGCATCAAATTTGTCTTATTTCATCTTATTTTGTATAAAAGATCACATTTCTCGTATTTGATTGGTGTTCTTCTCCTTATTTCAGGGAATTCACATATATGTAGCCGTCGATACCATCGACGACAGTCGATACAATCGAGACGACCACAATGAGGTAGCCGAAAAGAGTAGAATGGGTCGATACCATCGACCCAGATGTTTATGGTATCGAGATGCCATCAGAGAGAATGCCAGAAAATCAAGGAGCGTCGATACCATCAACCCACCGTCGATGGTATCGACACCGTCAGATCAGGAAACTGCCCAAATCGATCGAAATCGAACGACCATGATGTTTTGTTGGCTATAAGTGATCCCTATACCTAGAAAAGATGGCCCAAGCCATACTATCACGTCATTCGCCGCTTCACAAGTCTCAGAAGAGGAGAGGACGAAGAACAGAGCCCAGAGCTACACACCGGACGTTTCTAGAGCTGCAAACAGAGTTTTCTACCGCTGGAAGGTTGCAGAATGCCCATCACGTGCCGATGATCGTCCGGTTCTCCTTCATTCAGGGGTTACACCATCTCCATCCATGTTTCCCCTATGTTTTATTCTCCTTTCATTGTGTTTCTCATTGAGGTGAACATGCATTGCTAATCCCCTTTGTCTTTAGGACTGGGAGCAACCTGGATAATCATTGTATGACACTTTTTGCATAGTTAATCATAATTTGTCTCTCAAATCCGTGGTATGATATTGTTTTCTCAATTCTATCATTGTTATTGATCACCATAATGGTAATTTAATACCTTTAATTGCTTTTGACGAAGAATTAACAGTTGAAAAGACGCAATAATCACATTAATCTATAAATCCTTTGGAAAAGGCGATGTATGGTTAATGGTGGAAACCTAGGGATATGTTTTTCATGCATCTAATTTAGGGTATAGGTTACTACTGACGTAGAACCGATCTAAATTAAGATAGTGAATTGTATCGCGGAAGCGAACAATTCTATTCACATGCCACTACACAGGATAAGAGACGAGTTGTGATAATTATGTAGGAATTAGTACGATGAGAATCCGTGGTGAAACCGCAATCCTAAAGGTCCCATTTTAATTGATTAAACTAACCATTTAATCGATTGCTCTGTTTTCTTTTGTTTTTATTTTGTTCTTCAAAACAACTCTCAAACTTTTATAATCGGTCTAGCTGATTGCAAGTAGTTAGTAGTAGTCTACCGAAATTACATTCCCTGAGCTCAACTCGGGCCTCACAAAGGCCTATATTACATTGATGTGTTCACTTGCGTTTTACGGACGGTTTAATTATGTCAAGTTTTTGGCGCCGTTGCCGAGGAACGACAATTTTCGGCACTACGAGTGCTGTGAGCGACCACACTAGGCCACTTTTTCATATAATTCTTAAAATTTTAAATTTAATTTCCATCTTTTTAGGTGCGAGTTGATGGTAAAGATGCGTAGCACAAACTATGCATAATTACCAGTAATTCCACCAGTAGGTGAAGGAGTTGAGTTGAAAAATCCACCACCTGAGGAATTTGAACAAGAACCTAAAGCAATGGCTGAGGAACAGACGATATGGGAGAAGATCAAGGCTTCTTCCTCATCAGCATCAAAGGGGCTGATCAAAAGGTAGTCAATCAACATTCCTACATACAAGATTGATCCGACATTGATAAACCTGGTCAAGTCTCAAGCATTTCACGGGTTGAAGAATGAAGATCCTATTGCTCACATTATCACTTTTGTGGAAAATTGTGATATGAACAAGATTGATAGGTTTCCACAGGAGGCACTTTACTTGAAGCTATTTCCCAACTCTCTAGAAGGAAATGCACGAGAATGGCTGCACAACCTTGATGATGAAATCGTTGAGACTTGGGATCAAATGATAGAGGTTTTCTTTGAGATATTCTTTCCACCGGAGAAGACCAATGACCTCATGAGGAAGATCCATAATTTCAATCAAAGGGCTGGTGAGACCTATTCTGAGACATGGGAGTGCTTCCAGATCATGCTGAGGAAGTGCCCACATCATGGGATGGATAAGGAAAAACAAGTCAAAATCTTCTACTTTGCTCTCAATGAGCATGACAGATGCAACCTCGACTTAGCAGGCTCGAGTTTCTTCTTAAACAACACAAGCACACGGTGTTGGGAAATCTTGAAGAACATGGCCAAGAAACAATCATGGGGTGATAGAGATGCACCAGAACAAGTTAGAGCTGTAGGGGAATCAAAGGCAATTAAAGAGTTAAATGAGAATATGGACCTACTAGCTAAGAATCTCTTAGAGAAGGAGAGAAATGGGTCTGATGAGGAAGAATATGTAATGTTTATGCATCAACAGGGCTATAGGAGCAATGATTACGCTTGGAGGAAGGAAAATAAATTTTCATGGAAGGACCCAAACAACTTCCTACAAGACCTGGATGCAAAGCCACAACCCACTACGGAGGACAAAAGCACCGAATTACTCAGCCAAGTGGTGAAACAAAATCAAGAGTTGATGGATATGTTCATCAAGTAGTTACAGTCTTAGGGTGAGATTTTGAATACATTTGGGCAGACATTGCAAAGTCATGGAGCACAGATGAGGGCACTGGAGATGACTGTGACCAAAATTTCTAATGAAGTGGCGGCCATGAAGCATCAAAATCAACAAAGACCAGCTGGTAATGCAGAGGCTACTCAATGACATCATCAAGTTAAGTATATATATGTGATTAAGGAGACAGAGCCCCTGGCGGTGGAGGTCCATGAAAAGGGAAATATGCATTTTGACACGGAGGCTAGACCCAGTGTGCCATACCCCTGCAGCTTATATGGACTACTAGGAGGATGTCGCCCGTTCACCAAATCCCACCAAGCCACCATCACAGCCGTGCCCACATCTAGGCAAGAGGAGCAGGTGAAAGCCATATTTTGTAGTGGAGCCACTACCACCGAGAAGGATGGGCAGCCACGAGCATCACAAACCGAGAATGACGTGTCCAAGCCTACGCAAAAGGGTGACATTGAAGCGAGCTTAGGGGAGGAGACCCCAAATAGCCTATATGTGCCACCATACAAGCGAGTGAAGGAGCCAAATGTGCTTTTTCCGGATATTATGAGGCCGAAGAAAGAGCATAGGCACTACAAGAAGTTCTTGGAGATGTTTAGGAAGCTTCACATTAACATTCCTCTAGTGGAGGTGATAGAACAGATTCCTCCATACGGAATATTTATCAAGGACATCATCACTAAGAAAAGGCAGATAAAAGACACTGACGTTTGCTTTATGAATGAGAAGGTGAGCTCAATAATCCACGTGACTCTACCAAAGAAGAAGAAAGATCCCGGGAGTTTCTACATACCGTGCTCAATTGGCGGCTGTCACTTTCCGCACGCACAATGCGATTCAGGTGCTAGCATAAACCTTATGCCGTTAACCACGTTTCAAAAGCTGGGATTGAAGTCACCAAAGAAATCTACCATGTCTATTGAGTTAGCGGATGGATCTATAGTGAAGCCACACAGAGTGTGTGAGGATGTACTTGTCAAAGTTGACATATTTATCTTTCCTGTAGATTTCATAGTCATGGACATGCCACAGCTTAATGGTTGTGAGATGCTACTAGGGAGGCCGTTTTAAGCTACGACTGATGTTATCACTGCTATCGGGAGAGGTACCTTGACATTAGGGATCGACAAAGAAATAGTTGAGTTCAAATTGCCGAGTGATTCCTTAAGTACACTCCCTGATGCCCCAATTTGATGAGCATTATTTCATCTAGCCTAAGACGTTAAAGTAGGGTGCTTGTTGGGAGGCAACACAACCATTGGTAACTATATTTTCATTTAGTTAATTTTTCATATTTTTGAAGTATTTTTCATTAATTCAGTACGGAGGGTTGTAAAAATGATGCCCTGATATGTGTGTTAAGTGTGCAGGACTACTTGGATGTCGATACCATTGACCCTTATGTCGATGGTAGCAACAAGGGTGCAGAGCAGACACTATAGAAAATTTGCTCTGTCGATACTATCGATGGCCTCATCGATAGTATCGACCACCCAACAGGTTGATCGACTCAAATTCTAGAGCAAGTCGATAGTATCGACACCATGTTCGATGCTCGTGAGATCCCTGAAGATATTCAGATGAATCTTTGCCAGTGAAGTCGATGCCATCGACCCCTATGTTGATGGTATCGACACAGCTTCAGGGGAATCCACCACCAAGGTCTTGTGAGGATAATGGATGCATACAGAAGTCGATGCCATCGACGCCATGTCGATGGTATCGACGGGCTATGTCAATGAGTCGCGAGACGCCATCAACAATGCGCGCTAAATCGGGAGGTCGATCCATGGGGTGCGTCGATACCATCGACCCTCATCGATGGTATCGACGGGGTACCAGGGGCGCCAACCTGAGTTATAAAAGGAGGGACTGTATTTCATTTCTCTTCACACCTTCAGACCTGGAGATGCAGAAACAACCCTTCTACGACCACTACTGGAGTACAAACCACTGTGGAGGCTACCCACAGCCACCACCTGAGCAGTAGCAGGGTATCACTGTTCCTCCTTCTGAGTTTGTTCTTGACTATGAGGCCATAGTCGAATCCAAGCTTAGGGGGGAGATGGAACAACTTCTATCTCAGTTTTCTTTCATTTTAGCATTTTTCTTATTTTTTTTGCAATTTTTCTTCTAGTTGTGCAATTTCTTTATTTACAACTTTCTAGGATCCACTTTCTATCTAGTGTAATCAGTGGATATCTAAATATAAATTGCATGTCATCTCAATGTTTTTCATATGGGGGTGATGGGTGCAATTGTCTGAAATTTGAGCATTAATGAAAATTTTCCAGAAATTATAAGTTGGGCTTGTTTGAAATTGACCACATAACTTATGAAAATAATTGGGTAGGTCAAATTTAAAACATATGATCATAACTGTACATCTGGATGATTCAAGAAATGTGGATGGATTTGGATGTTGAGCCTAAACTGATCAAATAGTAACGTGACTTTAATCAAAAGTGAGAGAGAGAGAAACCCGTTGATTGATTGGTACACATGTCAGTAAGGAGGGACATATAATATTTTCCAATGGTTCTGTCAATTAGTCTTGTGATCTATCTACCCCACTTCATTCACACTCCACCATAAGAATTGAGAGCACATTACAATTTTTCATTTCTTGATTGCATGTCAACTAGATAGGATTGCATTATAGATAGATTTTGCATAAAAAAATGAAAAAAAGATTTGTAGATTAGTCATGCATGTACACATTCTCAAGTGCATGCCATTGTAGTTGCATAATTACTTTCATTTAGTTGCATTTTGCATACTCTTGAGCATATAGGACATTATGTGCCTTACTTATTCTGAAAAATAAGAAATGCGGGGAACTTGTTCTATACTCTCTGAGAAGTGAATTGTAATGCATCAATGATAGTAGCTATGTGAAAATAAGTCCAAAAATAAAAAAACATAATGTATTATAAATGTTTTCTTAGTCAAATTTAAAAGAAAGAAAAAACAAGTAGGATTTGAAAAAAAAAGAAGAAAAAAAAATAAAGTGAAATCAGATGGAGAAAAGAACTTGTTTCACCTGCATAAAAGGAAGAATAAGCACATGATGTAGTTTTGTAGACATTCTATCTCACATTGAGATGGAATCGTAGAGCATGCATCATTCCACCTAAAATGTAGGCATTAGGTCATTTCCATACGCATATGCACCATTTAGGTCATTTTTATTGTTTTTGCATGTTAAACTGTATTGTGCTTCCTCTTTTTCTACAACTGCCCATTTCATCCACCCATTGCTCAAAACGGTAGGCCACCCATGATTATCTCCTCATTCTTGTATATCAGGAGATCTGCTTCCATGTAGATGGTAGTTAGGATATGAGCAACGTAGATAGGATGATCACAAGATGCACCAAGCCTGAACTGGAGGAATTTATTATATCAACTTCCTTATTTGAT
The DNA here is from genome assembly GCA_963693085.1 of Alisma plantago-aquatica. Taxonomy (NCBI): domain Eukaryota; kingdom Viridiplantae; phylum Streptophyta; class Magnoliopsida; order Alismatales; family Alismataceae; genus Alisma; species Alisma plantago-aquatica. Next base: position 1,670,595,494 of record OY856409.1, read on the forward strand.
AGTGTTCGTTGGTCTTGGGGTGGGCATCTCTCATGGATGATTATTGTCACCTTTAGGGTAGTTACCGTTCCGTGGTCAGTGAGGGCCGGTATGTGCATTGCAGGAGGGAATCATTCTGAGATGTCTTTTATGCTAATATGTTCTTTAGTTGACCCTCACAATTATATTCTGTAGTTTTGTTGCTCGAGGATGAGCAAAGTTCAAGCTTAGGGGAGTTTGATGTGAGTATTTTAAGTCACTTTTATAGGCTAGTTTCATATGCATTTTATGCGTGTATTGGTCATATTTGTGGTTAATATCACATGATTCATTTCCTTTATCCTACAATCTCATTATGCATCAAATTTGTCTTATTTCATCTTATTTTGTATAAAATATCATATTTCTCGTATTTGATTGGTGTTCTTCTCCTTATTTTAGGGAATTCACATATATGTAGCTGTCGATACCATCGAAGGCTTTCGATACTATCGAGACGGCCACAATGAGGTAGCTGGAAAGAGTAGAATGGGTCGATACCATCGACCCAGATGTCGATGGTATCGAGCTGCCATCAGAGAGAATGCCAGAAAATCAAGGAGTGCTGATACCCTACACGGGTCAATACCATCGACGCACCGTCGATGGTATCGACGCCGTCAGATCAGGAAACTGCCCAAATCGATCTAAATCGAACGACTGTGATGTTTTGTCAGCTGTAAGTGATCCCTATACCTAGAAAAGATGGCCCAAGCCATAATATCACATAATTAGCCACTGCACAAGTCTCGGAAGAGGAGAGGATGAAGAACGGAGCCTAGAGCTACGCCCCAGATGTTTCCAGAGCTGTAGACAGAGTTTTCTACTGTCGGAAGGCTGTAGAACGCCCATAACGCACTGAGGATCATCCAGTTCTTCGTCGTTTAGGGGTTACACCATCTCCATCCACGTTTCCCCTATGTTTTATTCTCCTTTCATTGTGTTTCTCATTGAGATGAACATGCATGGCTAATCCCCTTTGTCTTTAGGACTGGGAGTAGCCTGGATAATCGTTGTATGACACTTTTTGCATAGTTAATCATAATTTGTCTCTCAAATCCGTGGTATGATATTGCTTTCTCAATTCTATCATTGTGCTTGATCACCATAATGGTAATTTAAAACCTTTAATTGCTTTTAACAAAGAATTAATGGTTGAAAAGATGCAATAATCACATTAACCTATAAATCCTTTGGAAAAGGCGATGTACGGTTAATGGTGGAAACCTAGGGATATGTTTTTCATGCATCTAATTTAGGGTATAGGTTACTACTGACGTGGAACCGATCTAAATTAAGATAGTGAATTGTATCACGGAAGCGAACAATTCTATTCACAGGCCACTACCCGGGATAGGAGACGAGTTGTGATAATTATGTAGGAATTAGTACAATGAGAATCCATGGTGAAATCGCAATCCCATTTTAATTGATTAAACCAACCATTTAATTGATTGCTCTGTTTTCTTTTGTTTTTATTTTCTTCTTAAAAACAACTCTCAAACTTTTATAATCGGTCTAGCTGATTGCAAGTAGTTAGTAGTAGTCTACCGAAATTACATTCCCTGAGTTCGACTCGGGCCTCACAAAGGCCTATATTACATTGACGCGTGCACTTGCATTTTATACACGGTTTAATCATGTCAATACCCTATGATTTCGTGAAAAGGATTTATATCCTGTGATAGTATGATGATCTTAATGATCTTTGGGCATGGTTGACCCCTGAATGAGGTGTAATCCTCTTATGTTGATAAGGGTTGATACCCTATGATATTGTGAAAAGGATTTATATCTTGTGATAGCATGAAAGGCAAGTGAATAGTACTATGTGTTGATGAGATGAGAAATTATGTTTCACATGTTTTATATCTTTTAAAAGTTGTGATATTTATATGCTTTCTAGAAGTGAATTAGGGTTTGTATGTCCAATTGTTTGATGCAACCATAATTCACCCAATTGGCAAACTAATCAAGTGCAACTCTAATCATGTAGTGCTATAATCATGTAGTGCCCTATGCCGTAGAGCCATCTTCAGTGTTAGAACTTGCTGGATGGTGAAATGAGTATTCCTAAGGGAAACTCAGAGCGCATACTATTGAGTATGTGGGGGGTGGTAGATTGAGGATATATCTTTGTCATCCACAATACAGATTGTGGAGGATGTCTGTGGTCATGCCTCATACATATGGTGTGATTGAGAATGATTGTGGTTGTGTCTCGATGATTATAACATGATGTGATTAGAGGACAACTATGGTTGTACCTCAGTGATTGGGTTTGAATACCCTAGATGCTAGTGCCATGACCTGTACCAAGGTGGGATATTTATAGGACTATATGTCACTGTGGTGGCAACTTTGACTGATATGTAACTGCCTTTTACTCGTATTGACTGAGGGAAAGAGATCTTAGGATACCAACACTCCTAGATCTTGTACAGAACTGAATAACCCTTCATAGGGGTCGGTTGGACTTTGAACGGTATGATTCAAATTTCCCAGGGCATAATAAAAGATGTAATACAGTCGTGTAGCATATTTGTTTAGGGTTATACACAATGCTTAACATTGGATAATAACCGTTGTTTGTTATCTTAACATTAAGATGATGCTTAGTGCAATTAAGAGATAGTAGATATACTTAGGTTGTGGATATTCTTAAGATTGTAGAGGCGTACATATAATCGCTATGATTGTGTTGATAACTATACTGCTACTGCTGATTATAATCATGATGCTAGCTATCTCATGTTGTTAGTTATGTTTAGCATGCTAGCCATGCCTTTATAACTAGAGATGCATATACTGCTAATCACTCTTATCTAGATAGTTGTGCTTATCTTGTTAGCTCTTCTTATGATGTTGATATGCTCGACCAATTAGACATGCTCATGTTGTTAGCTATGCTATGTTACTAGACTTGCTCATGATGCTAGATATGTATATGCTACTAATTGCTTATATTGTCAACAAGATAAAGGATGATAGTCTGGCTAATGATGATAGTTATTATCTACTCCTTTATGTATTTTGTTAATCATTAGTAATGCTGATCTTATTTGTTATATCTGATTAAACTGCTTAACTATTTAATTACTTTAAAATGTTTTAATCAATAAACACTGTTGGAGGTTATATCTCTTGCCGGGACAGGGGTCTCACCCTTGTGGTTCACTACATCTTTTTAGGTAATTGGAAGTGACGAAAAAAACATGTGGCAGCAAAGAGGAGCTATAGTAATGAATCTTTGATAAAGTTGATTAGATGTCTAATGTGTCCTAGAGTTATCCCTATACTCTCAGGTCTGGGTAGGAAAAGTTTGTATATGGTGTTTCAAACGAATCAAAATTTTGTTAGCATGTTAATGTTTATTGTGTGGCATATACAAATATTATTCTCCTGTGTATATATGTTGTGGCTAAGGTGATAGAACAATTTGTATCAAATGCTTGGCATAGTATGGATAAAAGAAAGATGTTGTGCTCTTATGTAATGTTTCCGAGCAGGTGCTGATGTTGAGATTGGTTTTAATTTACCCATATTTTTGGGCATGTGATTAATTAGTGATCGATTATGCTTTATGTTTTGAGTAATTTTGTTTAGTGTAACGGGTTCTCACAAGTTGATATCATAGCTTTAGGTTCACTGAGTCTATAGGGACACTAGGACTTAAGACTAGGATGATGTCTAAGTTAGGAACGTGACACAAAAACATGGTGCATACTACCTAATCTCAGTACTTGGATGTCCTGGCCATGTATTCAATTATTGAAGAAAAGGTAAGTATGGAACTCTTAGATTGTTATCTTTCTGATTACTCTGATCAAGTAGTCATTTTGAGACAATCTAAAGAGAATAATAAATAAGAAATAATGGTGTGAATATATCAATCCTACCTTAAAGAAGATGAGAATTACATCATTATCTATCAAAACTTGAATGTTTGGTAACTATAAGAGAAAGATACAACAACATGAAATCTAAATCTGAATACAAATAAGGGAAAGAGGAGTTCTTAAAGATGTGATTCAAGAAGATAATAAAGTAAAAGACAGATAAGTCTATGCTTATAAAGTGATTCAAGGAATGAAATCTACATAATATGGAGAGAACTCCAATGATAAGTATAAAATGATAAGATAAATGAGAACAATGACAAAGGAATAAGGTGTAACATGAGTTAATCTCAGACCAACCTATGTGTGTAAGAAAGTGTGAATGTCAAATAAGAATGGAGTTTGAAAGGAATTAAGGCAGATGATCCATGTTTAATGAAGAAAATGTGGAATATGATGATTTACTTGTTGATAAGTGGTTGAAAACATAATAAAATAAGAGAACATACCCAAGTGGGATAAATAGTCATCAAGGAAGGAGTAATGAGATATGTTAATCATGATGATTCCTATGCTAATGGCACAAAACCCGAAATGAAAAAGGTAAAATGATACATAAGAAGCTGTAACCTACATAATGAATATAGAATTGGTTACCTTTTTGCTAGAAACCCTTGAAAAATACTACCATGGTATGGGAAGTTTGTTTCACTTTGTGTCTTTCCTTTATAGGGTACAACTTTCAACTGGATCATTGCCACTTGGTTTGTGTGGATTCGCTACAAACATGAGGGTGGATAGCTTATTATAGCATAAGGTTGCTTGGACTATGGTTCCAAGATCATAAAGTTTGTGATTAGTTTGGTTTTGAGCCTTCTAATAATTTGGGAGACTCCTCTTATATGTTTTGAAATTTATTATGTTGGTAAAAGTAGATGAGATAAGGATGTGAGTTCCTTATAGAACATGAGGTGGATACCAAGGTAATGAATCCTAGTATCCAAGATGTATCAACAATATGGGAGGTATGTGAAGGTTGGATATGTTTACTAAATGAACATATTAAGTATTCCTCCCCCTTAAAGAGAGGGATAGAGAGTTGATGATGACCCTCTAAATGTTGTTTGTAAGGAAAAATAAAAGTGATTCTATAATGTTGCGTATGGTTCAGTGATATCTGGGCAACTCCATCATCAAGGATAGATGGTTTGTTGGTCAATAGATATGTGATACGTGTTCCTTTAAGATTAGCTTATGATCAAATATCAATGCATAAGATTTAGATTGGATGACATAATTCACATGACCATGACGAGTTTAGAGTTATATCCTTTAGACTAACCAATGTACAAATTGAATTTATGAATAGGAGGAACAGAGTGTTCCAGTCATGTAATACAAGTTATATCAAGATTTAAATGATGACATGTCAAAGTATTTCAAATATGGTAAAAAATATGATCAATATTTCTTCAAAAACCTTAGGGTTACCGAAGCAGCAATAGCTATGAGACAAGTTGAACAAGAGTGAGATGGGGTTGATTAAGTGTCTTTATGGGATCATGATATGTCTTCTAAGTAGGTTGTGTAAATCCTAGTAAGGTGAAGATAGTGTTGTTGTTTCACCTTAACAAGGTTGACTAGGAATGATGTTTCCTTGTATGGAATGACAGGTTCCAGCGTCAACATTTCTTTTGATGTTGAAAAAGAACTGACAAGTGTTCTAGTATCAATGTATCTAAAAAAAGGGGATGGATACATTGCCTTTTTTATGCTTCAAGGAATGGTATGGGACACATGCCATGATTGGTAAAAAGCCAACAAGTATGACTTTTGAGTAATGTGTTGATACAATAAATATAAATTTAGGATGATAGCTAGAATTTAAAGTTGAACATTACTACTAGAGTTGTACAGATGACACAACAAGTTTCTACATTCCATATTGAAAATGTCTTCTTAGGTGGGGGTTTTTGTGCCGACCCAAGATGAGATATGTATGAATTATGTGACATAACCATGATATGTAAGTAACCAAGTGAAGGTAACATGATGAGATGCAAAGGAAGTACCCATCTTTGTTTACCTTGGATTTTGGGGGCGAAATCCCTGTTAGGGATTTATAGTTGTAAGGCCCCTAAACCTGCTTAATGAGTTGAATAAGATTAATTATCATAATTGAATTCTTATAAACCTAATATAACCTTGTAATATGCTTTGAAATCATAAGACAAGATTAAGTTTCAAATTTGGTCCAATTTGGACACTGGTTGAGCAAGTTATGCAATTTTATGCACATTTTGGACTTTTCTGCAATCTACCCGATTGAGAGGTTTTCTTTGCAATTTATCACTTGCATTATGTTCCTTGGATATTATATCATCATTTTTGAGCTTGTTGAGACATGGGGAACTTATTTAAACCTTGGTTTGAAGGTGTTTTCTCCAACAATATTTTAGGGTTTACCCCTTCATGGATGAGATAGCTTTAGTAGCTATCAACTAGTGAGTTATTTGTTTTGCTTGGAGATTTAAGAAACGAGGGATAAGCATGTATCTATGGATGGTGAGGGAGATGTTGTGTGTGTTCTTGTATATTGTTAATAGTTTAAGGCTATGGACACTTGGAAAGATACTAGAACTTCAACCTTTTCGTTTTCTTTATCTTAAAGTTTCATATACTTATCCCTAAGCACCAAAATGAGCCATTTGCTCTCCAAAAATTCCCTCCTTCTATGAACCTCATTATACCTCTGTGATGCTATGAATTTCCTGTCCAAGGAATAAGAAAGAGGGGATATTCTTGGAAAAAGAGTTTAGGGTTGCAATTGACTTCCTTTTAGGGTTCAAAAAGCTTCCTTCTAGTGATCTTGACCTAAAAGAGTAAGAACCCCCTTCTTTTCTCTATTTATTTATTTTTTATCCTTCCTCCTACCTTTATCCAGGTCCTAACCTTTCTGTTCCATGGTAGAAATTTCTCTAAATCTCTAAAACCCTACCTTTCTTGCTCCTTATGCTTATGGTTTGCTCATTTGATGAAGAAAGGTGCTAGATGGACGAGTTCACAGCTTATGATTGGATTTTCTGCCCTACCTGCTCATGTTGTATTATGTGTGTGAGTTTATCTTCTCATTAGAGTCAATTTTTATTACTTTCTCCACATTTATTGCTTACCATAAGCTTGCTAGCTCATGTTCTTGCTTGAAAATGATGATCCATGCACTAAAAATCAATGCTTGATTTAGATTTCGATTTTTATAATGTTCCCTATTCTGATTTCAGTTCTAGATGAACCCATGATTATGTTTAATTATACCTAAGATATAATATTACTTGGATGAGGTTGGTTTGACAACCTATGGTTCTAAGCACCTATCAACCAATGGTCAATTTTAGGTTTGAAGCTGATTTCTTCTATAAACCCATACCCGAAGATGGTACCATGGAAACAACCCAATGGTGTTGTCTTCATGACAACTGATGGTCGGGATAAAAGGTGTCAGATGATAGTGACAACCTATGGTCACCCCCTTAGGTCAGGTTTTGTATCAATTAGAAGTTTATTGATCAACCATTAAGTACCCTACTTATGTTATCAATCAATGATGACATTAGCTTAATATTTGATGCTGATTAATGAATATAGTGTTGATCTAAAAACCTATGGTGACTTAATGGTCACTAATGATGGTGGATTAGGTCTCTACAACCTATGGTGAGTTAAGCATTGTAGTTGTAGCATCAATTAAGCCTTATACCAATGGTTGCTTGGGTCACTTGATGCAATGGTCAGACCTATACTGTAATTGATGGTTTTAACATATGAACATGACTCAATGGTCAAAATATAATGTTTATTCCTCCAATAAAGTGGAATGATAGATAATGTAATATGCTGGTCTTAATAATGTGATTTATATGGTTTCCTTTATATGATCAACTTAAGGAGCTTACTTGTTGACAATGGATGGCTTGTTTTAAATGAACAGTCGATCGTAGGTTTTACCCTACTCTCAATGGAACTTTTTGTGTTGTTAATCAAGGGATGTATAGGGTTAAATGGTGAATATTTCTAGAGCATGAATCAAGGAATTCATAGGTGGTTTATCCAAGGTGTTTACTTATGTAAACAACCAATGGTCTTACCTTTTAAACATCCAATGGTTCTGGGTGACATTGTGGTATGGTGATATGGGTTGAATGATGATGGAACAAATGGAGGGTTATCCTTGATAAGGTAGTCTTACCTATTCACTCATATGAATAGAAGGGATGATAATCATATTTTGTTGATATGTAACCCTAATGAGGTATAGCTTGTTATACCTAGCTTTAATATAACTAAATGATGGTAATTGGGTATGAATAGTCCTTGAATGACTAATACAATCATGGAGTACTCTATTACTGTTATTGAAACCCTAGTATGCTATAACCCGATAGTTAGACCTTGATTTATGTGTGGGTTCATACTTGAGAATAGTATGGAATGTGATGGTGATACTTCAACTTATGCATCCATGATCCAATGGGGATGCTATGAGTTAGGGTTTGGGTGTAAGTGTTGATTAATAACATTGATATGAGTTATCATGTTGAACCTAACCCTAATGCAAATAGATAAAGATGAGTATTCATGTTTACCATTCTTATATGATGGAATGATGGTGGAATTACCTCCTTAACTTGATCATAACCTTAATGTGTTAATTGGTGGTTGTCATAGTCACATGGTTGATACTTTCTTATGCTAAACATGTGCATTATGAATGTGATGAGTGTTAATCATATCTAGATTCCTTGAATGTTGATGTAATAAAGGAATGTGCTTTATGTTAATATAACCCTGCTATGATTGTTTATGAATATCTCCTAGCTCATTAATGCAATATTGTGCTGATATGGTGTATTATATGTAAGTGATGTTGTTGAGCCTTGTTATAAGGCATGGAAAGATAATGATGATCTTGCAGGGAATAGTATGATGGTCTTAATGACCTTTGGGCATGATTGAGCCCTAAATGAGGTGTATTCCTCTTGTGTTGATAAGGGTTGATACCCTATAATATTGTGAAAAGGATTTATATCCTATGATAGTATGATAGTCTTAATGACCTTTGGGCATGGTTGAGCCCTGAATAAGGTGCAATCCTCTTGTGTTGATGAGGGTTGATACCCTATGATATTGTGAAATGGATTTATATATTGTGATAGAATGAATGACATCTGAATAGTACCATGTGATGATGAGATGAGAAATTATGTTTCACATGTTTTATATCTTTTAAAAATTGTGATATTTATATGCTTGCTAGAAGTGAATTAGGGTTTGTATGTCCACTTGGTTGATGCAACCTTAATTCACCCAATTGGCATAACTACTCAAGTACAGCTCTAATCATGTAGTGCCCTATGCCGTAGAGTCATCTTCAGTGTCAGAACTTGCTGGATGGTGAAACGAGTATTCCTAAGGGAAACTCAGAGCGCATACCGTTGAGTATGTGGGGGTGGCAAGTTGAGGATATATCCTTGTCATCCACAATGCATATTGTGGAGGATGGCTATGGTCATGCCTCATACATCTGGTGTGATTGAGAATGACTGCGGTCATGTCTCAGTGATTATAACATGATGTGATTAGAGGACAACTATGGTTGTACCTTAGTGATTGGGTTTGAATACCCTAGATGCTAGCGCCATGACCTGTACCAAGGTGGGCTAGTTATAGGATTATATGTCACCGTGGTGGCAGCTTTGATTGATATGTCACTGCCATTTACTCGTACTGACCTAGGGGAAGAGATCTTAGGATACCGACACTCTGAGATCTTGTACGGAACTGAATAGCCCTTCATAGGGGTTGGTTGGACTTTGAATGGTACGATTCAAATTCCCCATGGCATAATAAAAGATGTAATACCACCATGTAGCATATTCATTTAGGGTTATACACAATGCTTCACATTGGATAATAACCGTTGTTTGTTATCGTTACATAAAGATGATGCTTAGTGCAATTAAGAGATAGTAGATATACTTAGGTTGTGGATATGCTTAAGATTGTAGATGCGTACATACAATAGCTATGTTTGTGTTGATAACTATACTGCTAATGTTGATTATAATCATGATACTAGCTATATCATGTTGTTAGTTATGTTTAGCATGCTAGCCCTACCTTTGTAACTAGAGACACATATATTGCTAATCACGCTTATCCGGATAGTTGCATTTATGTTGTTAGCTCTTCTTATGATTTTGATATGTTCAACCAATTAAACATGCTCATGTTGTTAGCTATGCTATGTTACTAGACTTTCTCATGATGCTAGATATGCATATGCTACAAGATTGCTTATATTGTCAACAAGATAAAGGATGATAGTCTGTCTAATGATGATAGTTATTATCTGCTCCTTTATATATTTTGTTAATCATCAGTACTGTTGATCTTTTTTGTTATATCTGATTAAACTTGTTAACTATTTAATTACTTAAAAATGTTGTAATCAATAAATGTTTTTGGAGGTTATATCTCTTGCTGGGACATGGGTCTCACCCTTGTGGTTCACCACATCTTTTTAGGTAATCAATAGTGAAAAAAACAAACATGTGGCAACAAAGAGGATCTATAGTAATGGATCTTTGAGAAATTTGATTAGATGTCTACTGTGTCCTAGAGTCGTCCCTGTACTCTCAGGCCTGGGTAGGAAAAGTTTGTATATGGTGTTTCAAACGAATTGAAATTTTGTTAGCATGTTAATGTTTGTTGTGTGGCATATACAAATATTGTTCTCCTATGAATATATGTTGTGGCTAAGGCGATAGAACAATTTGTATCAAATTCTTGGCATAGTATGGATATAAGAAAGATGTTATCTTATGCAAATGTTTCTGAGCGGGTGCTGACGTTGAAATCAGTTTTAATTTACCCATATTTTTGGGCATGTGATTAATTAGTGATCAACGATTTTGCTTTATGTTTTGAGTAATTTTGTTTAGTATAACATGTTATTACAAGTTGGTATCAGAGATTTAGGTTTACTGAGTCTATAGGGCCACTAGTACTTAAGACTAGGATGATGTCTAAGTTAGGAACGTGACACAAAACATGGTGCATGCTGCCTAATCTCAGTACTTGGATGCCCTGGCTAGGTATTCAATTATTGAAGAAAAGGTAAGTATGGAACTCTTAGATTGTTATCTTTCTGATTACTCTGATCAAGTAGTCATTTTGAGACAATCTAAAGAGCATACTGAATAAGAAATCATGGTGTGAATATCTCAATCCTACCTTAAAGAAGATGATAATTGCATCATTATCTATCAAAACTTGAATGTTTGGTAATTATAAGAGAAGATACAACACCATGAAATGTAAATCTGAATACAAATAAGGGAAAGAGGAGTTTTTGAAGATGTGATTCAAGAAGATAATAAAGTAAAATACAAATAAGTCTATGCTTATAAAGTGATTCAAGGTATGAAATCCACATAATATGGAGAGAACTCCAATGATAAGTATAAAATGAGAAGATAAATGAGAACAATGACAAAGAAATAAAGTGGAACCTGAGTTAATCTTAGATCAACCTATGTGTGTAAGAAAGTGTTAATGTCAAATAAGCATGGTGTTTGAAAGGAATTAAGGCAGATGATCCATGTTTAATGAAGAAAATGTGGAATATGAGATTTACCTATTGATAAGTGGTTGAAAAACTTAATAAAATAAGAGAACATACCCAAGAGGGATAAATAGTCATCAAGGAAGGAGTAATGAGATATGTTAATCATGATGATTCCTATGCTAATGGCAAGGAATCCAAAATAAAAAAGGTAAGATGATACATAAGAAGCTGTAACCTGCATAATGAAAATAGAATTGGTTACCTTTTTGCTAGTGACCCTTGAAAAATACTACTATGGTATGGGAAGTGTGTTTCACTTTGTGTCTTTACTTTCTAGGGCACAACTTTCAAGTGGATCATTTCCACTTGGTTCGTGTGGATTCACTACAAACATGAGGGTGGATAGATTATTATAGCATAAGATTGCTTGGACTATGGTTCCAAGATCATAAAGTTTGTGATGAGTTTGCTTTTGAGCCTTCTAATAATTTGGGAGACTCCACTTATATGTTTTGAAATTTATTATTTTGGTAAAAGTAGATGAGATAAGGATGTGAGTTCCTTATAGCACATGAGGAGGATACCAAGGTAATGAATCCTAGTATCCAAGATGTATCAACAATATGGGAAGTATGTGAAGGTTGGAAATGTTTACTAAATGAACACATTAAGTATTCCTCCCACTTAAATAGAGGGAGAGAGAGCTGATGATGACCCTCTAAATGTTGTTTGGAAGGAAAAACAAAAGTGTTTCTATAATGTTGCGTATGGTTCAGTGATAGCTGGGCAAGTCCACTATCAAGGATATATAGTTTGTTGGTCAATAGATATGTGATACATGTTTCTTTAAGATTAGCCTATGATCAAATATCAATGCATAAGATTTAGATTGGATGATATAATTCACATGACCAAGATGAGTTTAGAGTTATGTCCTTTAGACTAACCAATATATAAATAGAATTTATGAATAGGAGGAACAGAGTGTTACAATCATGTCATACAAGTTATATCAAGCTTTAAATGATGACATGTCAGAGTATTTCAAATATGGTAAAAAATATGATCAATATTTCTTCAAAAACCTTAGGGTTACCGAAGCAACAATAGCTATGAGACAAGTTGAACAAGAGTGAGATGGGGTTGATTAAGTGTCTTTATGGGATCATGATATGTCTTCTAAGTAGGTTGTGTAAATCCTAGTAAGGTGAAGATAGTGTTGTTGTTTCACCCCTAACAAGGTTGACTAGGAATAATGTTTCCTTGTATGGAATGATAGGTGCCAACGTCATCATTTCTTTTGATGCTGAAAAAGAAGTGACAAGTGTTCTAGTGTCAGTGTATCTAAAAAAAAGGGATGGATACATCACCTTTTTTATGCTTCAAGGAGTGATATGGGACACATGCCATGATTGGTAAAAAGCAATAAAGTATTATTTTTGAGTAATTTGTTGATACAATAGATATAATTTTAGGATGATAGCTAGAATTTAAAGTTGAGCATTACTACTAGAGTTGTACAAATGACACAACACAACAAGTTTCTACATTCCATATTGAGAATGTCTTCTTAGGTGGGGGTTTTTGTGCTGACCCAAGATGAGATATGTATGAATGATGTGACATCACCATGATATATAAGTAACCATGTGAAGGTAATAGGATGAGGTGCAAAGGAAGTACCCATCTTTGTTTACCTTGGATTTCAGGGGCGAAATCCCTGCTAGGGGTTTATAGTTGTAAGGCCCCTAAACTTGCTTAATGAGTTGAATAAGCTTAATTATTATAATTGAATTCTTATAAACCTAATATAACCTTTTGATATGCTTTGAAATAATAAGACAAGCTTAATGTTTAAATTTAGTCCAATTTGGACACTGGTTGAGCAAGTTATGCAATTTTATGCACATTTTGGACTTTTCTACAATTTACCCAATTGCGAAGTTTTCTTTGCAATTTATCACTTGAATTATGTTAGTTATATATTATATCATCATTCTTGATATTTTTGAGACATGGGGCACCTATTTAAACCTTGGTTTGAAGGTGTTTTCTCCAAAGGTATTTTTGGGTTTACCCCTTCATGGATGAGCTACCTTTAGTAGCTATCAACTAGTGAGTTATTTGTTTTGCTTGGAAATTATAGAAACGAGGGATAAACATGTCTCTATGGACGTTGGGGGATCTTATTGTGTGTATGCTTGTATATTCTTAATAGTTTAAGGCTATGGACACTTGGAAAGATACTAGAACTTCAACCTTTTCTTTTTCTTTATCTTAAAGTTTCATATACTTATCCCTAAGCACCAAAACGAGCCATTTTATATCCAACACTTCCCTCCTTCTATGAACCTAATTATCCCTCTGTGTTGCTGTGAATTTCCTGTCCAAGGAAGAAGAAAGAGGGGATCTTCTTGGAAAAAGAATTTAGGGGTACATTTGACTTCCTTTTTAGGTTTAAAAAGCTTCCTTCTAGTGATCTTGACCTAAAAGAGTAAGAATCCCCTTATTTTATCCATTTATTTCTTTGTTATACTTCCTCATACCTTTATCCAGGTCGGAACCTTGCTGTTACATGGTAGAAATTTCTCTAAAGCTCTAAAACCCTACCTTTCTTGCTCCTTATGCTTAGGGTTTTCTCATTTGATGAAGAAATGTGCTAGATGGACGAGTTCACAGCTTATGATTGGATTTTCTTCCCTACCTGCTCATGTTTTCTTATGTTTAGGAGTTTATCTTATCATTAGAGGCAAGTTTTATAACTTTCTCCATGTTTATTGCTTACCATAAGCTTGCTAGCTCATGTTCTTTCTTGAAAATGATGATCTATGCACTAAAAGCTATGCTTGATTTGGATTTCAATTTTTATAATGTTTCATGTTCAGATTTCAGTTCTAGATGAACCTGTGATTATGTTTACATTATTCCCAAGTTATAATATGACTTGGATGAGGTTGGTTTGACAACCTATGGTGCTATGCACCTATCAACCAATGATCAATTTTAGGTTTGAAGCTGATTTCTTCTATAAACCTATGACCCGATGATGGTACCATTGCAAAAACCCAATGGTGTTGTCTTGATGACAATTGATGGTCGGGATAAAAGGTGTCAGATGATGGTGACAACCTATGGTAACCTCCTTAGGTCAGGTTTTGGGTCAATTAGAAGTTTAATGATCAACCATTAAGTACCCTACTGAGGTTATCAATCAATGATGACATTAGCTTAATATTTGATACTGATTAATGAATATAGTGTTGATCTAACAACCTATTGTGACTTAATGGTCACTAATGATGGTGGATCAGGTCTATACAACCTATGGTGAGTTAATCATTGTAGTTGTAGCATCAATTAAGCCTTAGACCAATGGTTTCTTGGGTCACTTGATGCAATGGTTGGACCTATACTGTAATTGATGGGTTTAACATATGAACTTGATCCAATAGTCAAGATCTAATGTTTATTCCTCCAATAAAGTGGAATGATGGATAATGTAATATGTTGGTCCTAATAATGTGATTTATATGGTTTCCTTTATATGATCAACATAAGGAGCTTACTTGTTGACAATGGATGGCTTGTTTTAAATGAATAGTTGATTGTGGGTTTTACCTTACTCTCAATGGAACTTTTTGTGTTGTTAATCAAGGGATGTCTAGGGTTAAATGGTGACTCTTTCTAGAGAACAAATCCAAGACTTCATAGGTGGTTTATCCAAGGTGTTTACTTATGTAAACAACCAATGGTTTTACCTTTTAAACATCTAATGGTTCTGGGTGACATTGTGGTATGGTGATATGGGTTGAATGATGATGGAACAAATGGAGGGTTATCCTTAATAAGGTAGTCTTACTTATTCACTCATATGAATATAAGGGATGATAATCATATTGTTTTGATATGTAACCCTAATGAGGTATAGCTTGTTATACCTAGCTTTAATATAACTAAATGATGGTAATTGGGTATGAATAGTCCTTGAATGACTAATACAATCATGGAGTACTTTATTACTGTTGTTGAAACCCTAGTATGCTATAAATTGATGGTTACACCTTGATTTATGTATGGGTTCATACTTGAGAATAGTATGGAATGTGATGGTGATGCTTCAACTTATGCATCCATGATCCAATGGGGATGCTGTGAGTTAGGGTTTGGGTATAAGTGTTGATTTGTAACATTGATAAAAGTTATCATGTTGAACCTAACTCTAATGCAAATAGATAAAGATGAGTATTCATGTTTAACATTCTTATATGATGGAATGATGGTGGAATAACCTCCTTAACACGATCATAACCTTAATGTGTTAATTGGTAGTTATCATAGCCACACGGTTGATACTTTCTTATGCTAAACATGTGCATTATGAATATGATGAGTGTTAATCATATCTAGATTCCTTGCATGTTGATGTAATAAAGGAATGTTCTTAATGTTAATATAACCCTACTATGATTGTTTATGAATGTCTCCTAGCTCATTAATGCAATATTATGTTGATATGGTGTATTAAATGTAAGTGATGTTGTTGATCCTTATTATAAGGCATGATAAGATAATGATGATTTTGTAGGGAATAGTATGATAGTCTTAATGACCTTTGGGCATGGTTGAGCCCTAAATGAGGTGTAATCCTCTTGTGTTGATAAGGGTTAATACCTTATGATATTGTGAAAATGATTTATATCCTATGATAGTATGATGGTCTTAATGACCTTTGGGCATGGTTGAGCCCTGAATGAGGTGTAATCCTCTTATGTTGATAAGGGTTGATACCCTGTGATATTGTGAAAAGGATTTATATCTTGTGATAACATGAATGGAAAGTGAATAGTACCATGTGATGATGAGATGAGAAATTATGTTTTACATGTTTTATATCTTTTAAAAGTTGTGATATTTATATGCTTGCTAGAAGTGAATTAGGGTTTGTATGTCCACTTGGTTGATGCAGCCTTAATTCATCCAATCGGCATAACTAATTAAGTGCAACACTAATCATGTAGTGCCCTATGCCGTAAAGCCATCTTCAGTGTCAAGACTTGCTAGATGGTGAAATGAGTATTCCTAAGGGAAATTCAGAGCACATACTGTTGAGTATGTGGGGGTGACAGATTGAGGATATATCCTTGTCATCCACAATGTAGATTATAGAGGATGGCTATGGTCATGCCTCATACATGTGATGTGATTGAGAACGGCTGCGGCCCTATCTTAGTGATGAGAACATGATGTGATTAGAGGACAACTGCGGTTGTACCTCAGTGATTGGGTTTGAATACCCTAGATGCTAGCGCCATGACCTATACTAAGGTGGGCTAGTTACAGGACTATATGTCATTGTGGTGGCAACTTTGACTGATATGTCACTACCTTTTACTCTTATTGACTGAGGGGAAGATATCTTAGGATACCGAAACTCCTAGATCTTGTACGGAACCGAATAGCCCTTCGCAGGGGTTGGTTGGACTTTGAATGGTACGATTCAAATTCCCCAGGGCATAATAAAAGATGTAATACAACCATGTAGCATATTTGTTTAGGGTTATACACAACGATAACCGTTGTTTGTTATCTTTACATAAAGATGATGCTTAGTGCAATTAAGAGATAGTAGATATACTTAGGTTGTGGATATGCTTAAGATTGTAGACACGTACATACAATAGCTATGCTTGTGTTGATAACTATACTGCTACTATTGATTATAATCACGATGCTAGCTATCTCATGTTGTTAGTTATGTTTAGCATGCTAGCCATGCCTTTGTAACTAGAGATGCATATACTACTAATCATGCTTATCCAGATAGTTGTGCTTATATAGCTAGCTCTTCTGATGATGTTGATATGTTCAACCAATTAGACATGCTCATGTTGTTAGCTATTCTATGTTACTAGACTTGCTCATGATG
The DNA here is from genome assembly GCA_963693085.1 of Alisma plantago-aquatica. Lineage (NCBI taxonomy): Eukaryota > Viridiplantae > Streptophyta > Magnoliopsida > Alismatales > Alismataceae > Alisma > Alisma plantago-aquatica. Next base: position 1,670,612,904 of record OY856409.1, read on the forward strand.
CTAGATATGCATATGCTACTGAATTGCTTATATTGTCAACAAGATAAAGGATGATAGCCTAGATAATGATGAAAGTTATTATCTGCTCCTTTATGTTTTTTGTTAATCATCAGTACTATTGATCTTATTTGTTATATCTGATTGAACTGCTTAACTATTTAATTACTCAAAAATGTTGTAATCAATAAACGTTGTTGGAGGTTATATCTCTTTCTAGGACTGGGTCTCACCCTTGTGGTTCACCACTTCTTTTTAGGTAATTGGAAGTGACGAAAACAAACATGTGGCAGCAAAGAGGAGCTATAGTAATGAATCTTTGAGAAAGTTGATTAGATGTCTAGTGTGTCCTAGAGTCATCCATGTACTCTCAGGTCTGAGCAGGAAAAGTTTTTATATGGTGTTTCAAACGAATCGAAATTTTGTTAGCATGTTAATGTTTGTTGTGTGGCATATACAAATATTATTCTCCTGTGTATATATGTTGTGGCTAAGGCGATTGAACAATTTGTATCAAATTCTTGGCATAGTATGGATATATGAAAGGTATTGTGCTCTTATACAAATGTTTTTGAGCAGGTGCTGACTTTGAAATACATTTTAATTTACCCATATTTTTGGGCATGTGATTAATTAGTGATCGATTGTGCTTTATGTTTTGAGTAATCTCATTTAGTGTAATGGGTTCTCACACTTGTGTCGCTTGAGAATCCTTGAAATTCTCTAAATCTACATCTATCAAGCTCTGCACATATTCATGGCCCACTTCCCCTTTCTTGACTTGTTTGCACTTTTACTGTGATGCGCCAAAAAAGATTTTATCCCGTACCCAACTCCAACACCCGAACATGTCCAGAATGCTCTTTTATCCCTACAACAACCGTCAATTTATCATGTGTGTCTTGAGGGGTGAACTTTCCCTCTTTTTCTTGGGCAGCCAACTCCAACCAATTATCATGAAAAAAATAATAAATCAATAAAACTTAATAATCTAGTAAAAAAAGAACATGGTCATTATTGTGAGGCTAAGAAATTTACCATTTTTGAAGCCACCTTGTGTTGTTTGGATAGAGATTTATCCAACTTTGTTTTTCCTCACATCTATCCACTCAATATAGTGAGGCATCTGTCTAGAAGCACTAGAAGACTCGATAGTGGAAGGAGTAGAAGTAGAAGGCCCTTGCCCTTGCTCTTTGTCTTTCCCTTGCTCTCCCTATAGCTCTCTCATCAGGCGGCGCAATAACCACTTGAACCCAACCGATGGTTGTGCACATTCTTGTCACGCTTGACTTTTTGAGCATCATGAAGGTCCTGATTAATTCATACAAGTGATATTATTAAATAGCCATAAGAAATCATAAAATATAATTAATCTAATACCTTGAACGCATCTATTTTTCTCCTCTAAACAAACTCCTTCCAATCATCTTTATCAATGTATTATCCTAATCCTTCTTGTCTCCAAAGACACAGTCTCTTGTGAGGATTGTCTACCAATCTCGATGTCTTCTCCCGACGAGTTGCATAACAGACCTGAAATGATACTAACCCTAAAAAGTTTCAACATTCAATAACTATGCACAAATGTTAAAAGAATGAATAGGAAAAAGACAATAAAAATATTACTGTGTTTATCCCACCTCAAAATCCTTCCAGATCAGGTCTTTGTGGATTGTACTCACTTGTCACCAATCATCAACAAGGAGAGGGACTTTGCTTTGACCAAGGACCCACAATATGTGACAAACTCTTTAGTAATTGGCGTGCGTGCTTCATTGAATTCACGACGCCGTTCCTCCCTTTCCTATTTGTGACATTTTTCATCATAGTTATCCTTATAACTCCCTTACATTTTGATTTCTCAGCACCCATAAACACCCTGGTCATGATGCTTAGGATTCTTAAGCTTGTGATCATTGTGCTTCTATTCATATGCCATCTATGAAATCAAAAGTAAGCCATGAAAAAAGTCAGATCACATATAAAAAGTTAGATCACATATGAACAAATAGACATGTTATATAATACAAAAAAAGCAGATCACATATCAGTAGTATACCTTAAACTAATATCCCTTCTGTGTGATATTCACGTGTATAGTAATTAGTGTTAGATTTGATATTTACACTTGGTAAGCCAATAGAAAATGGACTAGAGTCATCATACTTGTCATAGTACTCTTCTTCATCAATAGGATCTAAAATGAGCTATCTTTTCCCATGAAGAATGACAAACCAATTTTCTTCTATAGGATCGTTGATATACAATACCTATTTTGCCTATGATTCCATGATGAACGGTTCATCCTTCTCGCCTATCTACTCAAAATCAACTATTGTGAAACTAAGTTCATCAACTACAACTCTTTTTTTGTTATCAACCCATTTACACCTAAATAATGGAGCTTTAACTCTGTGTAGTCAATTTCCCATATGTCTTCAAATGACACCGTAATAAGAAATCTTTCCTTCATGTGAACTCTTATCCTTGACACTGAAAAAAGTACAATGATGATGCCTCAAGGGTGACCCAACTATTTTTGGATGACACCTTTATAATCTTAACATTTAGTGTAGTATGAAAATATATTTGTGTTAAAACCTTTGTAAGATGTAACATGGGTCTTTGGCTTATACATGAGCCATTTGATAGTTTCTGTAACATTATTTGGTGCTTGAGATAGTTGATTGAATACTTATTTTTAAACTACCTAATAAATGTCTGAGTATGCTCTCTAGCAAGCCACATTGAACTAGCTCAGGGATAACTTCTAGCTTGTTGGTGTGTTTGGTGATATAAATACCCACATCGTCAGTGTCATGTAAAACATACAAGTGTGCTTGTTCCCACTGCTCATCGCTGATATTTATCCCTCGTTCTCCCAAAATACCTTTGACAAAATAAACATCGGGGTTTACAATATTAGCAAGAGATTTGTTGAAACTAAAAAAGTCATTACAAAATTCCATAATCTCCCTAGCAATATAGCCCTAAATTATACTCCCTTTGGGGCAAAAATGGTTCTAAACATCACATTCATAAACTCTCATGTACGACTCAAAAGGATACATCCAATGTAAGAAAACTAGACCTAACATTTTCACTTCACTAGTTGAATGGACAACTAGATGTATGATGATATCAAAGAATGAAGGGGGAAAATATTGCTCAAGTTGACACTGGGTAACGATCACTTCTCTTTGGAACTTATCTAGAATCTTAGAATCAATTACTTTTCTACATAGGGTTTGGAAGAAGAAGCAAAACCTAGTGACTGCAAACCTTCCATGCTTAGGAGGGATACATCGAATAACCACATGCAATATATGTTGCATTAGAGTGTGACAATCATGATATTTAAGACCTATCAGCTTGAGATCCTTCATTTATACAAATCTAAGGATATTGACTGAGTATCCCTATGGTACCTTAACATTATGCAAGCACTCACAAAAAGTTCTCTTCTCCTTTGTAGACAAGGTGTAACAAGCAACAAGTAGATATGTGTGGCGACCTTTGTTAACTTCTTTTGTTAATTCTTTCCCTATACCCATTTCAAGCAGGTCCATGCTAGATTTGATGCCATCTTTAGTCTTACCGAGCATATTCATTAGAGTGCCAATAATGCTATCACAAACATTTTTCTCAACATGCATTATATCAATACAAGGTCGAACTATCAAAGAACTCCAATAAGGAAGATCCTAGAATATTGAACTCTTTCTGAATAAAGACTTTTCACCTATGGGAGTAGTATACAGTCTCTTACTAAAATGATTTGTAATGTTCTTTACTCTTTCATAAACATCCTCCCATAACATAGGTTTAGGGGCACTCAGTTCCCTAGTTGAGCCAATGAATGTTTTATGCAACTTTCAGCAGGGATGCACCTTTGGAAGAAACCTTTGATGGCCACAATATACAATTTTGCCACAATGTTTTAGTCTGACATAATCTATATTTCCCTCATATATAGGACGTTCCTTGGTTCCTTTGACACTGCAGTGAAATAAGTTCTTATAAGCAAGAAAGTCAATAATAGTGCAAAATAGCATAACACGTGAATTAAACATCTCTACCCGGAAAGCATCATAAGTCATCACACCTTCTCCTGATAGTTTCTTTAGGTCATGAATCAAAGTTTCAAGGTAAACATTAATATCATTTCCAGGTTGTTTGGGGCCCGATATCAACAATGACAATATGACATACTTATTCTTCATATCCAACAATAGAGGAAGATTGTATACAATAATCATGACAAGCCAAGTGCTATGTTGGCTTCTTAATGTTCCATATGGATTCATCCCATCAGTACACAATCTAAGTCTTAAATTCCTGGATTCTTCACCAAATCCAGGATACAATAAATCAATCTTCTTCCATTACGTACGAGGAACCAAACACGTGTTGTACCATACCATTGTTGTTTTTCTTTACCTCTGCATGCCAAGATAAATTGTGCATATATGAGTAGCAAACAAGAATTGAAATTGGGGTATTATAGGAAGATACCACATCACCTTGGAAGGAAACTCAGTTTTGGTCTACCCGATGTCATCCTTTTATACCTATACACCCCACATTTTGGACATTCTTTCATATCGATGTAATCCTTTTTGAGACAGCACACATTCATTCAGGCATGCATGTATATTCTTATCCTCCATTCCCATTGGGCACAACATATTTTTCATTTGGTATGTTGAGATTGGAAGCTCGTTGCCTTTAGGGGGAAATTCTTTCAACAAAGACAACAAAGAAGTGAAGTTTTTGTCGCTCCATCTATTGTTAGCCTTCAGAGTATAAAATATCAACACAACACTCAACTTCGTGAACTTAGTACAACCTAAGTATAATTGTGATGCCTCATGCCACAAACCATGAGATAACTCAAAACTAACTGCAAAAATAAACTTAAACAAACAAATCACCAGAAAATTACCAGAAATTAAAACTAGTTTCATGAAAATCTAGAACAAAAAATAGTTACATATGAATCCTTTCATGTCACAAGATACTTAATATGTATGCCATCAGCCTTTTACAGAAGATCTATCCCAAACATATATATACATATCCACTGTATCCATACATGAAAAGGAGGAACAAGACAAAACATATGTCAAAACATGCCTACAAAACACACCCAAAAACTTGAGTGTACATGGACGAGTCTAGGACGCTATAAACAAAAAGGGCTACCAACAACACTTCCAACCTTGTCAGCTACTATCCTTCTTACTGCTGCTCAACCTCTACTGCACAATCTCTACCTCCTCATGCACATCCACCTAAAAAGATATGGGGAACCCACGAGGTGAGATTCCAAATCTCTACAGGAGATATAAATCTCCACCAACACTATTATTAGCACATGTAAGATGATTAAAGAACAACAGTAAAGCTACAACCATGATAAGCAGGTAATCATTACTAATAGAATAAGAAATTACCATTATATTATGAAACATCTTATCATCATAAGAGGAATACAAAGAGCATGTACATTCACTACTAGCAATATTGTACAAAGAAAGCAATGCCTCATCTAATATTTTCATATTTGAACCTAAGCAAGTATGCTACATAGATGATTACGTATTTTATTATGCCCCAAAAATTTGAGTCATACCACCCAAATCCAACCGACCACTGCTAAATCAAAACATGTGCCATACAAGGTCTAGTGGAAGAGCCAGAATCCATGACCTCACCCCCTCGATCAGTACGAGTGAACCTGCACTGACATCGTCAGTCAAACTGCTATTAGCGACATATAGTCCAACTGTACAAATCTAGCCAGTCTTGGTACATATCATGATGCTAGAGAAACTGAGCTATGTCACACAAACACACTCCTACCAGTGTAAGCACCCTGACCTTCGTTCTGGGCTTACCCTGTTTGCTTTTCCTAAACCTTGTGCTTAGATGTTTGCTAATCACCTGAGTTTCTTTGGGCCTCATTTGAGCTTGTTGAAACTTAGGCTTGTTGTTGGGCTTTCTTGGGCCTTGTTTGAGCTTGGTGCCGCCTCCTTTCTTGGTGTGCCAGACAGGGTGTGTCAGCCAAGAGGTGTGTTGGACAGGGTGTGTCGGCCGAGAGGTGTGCCGGGCAGTGGTGTATCGGCCATGGCACCATGTTGGGTGATACACACCCTCTTGACCTAGCCTCATTTGTGTCACCGTTCTTTGGACAAGTGGCCGTTGCTTTGCTAGTTTGTGGCAAGTCATGAGCAAGTGGTTGGGGGTGCTAGAAAGGTGGCATAGTTTGGACAAGTGGTGGTTTGGGCGAGCACATGTGGAACAATCCCCTAGTGGATGCCCACTTAACCCCCTTGCATATATACCCCCTTCTTTGCTAGCTTGGGATCCCTTTAGCTCCTTAGTTGCTTCCCTTCTTTCTTATTGGCCGATATGTCCCCTTGGTAGAGCTTGGTGGCCGATATCCTTGGTGGAGTATTCTTCTTCCTCTAGTGGTGGCCGAAACCCTAGATGTGCCTTGCTCCTTCTCCTCTTGTGGTGAGTATCTCTCTCCCTATCCTTGGAACCTTCTTCTTTTTCTCTCTTTCTTTTTGGCCATGGTGGTTATGGAGTTCTCTTCTCTCCTAGTGTTGGCCGAAGGTGGTGCCTTGGAGCTTGAAGCTTGGTGCTTGGAGCTTTAGAGCTTGAGGAGTGTGCTTGAGGCGGGTTACATAACTCCTAACCCCAGCTATACTACCTTCTTTATATACTACTTGTTTACATGTTATCTTGATCGGCCATGCATACCTTGTTAGTAATGTTCTTGCTCTAGTATGAGCCCTTGATGTTGTGGATATGATGACCTGGTTATGTGCTTAGATGTGTTCTTGGACCTTGTTGGCCGAACTGTTGGATTAGGGTTCTTTGGGCAAAACCCCTCTCTCTTAGTTGTTGAGAGGTGAGCCTAGGGTTCTCCTAAATCCATGGTGCGTATGGTGTGTTCTTGGGGCAAAATCCTTTTCTCTCCCTTTGGTTTTGAGATGTGAGCTTGAGCTCTAGTGGTATAGGCAAAACCCCTCTTTTTCTTAGTCGTTGAGAGGTGAGTCTATGCTCTAGTTGCTTGGGCAATACCCCTCTCTTACCATGGACTTGAGAGGTGAGCCTTTGGTTGGTCTTGACCTAGTTAGGGTTGGAAAGTTGGCTGGTATGGGATGTCCCACCTTGCTGCCTATTATGTGATAGAAGTTGTGCAAAACCCCTCTCTCTTGGTTGTTGAGAGGTGAGCCAACTCTCTTGATATTTAGGGTTTGGTGGCTGTCTTGAGGTTGAAGATGACCAACCCGATATGGCCTTTGGACCCTTACCCGATATCCCTTGCTACCCGATATCTTTGACAACTCAAGATGTCCTACTGATATCATTCGGTGTAGGGTGGTGCCTGATATCCCTCTCCTAGGGTTGAGCTTGGATGATATGCTAGATGGGTGTCTTGTTGACCCCTTTGACCGTTATAAGTCTTTACCCCCTAGATGTCTTACTGCCCGATATGATAAGTTGGCCGATATGCCTTGTGGCCGTTATCGACTTGATGAGGTGACACATCATTACCCATTTTCTTTGGGAGAGGTAGCTCGTTATGAGTGATAACCCAGGAAGGGTGTTAGCTGCTGTGTTGGTCCCTTGAGCATTAGGTGGTCTGTGTTGGGTGTCATGGCATATCAATGCCTTACACGACATCCTCTTGGATGGTGCTGCCCGTCACCTTGCTAGATTATGCCTTGCCCGATATGGATGCTTATGTTGTGATGACGTTGTTAATAGGTTTTTATCCCTTGGCCGTTTTACCCCTTGTAAAGTGATCCTCTTGAGCGTTATGGTGTGTTGCCCGACATGGTGCTTCATGGGCGACCGGGGTGTGCCGTTCGGACGACCTAGGTGGTTTTTATGATGCTACCCGTCAGTCTGTTGCAACACGTTGCCCTTCATGGGGCATTGCATGCCTTGGGCATCACAGGTTGTGTTTTGCCCGATACCTAAATGATGGTGGTTGGCCGATATGGCTGTAACCCTAGAAGGATGTAGGGCGATACAATAGGTAGTGAAGGGTTGCATGCTTAACCGATATAGTGCTGGGCGTTACACTCTTTGGTGAGAGACGTCGCACCTTTGGTGAGGGTTGTTCCTTACCCGATACTCTTTTAGTGAGGGTTGTACCTTATGTTCAGTTGGTAACCGTAATGCTTGCTATGCTTTGATATATATAAGAATGCTATGCTTTGATACACTCATCTATGTTGCATGGTTGACTTTCATAATAAAGTAAAGGGTTATAAATGTTCCTTGTACAAGTACCATTGTTTCTCTATGATTATGCTACCATGCAGGTTCCATGTGTATGGATATGAAATCAGGTAATACCCATAGTGATGGCATGGCAACGATATGATGTTGAACATCAAGGGTTATGATGAACCCAGTGATATATGATGGGTGTTACCCATGGGATGGCAATGTGTGACTTGATGATGGGATTGAGTCCCTGTGATGTTGATCCTTGAGATGGATCTAGATGATTGTCAAGAGGCCAAGTGGTAACATGTAATGTTGGATCCTAGTGATGGATCAGGATGATTTTTGATGGCTTTGAGATTAGCAGTGATAGTTTGACACATGATAATGAGGTATATGTTGCTTACTTGTGTTATAGTTTACATGTTACATAACTTGGTTGAATCTTGCAATCCACTTAAAATGCAATAATTAACTACAAAGGAACTTTTCATGTAGTTTTCCTTGGCCATAAATCCATCATCATCAGGGGTTTGGTGATGGTGAAACGAGTTCTCCTGCGGGTTAACCCAGAACACATATTGTTGAATATGCGGGGTGCACCTACGCCCTAAGTAGTAGTGCATGTTTAGAGCACGATTTCAGGCCCGTGGCTCAGTGTGGTTAGAGAATGGTGAATAGGCCCATGGCTCAGGATATGTGATAGAGCATGGTGAACAGGCCCATGGCTCAGTAATGTTGGAGCATGGTGAACAAGCCCGTGGCTCAGTTTTCTAGCACCGATACCTATACCAAAGTGGGCTAGGCAAAGGGTAGCCTGACCCTATTTGGCTGAGGCCATTTGAGCATGAGATCTACGGTCCTGCTTGTTGGTTCTCATGCACTGACCATGAGGATGTGAGGTCATGGAGTTCGACTCTTCCATTGACCTTGTATGGCACCAGTTTTGGGCTTCGCATCCGAAGGTTGAATTTGAGTGGTATGGCTCATTTCCTCAGGGCATAATAAATTGTAATTCAGCCGTATAGTGTAAGTTGCTTAAGGCAAACACGAAACATTGGTTGAGGCCTTGTTTGCATAGTTTCCCTAGCTATATCTTGCATCAAATTACATGTTCCTCAGATGTTATGATAAGTTCTTATTAGATTGGACTTGTCAATCATGTTCCTTAAGAAATATCTGGTTATATACCTCTCAAATATCTTGGTAAGATGTTATAACAAGTTAGTTATGCTCAGTATGCTGCTCATATATGATGTTTATAACGATTCCACATGTTTTCGCGTGGCATTTCGTTGTCTGTGTGATAGCGGGATGTCACAACTAGGGTATGGCCCACAACCAATCTTGTATCTCATGTCACTGAGCTGTGACTCGAAGACACACTCCTACCAGGGTATGGCTCGCATCCAATCCTATATCACATATCCTAGACATAAGGGGATATTTGTCCTCACCTGCATATTAAAAATATGCGCTCCGAGTTAAACTCATTTCAGCATTCAACAAGTGGTAACACTGAATGGATCTATGGCACAGGGAAAAGCTACACGATTAGGTTTCACTTGATTAGTTAGGTCATTTAAGTGTCTTTTAGCATCAATCAAGTTACAACATATAAAATCATAACAAAGTTTACAAAGATAAGGGCATAGTACTCTTCTCGCAGATAAAACATATAGGGTGTGAACTTGTCACACTATCACCACATGATGCCAATATTATTTCCATTCACAACATCATAAAAAAAGCCACATGCCAAGGGATACCAATACCTCATTCTATCAATAGGAAACATCCTTTCATGCCAAAACAATAACCACTGTTAGGTCATAAGGCCCAACTACCATATTCCTGTATCACCTGCATAATCAACATGCCTCACAAGGGCATATCCAATCCTATGTCACATCATAGCCATCATAGCACACACTAGCTATGATAATCAATTCCACAACACTTGCATGGTTATAAGATAATAATCAAGAGAGATAATCATATAACATAAGAACCAACCATGGTAAGGATAAAAGCAAGACTTGTTCACTTTTAGGGTTTATGGTTTGCACTTTTAGTTGATTAGGGTCCACAAGGTTAGGGTCAGCCAACCACCCTAGAACCACCACCCTCCACCATCATGTAGTGTGTTAGGATTAAGCAACATCATTAGAGAATATTAGAGATCATACAAAACATCATAACACATATGTATACATGATTAACATTAGATGTTCATATATGTTTCAGAACCACCTACCATTGCCACATGTTAACCACTTAGGCACATAGGTTGCGGCCACCCTCCATAGTATGTCATGACCACAACATACACCATGGGTACCTCGACCCACACTCCCTCACCATGTCATGACCACCTCCTACACGTCGTGTCCACAACATTAGGGTTAGGTTTTCTCTTCTCACTTCAACCATGTGCCGCGATCAAGCTCCTCAAGCACTTATATGTCGCAACTGTGACGTCTCAACACCACCATGTAGCGTGACAACATACCTTAGACACGACCACCACTCTAAGGGCTGTCCCCACCAAGCTAAGGCAAAAAGATAAGGGTTTCAAGATTGCTATGATCCATAGATCTCAACCCAACATCACTAGGTCAAACATCACCACAAGAAGGGACATCTCGACCAAAGCCAACTAGGTTGCGTCCATCTCAATGGGCTATGTCGCGATTGTGATGCCCATGCCCATGTCTTGGCCACCAAACCTCCCAGGTCATGACCACACCAAGGGTAGACACGTAGGTCACCAAAATAGGTCCAAAACTAAGCAAGAACCATGATCACCATGGAAGGAGACTCAAGCAAGCTGATCTCCACAAACCCTAAGGCAACGGTCCAAGAAGAGCATGATTAAAGGAAGAGAAACTTTAGCCAAGATGACAAAAAATGAAAATAACCTATCACTTACTTCTAGGTGTACAAACACCAAGCATGGGGTCTAGATCAAGGGTCAAACATGGGGAAGAAACTCCATATCACCACCTCTACCCAAAACTAATACAAGAAGGTTAGGGTTTTGGGTTACTTCCAAGCCAAGCATGATAACTCTCCCAAATGAATTCTAGGGTTAAGCTTAATATGCTAGCATGATGTAGGAACATCTTAAAGAGGGAAAACAACAATACAACATAACAATAAGTGCAATAATAAAGAGGGTTTAGTGTTATATACTTAAGAAGATCCCCACCAAAGCTCTAAGATCCAAGATCAAGAGCTCTAAGCACACAATCCAAGGGTTGGAAAAGCTCCACCAAAATCTCCACTCTCAGCCACAAAAGCACCTTAAGAAGGGAGAAACAACAATGTCAAAGGATAGCTCAAGAAGAGAGAGCAAAACCCCAAAACCAAACCAAAGCAAGAAGGGAGAAAAGAGAAAAGAAACTCTCTCTCTCTCACACTCACTTGAGCGTCACCTTGGAAAAACATGGCTCAAGGCTAAGAAGAAGGAAGAAGATAGGGTAGAAGATCCCAAGGGACATCAAAGAAAGAATATAAAACACTCACCAAAGTTAGAGATGGCCAAGGATCACCACAATCACCACATGAAAGGGATGAACCACCTCTAAGGCACCAAGAGCACTCCTTCTTGCTCCACCAAGCTCCAAGGACGAGCACAAGAGAAAGGGAGAAAGAAGATGACCAAAAATAAACACTTGCATGGAGAGAAGAGGGTTCATATATCAAAGGAGGAGGGAGGTAAGATAAAGGATGAGGTGTCAACAAGATAGAGCTCTAAAGAAACACTTGTCTACTAAAAGGACCAACATGCAACCACATGCAACCACGTGTAAGAGATGGTGATACTCCCTAGGTGGGATCTCTACCACCAAGGAAACCGACCCTATGTCACAACCACGACACACCTAGGGTCCCAAGGTCACGACACACCACAACATCACCATAAGATCGCCACACCAAGACCACCCCAAGAAGCCTAGCTCAAAACACACCTCTCCAACCTCTACCTCAACCCAATAAAAACTTGGTCATGAAAACCACACTAAGGGGGAAGTGTCGTGACCGTGACACCCCACAACATGCCCTAAGTTGTGACCTAGGTCAAGGCCAAACAACAAGGTCACAAGGCTAAGGCATACAAACCCTAGGAACCCTAATCTCCACTAAGGGTGATACTACTAAACCAAGAGCCAAATAAGGCACCCCAAATCACCACACTCTCCCTCATGAGGCCAAGAGAGAGAAGGAACACTCTAGAGGTGGCAAATTGCACATCAAACCCCTATATTGGGTAAATTGCAATTTGCACCAAAACTAGCACAGAAAGCACAAACATCATCCAAACAAGCTCAAACTGGAGACTTAACCTCTCTATAATCCCTAATAACATATCAAAATATTAGAGAAAGGTTCTAAGAAAATGATTAAGCCAAAGCAAATAGGGTTACCCCGAAACTCATGCCAGGGTCCTTACAAGCCACAAACCCCTAACAAGGATTTTGCCCCCAAAATCCTAAGAGAAAAGAGAGGGGTATTTCCTCTTCATCTCTTCCTCAAGTTCTGAAGTGGCTTCATCAACACCACTATGATGCCACATAACCTTCACAAGTACTATGTCTTTTTTCTTTAGCTTCTTCACTCTTCTATCAAGGATCAACACTGGGCCTTCAACATAGGACATATCCTCATCAAGCTCCACCTCCATAGGCTGTAACATCAACTTTATATCTGGATGGCACTTTCTCAACATAATCACATGATATACTAGATGCAACCTATGAAGCTCAGGTGGAAACTCCAACCTGTAGGCCACCTTCCCAAAACGTGCCACCACAGGGTAAGGTCCCATGAACTTTGGAGCCAACTTACCATTCTTCCCAAACCTCAGAACACCTTTCCAAGGAGAGACCTTAAGGTGCACTCTATCTCCCACTTAGAACTCCAAGGGTATATGATGGTTATCTGCATACAAATTCTGTCTATCTTGTGCTACCTTTAACTATTATTGAATCACTTTGATCCTTTTTGTCATCTGTTGCACAAGCTCAGGCCAAGAAGTTGGTACTCTCCTCTCCCGTCTCATACCAACACAATGAAGACCTGCAACATCTCCCATATGACACCTCATATGGTGCCATATCGATGCTACTCTGATAACTGTTGTTGTAGGAAAATTCTATCAAACTAAGATGATGTCCCAACTGCCCGAAAACTAAAGAACACAAGCTCTCAATAGATCCTCCAAGGTCTGAATGGTCCTCTCAGAATGACCATATGTCTGTCAGTGAAAGTTAGTGCTGAACCTCAACTGTATACCCAAAGCTATGTACAGTTGCTCCCAAAAGTGACTTGTAAACTGAGGACCTCTATCAGACACAATAGTTGCTGGAACACCATGCAAACACACTATCTCATCAACATAGATCTCGACAAGCTTCTCAGGGGTATACATCATCTTCACAGGAATAAAATTGACTTGATCAACCTGCCAATAATCACCCAGATAGAATCATGACCTTTAGCTATCCTTGGTAGTCCAACCACAAAGTCCATAGTCACATGATCCCATTTCCACTGAGGTATAGACAACAGTTGCCATGTTCCTATAGGATTTTGATGCTCAACTTTAACCTACTGGCACACAACGCAGCTCGCCATGAACTCAACCACGTCTTGTTTCAAGCCAGGCCACCAATACATATCCTTCAGATTATGATACATCTTAGTGCTACCTGGGTGCATAGCGTACATGGATGAGTGGGCCTCTTCCAATACTATCTTCCTTAGGTCATCAACATCAGGAACCACTACTTTTCCATGGTAACAAACCATCCCATCATCTGACTCGTGGAAGCTATCATGCTTCTCACTGCCCAAATCTAATATAATCTACTTTATCATGATATCAACATGTTGTGCCTCTCTGATATGTTGTCTCAATGTGGGCTTCACCTGCAACTATGCTAACAATTCTTCTAGAAAAGAAACTTCTAGCTTCACATTCATATGACGTAGGGAGATTAACATGTCTCGCTTATGTCACACCAAAGAACTCAACTGGGCTCCACCCATAGGCGAAGACAAAGACTTCCTGCTCAACACATCTGCCACAACATCTAGCCTCCCTAGATGATAATCAATCATGCACTCATAATCCTGGATCAACTCCATCCAATGCCGTTGCCTCATGTTCAAATCCTATTATGAAAAGATGTACTTTAGGTTCTTGTGATCCGTGAAGATCTGACACTTCTCACCGTAAAGGTAGTGCCTCCAGATCTTCAAAGCATGGAATAAAATATCCAATTACAGATTGTGGGTCGAGTAATTATCCTCATGTTTCTTAAGCTGTTGAGAAGTAAAAGAAACTACTTGCTTGTCCTGCATCAGCACACAACCCAAACCATGTCTGGACACATCACATAAGATGATGTATCCCGTTCCTTGCTTAGGCAAGACCAATTTTGGTGCACTTCTCAACTTCTCCTTCAACATTTGAAAAGCACACTGGCATCTGCTATCCCAGACAAATGACACATCCTTCCTTGTAAAATTTATTAGGGGCAAAGTGATAGCACTGAAGTCCTTAATGAACCTCTCGTAATAGCCTGCCAAACCTAGAAAATTGCACACTTCTATCAGCATCTTTGGTTGTTCCCACTCTGTCACTGACTCAACCTTCTTAGGATCCATACAAACTCCTTCGACAGATATAACATGCACCAAGAAAGCTACCTCGTTTAACTAGAACTAGCACTTGTTGAACTTGGCATAAAGTTGATGTCGCCTCACAGTCAACGACGGACAAAGATGTTGTTCATGCTATTGATTGTCATGACTGTATATTAAGATGTCATCTATGAAGACAACCACAAACTGGTTAAGAAACAACCAAAACACTATGTTCATCAAGTCCATGAACGCTGTCGGTGCATTGGTCAGCCCGAATGGCATAACCACAAACTCATAGTGACCATACCTCATGCTAAAAGCCGACTTAGGTATGTCATCCTCCTTGATCCTCAAATGGTGATATCCTGACCTCATGTCAATCTTCAAAAACACTACCATATTACATAACTGCTCAAACAAGTAATCTTTCCTTGGAAAGGGATACTTGTTCTTTATCGTCACCTTATTCAACTATTTGTAGTCTAGTCACAGCCTCATAGACCTGCCCTTCTTCTTCACGAACAACACTGGAGCACCCCACAGTGAAATACTCATCCTGATGAAACCTTTGTCAAACAACTCTTGCAACTATCTCTTCAACTCTACCATCTCTCCTGTATAGTGTCTGAGCTATTGGTTGCCTGTAGAGGACTAGATTGATCTCAAAATCAATCTCTCGGGGTGGGAAAACACCTAGAAACTCCTTAGGAAACACATCCTCAAACTCTTTGACAACTGGTACCTCCTAAATACTAGGACTCCTCACCTTGGTATCCATCACATGTGCCAAAAAGCCTCACAACCCTATCTCAATAGCTTCCCTACCACCATCACTGATACCCGACACGTCAGAAGAATCTTCCTGTCTCCTTGGAAGATCCACATCTTATCACCATATATAAACATCACCTACTTGGAACTACAATCCAAGACCACTCTATACTTCTCCAACATGTCCATTCCAAGGATTACTTCAAACCCATGCATGCCAAGTGGTATGATATCCACTTGAATGCTGTGACCTGAAAATGAAAGGACATAGGAAGGATACACCTCCTGCAACACTATAGAACCAACTAATGGGGTTTCTAACAACAAGCTATCCCTCTTATGACTAATAGGAAAAGGAAAACTATCAAGCACTTCGTGAGTGATAAAAGAATGCGTTGCACCCATGTTAACCAAAATAGATACAAAAAGAAGACATATTAAAATGAAATAACTCCATATGATCTATCACTACTTGTGGGTTGACCATCGCCTCCGGCTGACTCATAGCATATAACCTAGTCGTTGCCTGTTGTCGCCCCTATCCTCTACTTCCCTAAGTAGATGATCCAGCCTACGATGCTTGGCCACATCCTTGTCCTCCTACACCACTATTCTACTATCTCTGAGAGCCCTACTGGATCTGTCTCAGTTGCTAGGTCACCTCATCATCCCTTACTGTACACTCTCACTTCAAATGTCCTATCTACCCACACTAGTAGCAAACTCAGGTCTCAAACTACGGCCTAGATGCCCCTGTCACCGACACTGATGCCATGTTGTGAGCTCCAATAGGTGGAAGACTACGACCTCTACCCGTACTCGATGACCACTATGTTAGAGAACTGAACCTTTGCAACACTGGCGATGTAGAAAACCTCGACTTCTTAAAGCTTCCTAACGACTGCCCCTAGAACTGGCCTCCTACTTCTCTATCATGGATCGTTCTATCCTTTGAACAGACTCAACAAACATGGCAAACCTTTCTTAGTTCTCTAAAGTAGCCACCTAGGTAGACTACTCAGTGTCCAACCCCTTCTCAAAATGGTGAATCTGCTCATCCTCCAAAGCAGACATGTGAGGATAGAACCAAAGAAGCTCCATAAGCTTAGCCTCATACTCATTGATCAACATAGGTCCTACCAGATCCACTCAAATTGATTGATCTTCTCATCCAGATAGGTCTGTGGAGAGTATCGACTAACGAACTCGTGTCAGAACTCCTCCCAACCTACAACGACTCTAGGTATCTTCTCCTCTTCTATGGCCCACCAATGGCCAACACTCCCCTTCAAAAGGTACACCACATGCTTAACCTTGACCACCTCTGGGATGCTGAGGATCTTGAAGGCTTTCTCAAGCTCAGTAAGCCACATATCAACATCCACTAGATCATCCATCCTAGCATACTCCACTGCCCCAACATGGCAAAGCCGCTTAAAGGTCTTCCCAATTCCCAAATATTCCATATTGGGAACCCGTGTCCTAGGTTGAGGTGCAGGCATCCTATCCGTCATATGCATCATCGTGGCCATAAATTGCCCAAAAAGAGACTAAAAGGAAGGATTTTCCATCATGGTTGGGTCAATTCGGGGACCTTAGGAACCCGATCTTCTCATGTCTGGTTCCTTGCACTACCACCTGGTGCACCGACACTACTCTCAACAGCGTGTTCTTTATGTTATCCAAACATATTTAAGTTTGTCTACTTCTTCTGCATAAGCATAAATCACTATAAGACAGACTAGAGGACACAAGAACAAACACAAACCCTAGTCCTTGGTCATTGTAGACTCAACAAACCTAAAGCTCCGATACCAACCTTCAAATTGTGATGCCTCATGCCACAAACCACGAGATAAATCAAAACTAACCACATAAACAAACTTAAACAAACATATCACTGAAAAAACATGGGAATTTAAAACATTCATTAAAATCCAGAACAACAAAACCTTTACATATGAGTCCTTTCATGTCACAAGATACTTACCATGTATGCCATCAGCCTATTACAGAAGATCTGTCCCAAACATATATATACATATGCAATGTATGCATACATGAAAAGGACACACAAGCCAAAACATATGTCGAAACACGCCTACAAAACACACCCAAAAACCATCCTAAAGACCTAAGTGTATAGGGACGACTCTAGGACTCTAACAACAAAAAGGGCTACCAGCAACACTTCCAACCTTGTCAGCTACTGTCCTTCTTGCTATTGCTCAACCTCTACTGTACGATCTCTACCTCCATGTACACATCCCCTTAAAAAGATGTGGGGAACCCATGGGGTGAGATTCCAAATCTCAGTGGGGGATATAACTGTCCACCAATACTATTATTAGCACAAGTAAGATGACTAAAGAACAACTAGTAAATCTACAACCATGATAAGTAGGTAATCATTACTACCAGAATAAGCAATTGCCATTAGATAATGAAACATCTTATCATCATAAGAGGAATACGAAGAGCATGTACATGCACTACTAGAAGTACTGTACAAAGTAAGCAAGGCCTCATCTAATATTGTAGTATTTGAACCTAAGCAAGTATGCTACATGGTTGATTACATATTTTATTATATCTCAAGGATTTGATTCGTACCACCCAAATCCAACTGACCACTGCTAAGTCAAAATCAATGCCATACAAGGTCTAGTAGAAGAGTGAGAATCTACAACCTCATCCCCTCAATCAGTACGAGTGAACCTATAATGACATCATCAATCAAACTGCTATCAATGACATATAGTCTAGATGTACAAATCTAGCCCGCCTTGGTACATGTCACAGTGCTAGAGAAATTGAGCTACATCCCAAAGTCACACTCCTACTAGGGTATGGCCCATATCCAATCCTGTATCTCATGTCACTGAGCTATGACCCAAAGCTATACTCCTACCAGGGTATGGCCCACAACCAATCTTGTATCACATATCCTGGACGTAAGGGGATATTCATCCTCCCCCCACATATTAAAAAATATGCACTCCGAGTTAAAATCGTTTCATCATTCAGCAAGTGATGACACTGAATGGATCTATGGAATAGGAAAAAACTACATGATTAGGTTTCACTTGATTAGTTAGGTCATTTAAGTGTCTTTTAGCATCAATCAAGTTACAATGTAGAAAATTATAACAAAGTCTACAAAGATAAGGGCATAGTACTCTTCCTATAGATAAAACATATAGGATGTGAACTTGTCACACTATCTCCACATGATTCCTATATTATTTCCATTCACAACATCATCAACAAAGACACATGCCAAGGGATATCAATCCCTCATTGTATCAGTAGGAAACATCCTTTCATGTCAGAACAATAACCAACCAACATGCAACCACATGCAAGAGATGGTGATACTCCCTAGGTGGGATATCAACCACCAAGGAAACCAACCCTATGTCATGACCGCGATACACATAGGGTCCCAAGGTTACAACACACCACAACATCACTACAAGATCGCAACACCAAGACCATCCCAAGAAGCCTAGGTCAAAACACACATCTCCAACCTCTACCTCAGCCCAAGAAAATCTTGGTCATAACCACCACACCAAGGGGGAAGTGTCATGACCACGAAACCCCACAAAAGGCCCTGGATCACGAACTAGGTCAAGGCAAAACAACAAGGTCACAAGGTTAAGGCATACATACCCTATGAAACCTTACTCCAATAAGGGTGATACTACTCAACCTAGATGCAAACAAGGAGCCTAAAGTACCACACTCTCCCTCATGAGGCCAAGAGAGAGAAGGATCACTCAAGAGGTGGAAAATTGCACATCAGCCCCCTATATTGGGTAAATTGCAATTTGTACCAAAACTAGCACAAAAAGCACAAACATCATCCAAACAAACTCAAACTGGAGACTTAACCTCTCCAAAAGCCCTAATCACATCTAAAAAGATTAGAGAAAGGTTATGAGCACATTATTAAGACAAATAAAACATAGTTAACCCAAAACTCAGGTCAGGGTCCTTACAATAATGGTTTCACAACATCACACACAATGTTTCTAAACAAGGGACATGTGTCTATAACATTTACCCCACAACTATCTAGCATTGGATCAATAATGTATGTTGGAATTAGTTCATTCTAATCAACATCATCAGCCATTTATTCTTGGACACAACTACTAGTACCAACATCTACTGATCTCATCTTAGGAATCTCTCCATGCCATTATCATTATGTATAGCCATGTACTATCCCATTGCACATGACATGAACTTTGATCGTGTTAACACTGTCAATTTTTAGGCTATTGCTACAATTCCTATAGGGGCAATAGAACCTATCTCTAGGTTATTTTATATGTTCTTTTTTAGATCTTACAAACTCATTGATACCATTAATAAACTCTACAGTGCAACAATTTGATTTAGACAGTCCATGATCGATCCATTTCAATATGATTGGATGGGAGACCCATAGCTCATCAAGTTCTAGCTAGTAAGTTAATTTTAGGAAAAAAATATGTTTGAATAATTGTGCCCTACTCATCTAGTAGCATTCACATTCATGAATGTATACCACCTATACAATTTTTGAGCACTTCATCTCACTAGTAAGTGTATAATGTGTGTTCAATTTCAATAAACTTTGGCAACATTTCCTCACAGCTCTCCAAGTACAACGATGTAGATGGGCACATACCCACCTACATATGTACCCAAAGAACAAAAGGGGAAATGCTATCAAAATTTTTTGAAATCGAACATACATTATACACTAACATTCTAAGTGAGATGAAGTGCTCAAGAACAACCCCAAATCGGCGACTATCCAAGGTTTACAACTAATGAGTAAATCTCAGTCGGGTTACCAGGCCAATAGCACAATTTAGAAATTAGCCTCTGAATATAGGGTTTACATATTACATTTATATGTTAGTGCTTAAATATTAGGGTTTATTTCCAAATTAGGGTTTATTTACATATTCAAATTCACAAATTAGGATTTATTCACATTTTAGTTTCAATAAACTAGGTCATGCATGTTCATTACCATGTTACATCATACAACATGAATTCATTTAGACTTAGTGTGACACATAACAGTTGAATCATGGATCAAAATTTTAGAGTATATACATAAAAATGGGAAATCATATGATTTGAGGAATATAGTCAACATAAACATCGACATTGTCAATTCAAGTTAATTTCGAGTCACTTTTCATGCAAGCATAATCACTACAACATAGATGAGATCCAATTGAAGTTAGGTGCCACAAGCATCATAAAGATACTATTTTGGTTACATAATGTAGAATGAATCATCAATAAATACATAGTTACATACATGCATTTTCATCACAATCATACAATTCATCACAATCTAATTATTTTTCATCACAATTCACTATGATTTTTATTAATTTCATCAAAACAGGGTACCTAATTATCTCCATCTCCCTTCCCCCTATCCTCCTTTCTCCTCTCCTCTCCTTCCCCTACCCTAGTATGATTTCTTCTCATTAAGATGAGAAGAAATCATACTCGGGTAGGGGAAGGAGAGGAGAGGAGGAAGGAGGAAAGGAGGAAGGGAGATGAGGACATTGTTGAGACAGAGGAGCGATGAAGAAAGGAGGAGGAGAGGAAACCCACAGTGGCTGAGGAGGAAGAGGAGTGGTCAGAAGTGGTAGAGGAGGAACATGTATGTGTCACTAGTGGAGTAGGAGGAACATGTATGTGTCACCGGTGGATGAGGAAGAATAGGTAGGGAGCAACATCCTGGACCAATGGCTGAGGAGGAGCGGTCAGAGCAACATTGGGAAGAAGAGAACCACCAAAAAGATTGTTAGCGGTCGAAGAAATGGTAGAGAAAATCACCAGAGCACCTATTCTAGAGAAACTTGGGTAGGGAAAAGAGGGAGGAAAGGGTTTCTCATGGAATTAATAAAACACATACCGTCAGTTATTAGGAAAACTAATGATCTAAGATTTAGGTCATCGGTTGTAGATTAACGACTTCCTACCAAAACACAACTTTCTCATTGGTTATGTATGATAAATTGATGTCTAATGTCACAACCCAATAATATCTACACTGTTGGTTATGGTTAGAACAACCGACAAGAAACATCAAGTGGGGGTTGAAATTTTTTCACAGGACACATGGTGTGAACATCTTTCTTGTTGGATGCTATATATACAACCGAAGAGAAAAACCAATTGTTTTTTGTGGGACAGATGGTGTGTGCACCTCTTTATCTCATGGATTATATATAAAAGAACCAACAACATTGGATTTTTATAGGCAAATGAAATACTCACAAAAAATTTGCACAAAATTCTATTTGCGTGGGTGATATATAGCACCAACTACTTTGAGAATTGAACAATGACAAAAATAAAGCACATCCAATATTTTATCAATTGGTCAAACTATAGTGGTTGTCTACAAGAACCGACGCTAAATATAACACCATCGACGTTTCTTAAAAAAAAACAACCGAAACAATATGTCATATCTGTGCTAGTGTGGGCATCACTTGTTTATGACCAATATAATTAGTACTAAAATAAGTACTTACAATCTATCAAAGAATAACTTAATTAAAAATCTATTGACTCCCTACAAGTATATGTGACTATTAGATGACCTATGTTCCAATAAATATATAACTACTACATAAAACAATTTGCATACAACTTGCTAAAAGAGAACAACTAATTAATTTCTAACTGACATATACAACTTGTAGTGTGTTATAACATGTGTCCTCCTTCTTCAACATGTGGTTCTTAATTGCCATAAACACATTGTTAAATTACACATGCACTACGTCTCCATCACTCCAACCAATACGCAATCTAGAATAACTAATGCACACAACCAAGGTGTTGCAACACAAACACATGCAAGAACAATTAAAAAAATTCAATAAATATCACTTGTAGCACCTGCATCCCTCTTTGAGATGATAAGAAAACATAAATGAAGACCAATTTACAATATACAATACAAACAATAGGTGAAACAACTAAAAAAATAACTAGTAGAAAAAATTTAAAAATAATTTACAATAAACAATAAAGCCAACATATGAAGCAACTAAAAAAAATCAAAATCAACCAACCAAGCTGGTCCGAGTTTGGTTCACGACCCATATTTCACATCTATATTACAAAAATGGAATGTACTCCAATTATTAGACATGTGCTTATTGACTTCTAATAATAATTAGCGTTGCAAAATAATTTACACCCAACCTGCCAAAAGAGAATACTCGATTAACTATTGGCTGACTCCCTACAACTTACAACATTTTCTAATAATTGTTCTCTCTCTCTCTCTCTCTCTCTATATATATATATATATATATATATATATATATATATATATATATATATGCATAACCCCGTATGCAACCACATATAGGTGGAAAATACATAGATATGATACTTCTAATGTTGG
Organism: Alisma plantago-aquatica; assembly: GCA_963693085.1. Taxonomy (NCBI): domain Eukaryota; kingdom Viridiplantae; phylum Streptophyta; class Magnoliopsida; order Alismatales; family Alismataceae; genus Alisma; species Alisma plantago-aquatica. Next base: position 1,670,636,023 of record OY856409.1, read on the forward strand.
TTGTGATCACCAGATGTATTACACTGACATTGCTGCATAAAAGTTAAGCATAATAATATTATCAAGTCTAATGTAGGGCGGTGTTTCCTTTAGTACATGCCCCAAGATGATATGAAAAATGCATCAATATATATAGTTTTCATCCATTTCCCCCAAAATTTGTTTCATAACAACATTATGCTGTCCATCTCTAATGCCTACTACCTCAAGAGTGGTCTTGATGGCTAGAAGCCGTCCAATTCCTTCATCATCTGCAAAAAAGATAATCGAAATATAATGATTGTTTCATTCTAATCAATTCTTCATTTGACATGCATCTATTTCCGTGGAACCTTTGGTTTCTCTAAACCCATATTGCCAAAATAATCACAGTAGAAATGGACTTACTACTGTATGCTCCTCTAGGTTTGATAATATCTTGTGAGAATCTATATTCCATATTGAGTCTAGGGCATGTATTAATGGTGGTGGCATTAGTGAAGTGTGTCCATATGTGTTTGTCTCTATGACATGTGAAGAAGAGGTGTCCACTAGATTCTTCTTGTGAACGAAACATAAGGCAAATGGATGATCCCTAAAATCCTATCCTTCTATAATATGCATAGTATGACTTTTTTTTCATGTCATAGGATCCATAGACCTAGTAGGGCATTATATATTCTATTTGTACTTATGTGGATATATGTGTCCCTGAAGGTGTATGCATACTTGAGACACCATTTCAATGTCACTCTCATCCTGATATCCTTTTCAAATGGTGTCATCATGTCTGCCATGTCCGAAGTGGTGAGGTGTTGGTTTAAAAAGTTTTTGAATTGGTTATTTCTATGTGATCCTAGAAGCTTAGTGATTTTTGTGTGGATATGAATCTAGTGGTAGAAGGGATATCATTGTGGTTAGTGAGATGGCCATTCCACCTTTAGGTCCAGCCAAAAATGCACCTGAATATGTGTTGTGATGGAGTGTTGATGGTATTTTGGATGATGTAGACAATTTTGGCAATAAATTTCCATAGGGTGAGGATAAACTATAGGATATGTAATCCCATGGGTCGTGTTTGTTATAGTATTTTTCCATAACAAGGTCCACAATGTTGTTCTTTCTGGCATATGGAAACTTTAAGATTGTACAAAAGACACAAGGCTTGAGTTTGAATGTCAATGATATCCCAACCTCTGAATTATTTGGGGCTGTATACGACATCCCAAATTATGATGTGTGTGATTTCTTTGTTGTGGTCCCAGAGAAATTTCCTGCTATTTTTCAATATGTTTGATAACAACTTTGTGAGGCAGTATGCAACTACCATGATATGTAATGATAGAGGTGAGTGAGGTGTTAAGAAGTGTCAATTGGCCAACAAGGATGAGATAATAGTTCTTCTAAGAGCAGAGGCATTTCTAATACTTTCTATGATAGGGTTCCATTTAGAGACTAGGATGTTCCATGGCGATAGGGTTAAGCCTAGTATTGAATAGGGGAGTTTTCATATATATATTTCAAGAGGGTTTGAAATTTATTCATATTAGTGGATGAAACATGTGTGTCTGTAATGATGGATTTATAAAAGTTGATCTTGAGTCCTGAAAAACATGAGATATACTTAGGATGCATATGATGTTTATAACTCATCGATCCTATGGTTTGATGAAGACAACAATGTCATCTACATAATCAATGACATTGTTATGGCACCCATCAAGTCTATAAATCAGTCCATTACTTGTGCCCACTTGGATGAACCAGTCTATAATGGATGTGAAAATGATAAAGAGGTAAGGGGATAAATATCACCATGCCTAAGACCATTAGTGCTTTTGGAATACCTAAAATCAACATGACTGATAATAATTGAGAAAGCACATGTGTTGGTACATGAATGCATCTAATTGATCCATGTGTTAGGGAAACCATACATGTGGATGCACTGAAGAAGAAAGGACTAATTAATGTTTTTGAATGCTTTCTCAAATCAAGTTTGAGGATAGGAGAGGGGTATTGTGAAAATGACATATGTGTAGATTCAAGGGTAGTTATGTAAGCATCATGAATATTTCTAACTGGTAGGAATGCACACTGAGATGATGCCATAATGTGTTCTAATAAAGGTTTCATTTTCTTCCTTAGAAGTTTGGATATGATCTTATATGAGGCATTGATCATGCTAATAGGTCTAAAATTTCTAATCAATGTGGGCTGGTCTTTCTTTTTAATCAAAGTAATGTGTGTTTGGTTTATAGTTTTGATCTATTGTACCATGTTACCTTGTCTGTGGATAGTGTGAAAAAGGTTATAAAAATTATTTTTAATATGTTCCCATGCATATATGTAGAAGGAAATTCTAAAACCATCATGTCCAAGTGATATTTATGCTATCAAGATTGTGTACAGTGGATATTCTTTTTTTTTGTTACAACATGCATGAAATTTTTTGTGTTTCTATCACCTTTCCTCCTAGTCTAAAAAATACATAATGTCATTCATAATGTTTTGATATGCACTATCATCATGCACATCGTGTGTGAGGGTTATGAGATGTGTCTATTTGGATTTGATCCATGCTTGTAGATTTCCAAAGGTATATTTGTTCCATTTTCACATAGTAGCCCTCAGTTTGTCGAGTTTTTTGTGGATTTTGTATCCATAATTACTTGTGATATGAAATGTATGACTAATGTTCCTATATAAGAGCTAAATATCTAGAGTGTTTGGTCGATAAATAGATGTCAACCATTAGAGATAAACCCCAAACCTAATCCTGACTATGAAACAAAACAACAAATTCTCAACAAACGCGACTAAAACAATATATGAAAATCAAAAGTAAATTGTTTTCTTTTTCTTTCTTCACAATTTTCATAAACCAATGTCACATCAAGGGCATCACATTAAGATATCACAACTCTTATTCAACTACATTAAAACCAGAATCAAATGTTACTGCTCACATGCAACCCAATTTACATCAAATACAAGTACAATTAATGAATAAGCTCAATATACTGCCCATCATGGGAAAGAGAGAGTATAGGGACATTCTAATATATCTATATTATTGTATTTATATCTTCTTTGTCGTGACTTCTCCACTGGATAACATTACACCTAATAAAATGGGAAACAACCTCATGTGACTCTTATAGAGCCCCAATGAGTGGATACCTCCTGCTCAAGCTAGGCACATGCATTAACATCAGATTCATTATAAAGAACTCAAAAGAAAGTTGCAGACATTGACAGGTCTACCAGATAGTTCTAGCATAAGTAAAATCTAGTTTACAATCATAATCTAATCAAACAAATAAGGTAATCACTTAAACAAAATATAATTTTAAAACATCTTTTAGAGCATGTATATGAACAAATCAATAGATACTTCTTAGTTCAGATTAATGATCATTCTGCATGAGTAACAAGTCAAGATCTAAGCATTATGAATCAATACATAACAATAACATCATATTTGTGACACTCCACCACCCAGACCTGGAACACATCCTATGGTTCTAAATCTAAAGTACACATATCACATGTCTACCAAACAATACTATCAAATGACAAGCAATCCAAAACATATTTAAGTGAATATAAACCCAACATGTACCACTTTTCAACAATACCAATCGGAATAAGAAATATATAACCTCTATAATAGAATGATTATTTTCTACAAAAAAAAACATAATTAACAATGGCAAATTATCAGCGAGTAGTACCAAGAATGTAACACACATTCAAATCATATTCTATGTAGCTTGTCATCTTTTATTCATTTTTCCTAAAACTACTTATCCTGTACCTGACCAAGTAGAAGTCGCCTCACCTGATTCTCATGTCAATGGCTCACCGTCACTATCTTAGGGTTTACTTGACCACCCTAAGATATCAACAACAGACCCTATCACCTCAGTGTTGCCTAAAGAGGCTCACGTCCTCACCTTAGGTACACGAGATAGGAACCAACAAAATAATAGATCACATGTCACACATTTCTCATATTTTCATATTTCACATATTTCATTTCATTTAAATCTATTCCTCATGAACATAGACTTTCACAACAAGGATTTATGGCCAACACCACTCCAAATGACTCACTCCTAAATGCTGGTGGTCTAATCTTTAAGGACTCAATTTACAATCTAGAAATCCTTCTCATAATTCATTGATTACTACAAGGATATTCATTTTGTTTCCCAAGTGTGGACCTCGGGGGAAACTCATAGTGTTTAGGATGCCTAACTATATGTGTCATCAAAAACTCCCCATGCCCGAGATCTAGCTCCGGTGATTTCTAGCAAGATTCAAGGGCTCCCTCACCAATGATGCGACCAGTATAGGTGACTACCTCCTCGTCACAGGGTTAACTTTAGGATGGCTAAAGACATCACCAGGAGGTGCGAAGCTCTCACTTTGGAAAAGGAAGATGACATGGTTATATTTGAGGAAGACAAAGCGGGGAGCCAACAAGAGACCATGTCTCTGCTTGTTGCAGTAAAGCTCCTAGCTAAAAATCCCTACAATCTTTTAGCACTCCAAAGGACCATGGATCAGGCACGGGTCTGGGTGAGGAAGGTGAGTTTCAAATAGATTTATCACAACATCATCATTATACAGTTCTCCCACCCAAAATACAAGGGAAAAGTCACAGACGGAGCACCGTGGAACTTCAGTAATCAACTATTCCTTCTGAAAGAACTCCATATTGGAGTCCAACCATTTGAGATCGCCTTCAACAACTGCCCGTTTGGATCTATTTATATAACATCCTAGTGGGATATAGACATGATGAGGTAGTCAAGAATATAGTAGGAAATGTGGGCGAAGTTGTGGAGATAGAACACAAGGAGGGAGGATGGTCAAGGTCTAGAGGGGTGAGAGTAGAAATAAGGTTAGAGGAACCTTTGAAAAGGCATAGAAGATGAGAACCATGAACAAGAAAGTTGTAGAAGTCTAGATAAGGTATGAGAGACTCCCAAACTTCTATTTCATGTGTGGGAGAATAGGACATATTTCCCATGACTGCCGCTGGGTGGAACAAAAAGGACAACCTGGGGTCGAGAAATGGGGATTGTGGATGAGGACATCTCCCAAGAAAAGTGCAAGAATAGAATTAGAAATATCCTACAAAGGGGCAAGGCAATGTATTTTTGAGTCAAGAGCCAAAGAAGTAAAAAGTAACCCCATAGGCGCACATGTGGAGAGGCAAAGGACAACAAATAAGGAGTCTTGAGAAGCTAGAAACAACAAGAACACATGGTATACTGAGACCACAAAAGATTCTTCTCCAGTAGATAAATAAAGAAAACTAGAGAAAGTAAGAGAGAAGGAGGCTGTAGGAGTAGCCCTCATGAGAACATGAGAGACATAGGACAAAGGCAAGGGGACCAAAGGGGGAGAGGGTAGAAACACATCTTTGTCTCCAACCATAATACCCAAAGCCATGAGTAAATACTCAACTACCAAAGTTAATGCTATATTTATGACTCTGAATGCAGAACTCAATAAAGAAGGGGCTCATCTGTCTACTTTACCAAAGGATGCTAAGGAGACGTTCGAAAAAATACCTGACAGGGCGATCACGAGCAAGCAATCTGATAATTAAAAGAAAGGGAGTAGGAAAGTTCATTTGAAGGATGGAGTTAGAAAGAGCATTAGGATTGGTGATAGGGAAGATGGGATGACCAACAGAAGAGTGGGGATGAAGAGAGATCGTGGCAATAGAGAAAAGTTGGTATCCCCAGAAAACAAAGGAAGGGATGGAAATAGGGTAGAGAAGAGGGTTCTCTAATGGTGTAGGAGGACTACTTGTAAGTAACAGTGGATGGTGTGGACATCCACCATGAACAACCATGAAAACTATAATTTGAAATTGGTAAGGATTGGACAACCTTATGGAAATTCAAAACCTCCAACATATGTCAGAGGGAAAGCCAGATTTGGCCTTTGTTACAGAGACCCAAATCAATTGTGTGGACCTTGAAAAAACCAAAAGGAAGTGTGCAGACCTGAGTGGGTTGTGCTTCAGTAGCGAAGGAAGATCTGGGGGCATGGGTATGTGGTATAGGGAGATCAATGAGAAATTGGGAAAACTGGTTTAGAGGCTTGGTGGTATCTATGGGTGGTCGGATAACCCAAATAAACACAAAACCTGGGAGTTGATGGTGAACTTGAATGAGAACAACATGTTTCCTCTTGTTTTTATAGGGGAGTTCAATGAAATTTTGAGTCACACGGAGAAAAAGGAGGTGCGGTGAATGGGGCCAGACACATATATGATTTCATAGCTGCCCTGGACATATGCAACCTGAATGATTTGTGCTATTTTGGGAATAATTTCACTTGATTTTGTGGGATTTCCAAAGAAATGACTATAAGGGAAAGGATCGATAGAGGTTTGGGATCTTTCTTGTGGTGTGATATGCATCCTAAGACTTGGGTTAAACATCTTCCCCTCATCCAGTCAAATCACACACCAATCCTTTTGGATATAGAAGGGGTACATGGCTTTTATAAAGGCTATGAAAAGCTTCAAGCGCGAGTCTTATTGGCTGAGAGAGGAGGAATGTAAAGCTATTGTGATGGAAAGGTGGAGGGACAACAATAAAGGGGTTGTTGATAAATTGAAAGACTGTGCTAACAATCTCAGTACATGGGCAAAGAAGAAGTTTGAGTACCTCCAAAAGAAACTCAAGAAGACGGAGGATGAGTTAGACAAACACCAAAGAAAGGAGATGATGAATGAAAATTTGAAGCATTGTGCTGACTGGGGGATGAGGTTATTTCTTTTCAAAGCCAATACAAAAGCTATTGCTACATACAGGCAAAGGCCAATGAAATGCAGGACAGGGACCACAATATCACCTACTTCCCCAAGAAGGCTAATCAAAGAAGAAAGAGGAACCAAATCAGGGGGATCAAGGATGCACATGGAATTTTGAAGATAGCTAAAAGTTACATTGAGAACATCGTCACTGATTACTTCTAAAGACTGTTCACTACTCAATTTCTTGAGGAGGACACTGCAATGATGACCTATGTTAAAAGAGTTGTTGATGATAATATGAATACAAAACTTCGTAGGTGTCCCACTAAAGAGGAGGTATGGGCTGCGTTATTAGCTATACATCCTACTAAAGCCCCAAGACCTGATGGCTTCCATGCATGGTTCTTTCAAGAGTTCTGGGACATTGTTGTGGATGATTTGATGTTCTTTGTCAAGGAGTGGTGTAAGGGGGATAGAAAGCTAGAGGAGATCAACAAAACCAACATTGCCCTCATCACAAATGGTAAAGATCCATAGTGTGTTTTGTATTTTCACCCTATCTACTTATGTAATACTCTCTATAAAAGTATCTCAAAGATCCTTTCAAATAGGTTGAAGGTTTCCTTGGATGAGATGATCTCCCCCAATCAAAGCACCTTTGTACTAGGCCACTTATCACTGACAATTCCGTCATTACTTTTGAAGCCTTCCATGCTATGATAAGGAAGACCAAAGGTAAGAAGGGGTTCATGGGTATCAAGTTAGACATGAGTAAATCCTATGATAGAGTGGAGTGGGGATTTCTCAACAAGGTGATGGAGAAGATGGGTTTTTGTGAGGTGTGGGGAGACAAAGTGAAGTAGTGTTACCACACCGTTTCTTTTTCTTTCATTATCAATAGAAGCAAAACGGGATATACCATGCCTCAGAGGGACCTCCGACAGGGGGACCCTATTTCTCCTTACCTCTTTCTTTTTTGTACAGATGTTTTCTTTGCTCTTATTAGTAGAGAAAAAGAGTAGGGAGATGTACATGGGACGAGGACATATAGAAGAGGCCCTCAAATCTCACACTTTTGTGTGTGTACGATAATGTGCTTTTTGCTACAGAAACATCTATAGAAGCTTCTATAATAGCTAGAATTACCAGCCATTAAGAAGAAGCCTCAAGCTAGAAAACTAACTATGAAAAGTCAGAGTTTGTATTCAGCAAACCTATGACATAAGAAAATCGAGCTGCTACCCTGGATATCCTGAACATGAGGGAGGTGAACAAGAACGACAACTATTTGGCCTTCCAACGACCATCGGTAGATCCAAGAAGGTGATGTTCAAAGCCATAAAGGACAAGATCTAGGGAAAACCCAAAGGCTGGAAGGAACATTACATGAGAAAAGCAGGCAATGCGATTCTTATCAAAGTAGTCATCCAAGCTATACCAACATATATGATGAGTTTTTTTTAAATTGCCTTGTAACATCATCAATGATATTAAAAGAATGATTGCTAATTTCTGGTGGGGAAGCTCCAATAACAATCGGAAAATTCATTGGGCAACATGGGAATGACTATGCAAGCCTAAGGATAGAGGGGGACATGGATTCAGAGACACAGAAACATTTAATACAACCAACCTTGCAAAACAAGCATGAATATTATTTGTCAAACTGAACTCCACTACAACTAATGTGATGTCCATGAAATATTACAAGAATTCCAATATCCTTGAAGCTTATAGGGGCTACGACCCCATTTTATTTGGAGAAGTATATGGGGGTAAAACACTGCTAAAGGAGGGGATCTGATGGAGAGTTGGGGATGGAAGTATGATTAGACTATGGGAGGATGCTTGGCTCCCAAATTCTCCAGGTTTCTACATAAATGCCTACTCAGATAATGGATTCACTGATCTGAGAGTGAGTCTCCTTATTGACAGTGATTGAGGCACTTGGCGAGCTGAGTGATTGTATGAGCTACTAAACTAGAGGGACTATGAGACAATTCAAAACAACCCCATATGTATTGGTTGCCCTGATGGTCTTTACTGGTACCCAACAAAGAATGGAGTATTCCATTAAATCTTCTTATGAGATCTGGGCTGGCGAGAGAGCTGCTGACTAGATGGGTCAAGACAATAGAATGACAACTACGTGGGAGACAATTTGGAAGCTAAAAGTGCCCCCCCAAGCTCAAACATTTCCTATGGAGAACAGTTTCCCATCACCCCTGATAAAAGAGCGGCTGTTACAGAAGCATGTTATTTTACAGAGTGATTTCCAGATCTGTGATGAAGGGTTTGAAATGACCTATCATGACCTGTTTGAGTGTATTAATGCCAAAAAAATATGGGAGCACACATACATGCCTAAGGATAATATGAATAACACAATCTCTTGGGTACTATCTTGCTTGAATGAACCTGATGCAACCTCTTTCACCACACACTGTCTAGGAATTTGGACATGGAAATAAAGCCAACTATTCTACCACCACTCCAAATCCTATGATCACTGACAACATGTTATGAAAATGGATGAAAGACCATGTACAGGTCAAGTGCAGAGCATGGTTGATGAAACAAAAATGCATCTAGAACATAACCTAGTCACCCCTTCCTTGGGTATGATCAATATCAACACTGATGCTGCTTGCCTCAAAAAAAGCCTGACCAGCTTCAACGTAGTAGCAAGGGACAATGTGGATACAATCAGAGCTATGTTCGCACACGTGATAAGAGGGGTGTGGATATATCTAAATGCCAAATGCATGTCTATCTACCTAGCTTTGTTTGCTACAAAAAAATGGGATTTCATAAAAGATTGGTTTTAGACTGACGCCCTATTGGCAGTGGAGATAATTAGAGGATCTTTTGTTGATGCCAACCATGTGGGAAAAATTGTCGAATAGATCAGGTCTTTGGTGCTTAATTTTGATCTGGTAAACTTTATGTTTATGGCTAGAGAGGGAAATAGTACGACCCATAATCTAGCTCATATGGGGTTAGGGGTGGAGAGTGATTTATGTTGCCTTGATGGTTTTCTTTATGTGGACAAAGAACCACCTTATAAATTTACTTATTTATGAAATAGTGAAGTAAACCCACTAAAAAAACTAGATGTGTCATCAATTCACTTGTTATTAATCTCTTCTATTCATATCAAAAGAGTTCAAAACATCACATATCATATGTCTGTATTCTCACATAACTAGAATAGCATAAAGAAGATTAGGCTTATCAAGAGAGACAAAGACTAAAATAAAAATCACAACAATATGTAATCCCATAACACATCAGATTCTTCCCATTTCCACATCACATCATAGCAATCATCATCATTGGGCCTTCATCCTGAGACATAATATCATTGCCAATTATTTACCCAAAATAGGGTTTCTTATTAGTATTCAAAGCATGTTAATTCCATCTCAACATATTTCTTGTTAGTTCATTTCATATCATAGTTCTTGTCAAATATTCATAGAGACATTAAAACTAGCAATAATATAGGAATATAAACATCTTGTGTCATTCATCATGCTCAAAATATGTTCATCACTCAACATATACTCATTACATTCCATTTCTATAGATTTGAATAAACATCAAGCATAAAAATGCATAAAACACTTCATACTCCTCTTCTACAAATTGCAATTTTTTAGTTAGGGGTACTACTCAACACACATGCAATCTTTGTTTTAACCCATTATGTTAGACCATTCTCATAATACAAGTGTTCTACAAACAACTACATTCCAAACATGTATTCTTATGAATCAATTCAAATCATTTGGATTCATCTTGTAGTTGAATTAGACTATACTTTTATACATTATCCAATCCCTCATCTAAGAGTATTATCCATCATTATCATTATGCCACCACATTAGCGTTAGGGTTATGTTTAGGCTCTTAGATACAATTATTACCATTCTTTATTTTTCCTTTGTTTCATAATCTCTAGTCATAACTACTTTCATATCATATTCACAACTATTCTTGGAACCAACCATTCTAAATTTATTAGAAACATAAAGTTTCTCTCTTGTTGAACTCCTTCGTTATTTGATTTTAATGTATTTCATTCAATTTAGGTCAACCCACATGTCACTAATATAAATATACTATATATTTTATCACACACATTTCACTAGTTTCGTTCTTAGCTTGTCATCACCATTCACTACTTTCCATTCTTGTAATTAGATGAGTGTACCACATAATTGTCTTTCAATTGCATTCTCTTAACAATGATAATTTAGTTCTTTATAATACTATCCACTTTAGGATAAAATAATAGATTAGGTTACATCTTATTACACCATAATCTCCAATCATCCTTCCAAATTCATTGTTATGTGGCTTGTATGATAAGACTCACGTTTGTTTGAGGGTTAAGTCATTATTCAATAAATCATACCTAAACAGTTGCATTAGTCTTAGATCATATTAGCAAGATTCATCAACTTCAATTGAAGTTATAACACCTATAGTTCTACATTTCATCACATTTACAACATTATATAAAGTTCTAGCTTTATCACTCATACTCATCTTAATACTAAATTTCTAGGGTTTTCAAGAATTCATTATTAGTTCAACATATCATAAGAATCATATCATTCAGTCATTCCTTCATGATGCACAAGGGTTCATTTGGGATATTCACACACATAGAAACCCTAGTTTCCATTTCCACATATTTCATTCATGAATCATAAGTATACATTAATTAATTGACTAATTTGATTAAATCCCTCAAAAAAACCCAAAATAGGAAATATTGGGACCTCATACTGATTCTTATTTATATTTATCATATTAAAATTTAGAAATATTCAACAATACACTTGCATAATTCATTATAATGCAATTCAAGTATGATTCTATACATGTAAGTTCAATTCCCAAGCATATCGGGCATTTGGTAGATTTTTAAGAAATATTCAAATGAAATATCATATGCCTATATCCATATAACATTTCCATGGAATCATTATATCAGAAACTAAGAAAGTTCATTTCAATGAAAAATAATCAAAATCAGTAGAATTTTGTTCCCTAATATCTTTCCAAATTGATACCCAATCACATACAAATACAATCAAGGTTTTTGATTATCATAGAAAAATAGAATAAGGCTTTCAACATGAATAAACATTTGCCTAAGGTGACAAGCACCTTAAAAATGTAGGTCATACACTGAATTTCTAGAAATCCAGTCAAACTCTAACAATTGAATCCATTTCTTCCTCCTCTCAACTTGAAAACTCTAGAAATGGAGATTAGGAGAGAAAGAGTGAGAAAAGAGGGAGATTTGATATCATTTCAAATCATATCAAAGGAGGGAAGGAATATTGACATGTGAGACAAGATTCACCATGAAAGACTATGCAAAGAAGCCAAACTTACTTTATTTCATCATTTGTCTGATGGTGAAACCGTAGGTCAACATCTCCACCACTTTTTCCTCTCCAAAACCTAGATCTTCTCTCTCTCTATAATTTCATTTCTTCAAATGGATCATGAAATATGAGATCTGTTTGGGTTCTAGGCCACTCACATAGTTCAATTAAGGTTCTTGGGTCAATTGTAAATTGACCTAACTTACACTTTCTTTTATTTCAACTAAATTTTCTATCATAAATATTTTATTACAAAGCATTTACCTAATAGGTCAAAACTCTTCCAACAATTACTAAAATTTATCATGTTGTGAGAGACATAATTTTAGAGATACAATTAAAATTTCAGATCATTATGAGTTAAAAAAATCAAATACTACACTGCTATACTGTAGTCTGCAACATGGTCGGTCGAATTGTTACTAAAAAGAAACTCGGATGACATCACACTCTGTAAAACTGAAACATCATCAAAAAATTATGAAGATTTAACATGATTTCTAAATTGGACTTTTCAAACATTATAAAAAATTTTAGATCAATTTTAAGTATCAATAAAAAGATAACATTCAAATACCATATTGCTATATTTCAGCCTAAATGCGTGGTTGACTGAGTTTTTCCTGGGGCAACTCGACTGAAAAACAAGCCAAAAACTCTTAAAAAATTCTGATATTTTACACGAGCACAAATAATTGAGTTTCATAAACTATATGAAAATTTCAACTAAATCATAGTTTTATATAAAATACTAATAATCATCTAGTGAACCAATATACTTATCAAATTTTGTATTCATATGCTACTAAAAACCTAATTTTGGCCAATTAGGTTTTCAATTCTCAGAACCTAATTATTTGAAATAAAATCATATCTAGAGTTTCTCATTAGGTATAAAGAATCATGATTAGACTACCATCATTAATCACAACTTTAAACATTGATCAATCTAGTTAAGCATGCAATCATCCAAGTAAACCCTAATTAGATGACTAATTTGAAAATGGGTCATTACAAATTCTCCTCTCAAATCAGACTTTATAAAGATTGCAGTTAGTTTGATAATGACCGAGTGACATTTTTTCTTTGGTTATATACCAACTCACCTACCTGGATTCTAATAACACCACAAGATTTTGCCTTATCTGAGGTTATTAATGGTGAATCAATCATTCTCCCTCCTTTTTTTTGAGAGAACAGAATGGAAAAAAAGTAATGAAACCCACGATTGCTACTAAATAACCCCCTTTGACTTTATCAAGGGGAAAGCCTTTGACCTTTTTGTTCGTTTGCAAAATCTTTCGTCCAGACCACCAGGGTTCAGATTCTTTGAGTCTCTTAAATAGAAGAACATCTTATTTTGTTTATAAATACTCAAGTCATAAAGATGTTGGTTTCTAAACATAGGTTGTCAATCAAAAAAATGAAAAGTTCTCATGATTTATGATTTATGTATATCTTACCCTAAGATGAGAGGATTGGGCAAGAAATGATCCAGAAGAATATCATAGCATCTAATTTTTCATCTCTCTCAACATCAAGTTAGAATTTTACCATTTTATCTTTCTTTCTTATAACATCATTTTTTAGACATGAGATGGATATTTCATCCCTTGTAATAATCATATCTCTCTTTGAGTATTGCAAATACTTAATTCACAAATCTTATTATTACATCACTTATCAAGATGGGATTCACATAAACCTTCATATTATTTTAAAGTTTGATTATGTTTCTCATATATCAAGATTATAATTCATTCTACATTATTATCCACATTTGTCAGTTTTCTTCATAAAGAATATCATTCAAGTGGGGGCTTCATACTTAGTTATCAACCTTTTCATATAATGTCAGATTCATACTCATATTCAAATTCATTAGGATATTCTTCATAATCTAGAACACTTTCATGTTTCTCATGTGAAATTTCATGCTTGTCTTAGGTATCATATTGAATTATATAATCCTTTCTCTCTCACCATTTATCCTTTTATCACAATCATACATATTCTTATTCTCCCAATCTATCTTCATCTGAATGCTTGGTCAGGGCATCCAAAAGAAGTATATTCAGAAGTTTCATACTAGCTTATCTCAACACCCAAATACTTGACCAGAGTATCAGGATACTCAGTTCAGTTAGTATGCATATCATTCATGTTTTATTCAACATCCATATTATCACTTAGTCCTAGGTCCTATTGTCCCTGCACACTCATCTAACCTAGGGTTTGATACCACATTTTTGGGCCCTCTCTTTTTATTAGAATAAATGTCAACCATTAGATAGAAACCTAAACCTAATCCCAATTATGAAACAAGACAACAAATTCTCAACAAACGTGATTAAAACAATAGATGAAAATCATAGATATTTTTTTCTTTTTCTTTCTTCACAATTTTCATAAACCAATGTCACATCAAGGACATCACATTAAGATATCACAATTCTTTTTCCACTCCATTAACACCAGAATCAAATCATACTGCTCACATGTAGTCCAGTTTACAACAAGTATAAGTACATTAATGAACAAACTCAACATACTACCCATCCTAGGACAGAGAGAGTACATATACATTTTATTCTATCTAGATTATCATATATATATATCTTCTTTTCCATGACCTTTCCATTGGATAGCATTATACCTAAGGAAATTAAAAACAACCACATGAGACTCATATAGATCACCAGTGAGTGGATACCTCCCACTCAATGTAGGTACATGCATCAAAATTAGATTAAATGTAAAGAACTCACAAGAAACTTGGAGATATTGAAAGGTCTAGTAGATAGTTCTAGCATAAGTCAAATATAGTTTACAATGGTAATCTAATCAAAATAAGTAATCACTTAAACCAAATATAACTTAGAAACATGTTTAGAACATGTGTATGAACAAATCAATAGATTTCTTAGTTCATATTAACAATCCTTCTACATGAGTAACAAGTCAAGCTCTAAGCATTTTGAACATAACAATAACATCATCTTTGTGACACTCCACTAGTCGAACCAAGAACACATCCTGTAGTTTTGAAGATGAAGTAAACATATGACATGTCTACCAAACAATACTATCACATGACAAGCAATCCAAATCATATCCAAAGTGGATATAAATCCCAAAATTAACTAACTATCAACAAGATAGATCAAAATAAGAAACATATAATATCTATAACTGGATAATTATTTTTCACAACAAGAAACATAATCAACAATGGCAAATTATCAGCTAGCAGTAACAAGAATGTAATAAACATTCAAATCATATTATACACGACTTGTCATCTTTTATTCATTTGCCTTGAAACTACATGGCTTGTACCTCACCAAGTAGAAATTGCCATGCCTGATTCTCATGATAACAACTCACCGTCACTATCTTAGGGTTTAGCCACCCACCCTAAGATATAAAGAACAAACCCTGGCTACCTCAAGGTTTCCTAAAGAGGCTCATATCCTCATCTCGAGTACACAAGATAGGAACCAACAAAATAATATATCACATATCACAACATTTCTCATATTTTCATATTTCACATATTTCATTTCATCAGAATCTATTCCTCAAGGACATAGACTTTTACAACAAGTACTTAGGGCCAAAGCCACTCTAGATGAATCACTCCTGGATCCTCATGGCCTAAACTTTGTCATTTTGATCCACACTCTAGAAATCCTTCTCATAATTTGTTGATTCCTACAAGGAGATATATTTTGTTACCCCATTTTGGACCTCGGGGGAAACTCATGGTGTTTAGGGCACCTATCTAGATGTGTCAACATTTCACTTATTATTAATCTCTTTCACTCATCTTATAAGAATTCAAAACATCATGTATCGTATGTGTGTATTCTCACGTAACTAGAATGACATTAAGAAGATTAGGCTTATCAAGAGAGACAAAGACTAAAACAAGAATCACAACAATATATAATCTCACATCACATCTGATTCTTCTGATTTCCACATCACATCATAGCAATCATCATCATCGAACCTTCTACTCGAGACATAATCTAATTTTCGACTATTCACCCAAAATAGTGTTTCTCAGTAGTAATCAAAGCATGTTAATTCCATCTCAACATAATTCTTATCAGTTTATTTAATATCATAGTTCTCATCAAATATTCACAAATACATTAAAAATTAGCAATAATATAGGCATATAAACATCTTATGTCATTTATCATACTTGAAACATGTTCATCATACAACATATACTTGTTCCATTCCATTTATATAGATGTGAATAAATATCAAGCATAAACATGCATAACACACTTAACACTCATCTTGTACTATTTTCCTTTCTCAGTTAGGGTTACTACTCAACAAATATGCAATCTTTGTTTTAATCCATTACACTAAACCATTCTAATAATACAACTGTTCTACATATAATTATATTATAAACATGTATTCTTACAGATCATTTCACATCCTTGGGCTTCATCTTGTATTTTAATTATACTATATTTATGTACATTATCCAATCCCTCATTCAAGAGTATTATCCATTATTATCATGTATCTCACCACATTAGGGATAGGGTTATGGTTAGGTTCTTAGATCCAATTATTACCATTCTCACTTTCCTTTATTTCATAATCTCTAGTTATAACTTCTTTGATATCATATTCACAACAATTCTTAGAATCAAAACATTCTAAATTTATTATGCATAAAGTTTCTCTCTTGTTGAATTCCTTCATAATCTAACTTTAATGTATTTCATTAAATTTAGGTCAACCCACATGTCACTAGAATAAATATACTATATATTTATCACACACATTTCATTAATTTCATTCTTAGCTTGCCATCCCCATTCAATACATGTTTGTCCATTTCCTTTCTTGTAAATTTGATGAGTGTACCACGTCATTGGCTTCCAATTTCATTCTTTTAATAATTATCATTTAGTTTCTTATAATACTATTCACTTTAGGTTAAAGGAATAGATTAGGCTACATCTTCTTACACCATAATCTCCAATCATCCTTCCAAATTCATTGTTATGTGACTTGTATAAAAGAACTCATGTTCATTTGAGGGTTTACTCATTACTAAATAAATCATACCTAATTAGATGAATTAATCTTAGATCATATTAGTAAAACTCATCATCTTCAATTGAAGTTGTAACACCTTCAATTTAGCATTTCATCATATTTACAACATTATATACAAGTTCTAGCTTTATCGCTCATACACGTCATAATACTAAACTTCTATGGTTTTCAAGAATTCATTATTAGTTTAAAATATGATAAGAATTATATCATTAAATAATCCCATCATGGTGCACATGGGTTCATTAGGGATATTCACACACATGGAAACCCTTGTTTCCGTTTCCACATATTCCATTCATCAATCATAAGTATACATTGATTAATTGACTCATTTGATTCAATCCCTCAACAAAAACCCAAAATAGGGAATATCACCATCTCAAATCGATTCTTATGTATATTTATCATATTCAACTTCAGTAAACAATACACTTGTATAATTCATTCTAATACAATTCAAGTATGATTCTATACATGTCAATTCAACTCCCAAGCATATCGGGCATTGATCATATTTTTAAGCAATATTCACATGAAATAGCGTAGCCCAATATCCAAAAAAGTTTCCCATGGGAAGTTAATAAATATAGAAGGAACCAAGAAAGTTCAATTCAATGATAAATAATCAAAATTAATAAAATTTCATTCCCTAATATCTTTCCAAATCAATACCCAATCACATACAAATACAAGCAAGGCTTATGATTATCAGAACCAGATAAAATTAGGCTTTAAACATGAATATATATATATATATATTAAGAGGGAGATAAACACTAACATAAGGTGACAAGAACCTCAAAAACGTAGGTCATATACTGAATTTCTAGAAACTCAATCAAACTCTAGCAATTGAATCCAATTCTTCCTCCTCTCAACTCAAAAACCCTTGAACTGGAGATAAGAAGAGAAAGAGTGAGAAAAGAGGGAGATTTGATATAATTGAAATAAAATTACAGGAGGTAAGTAATCTTGACATGCTAGAGAAGATTCACATGAAAAACTATGCAAAGAAGCTAAACTTACTTGATTTCATCATTTCTTGGATGGTAAAACCCTAGGTGAACATCTCCACCACTTTCACCTCTCAAAACCTAATATCTCTCTCTAGAATTGTGTTTCTATGGAATGGATCAAAAAATATGAGAGATCCTTGGGTTTTGGATTACTCATGAAGTTTAATTAATGTGCTTGGATCAATTGCAAATTGACCCAACTTACACTTTCTTTTATTTCAACCGAATTTTGTATCATAAATATGTTAATGCAAATCAATTACTTAATAGGTCAAACCTACTAAAAAACTACAAAAATATCATGTTGTGGGAGACATAATGTCAGATCTCCAATTAAATTTTTAGATAATTATGAGCTACAAACAAATAAATAAAATTAAATACTACACTGCTATACTATAGTCTACAACATGGCCGATCGAGTTGTTACCCCAAAGAAACTCCACTGACGTCACACTATGTAAGATTGAATGATCATCCAAAAATTATGAAAATTTAGCATTATGTCTAAACTAGAGTTTTCAAACATCATATAAAATTCATATCAATTTCATGTATGAATAAAATGATAAAATTCAAATACCATCTATATTTCAGCCTGAATAAATGGTCAGCTGAGTTTGTCCTGGGGAAACTCGGATGACAAACATGTTAGAAAATTCTTTAAAAATTGTTATATTTTGCAAGAATGATAATAATTGAGTTTTAAAAAATATATCTAAATTTTAGCCAAAATAGAGTTGTATATAAAATACTAAAAATCATTTAGTGAACTGCTATACTTAACAAATTATGTATTCATATGCTACCAAAATCCTAATTTTGTCCAATTAGGGTTTTCAATTCTCAAACCCTAATTATTTAATATAAAAGTATATTTAGAGTTTCTCATTTGGTTTAAAGAATCATGATTAGACTACAATCATTAATCAAGCGTTAAACATTGATCAATCTGGTTAAGCATGCAAACATCCAAGGAAACCCTAATTAGATGACTATTTTGAAAACATGTCATTACAATAAACGTTCAAAACATAGGGGATTCTGACCCCATGAGCCTATGACGGTCTGAACCATCACAAGAAAGTGGTCATAGAGACTAGATGTGCTAATAAATGCACATGCTAGTGCATATTGGTTGTTCATTAAGTCTATGCATATGAAGCGTTCAAGTCTAGCTTTATGTGCACCTCTATACCATGTCCATATGCCCTTAGTGGTAGATAAATAGCAAATGTTAGGTTGTACTATGAAGTTTATAAATAGTTCATTGTTGCTGTGATGTGAATCCATGGTATCCCGATTGTAATGCTTCTCAGAGCAGCTGGTAAGATTGAAACCACCTCCTATCATCCATGGGAGTGTATGTAGATGCCTGACTCGGTCATGTAACTCCTGTATGAAAGCGATCTTATTATGACATGCTTCACCATATACCCTACTAAAATGCCATAGAAATTTGTTGTCAAGATTTTGTATCTTGATGGTAATACTATGATTCCTAATATGAACTTTGAAATGTTCAACTATTAGTTATTCCATCTAGTAAGAATGCCTCCCCAATAACCCATAGGTGGTGATTGAACCCATATGTTGATAATTTGGCCTTCTACGGATTTGAGTTGTAACTCCCTAAGTGTGTTTTTGTCTCTTGGATAGTGTCAGGGTCTATTTTATTTTTGTATATATATTTCTAAATTTTATGTCTTCTACTGGCATTCGCAGCCCACAAACATTCTAGGAAAAATATGCATGGTATAACATAAGTAAAATATATAATAATCACCTAAATATGTAAAGAGAAAAATTAAAATTAAAATAGAAAAATACATATAACATATGTTGGAATTTATAAAGTGAAATTCTCTATCTTGGTGATAGTGTAGTGGAGAAAACTGGTGTTATCCCATCCCATTAAACTTTCTAGGTTGTGTAGAAAAATTTCTGCCATGTATAGGTTGTCAAATGATATTCCCAAATTGTTGGAGAAAATAAATGTTATACAAATAGTGTATAGATTTTTCATTGTCTGAGTCATTATGTGAAAGAGTTGGTGAAAAATAAATACCAACAAGAGAAGAGGAAGTAGAGTCTGTCTTATTGAGGTTGTATGTTGCAAAGAACTTTCACTTCTTTTGAGACTCTGGGTGTAGACCATAATCCTGAAAGATTGCATCTCCTGTTGTGATGTGTGGATAGACATCATGATAGTATAGTTTTGTGACGCCCGTAGATCCTTAAAAATAACAAGTTTGATCTTGCCCATTGTATTAAGGTCAAGGTATGGGGGTCCTTATGGTTATGTGCACTTTCTGGGGGTGTAAGGATATGAGGTGACTGGGCCATTTTTGATGTGGTAGTGTTTGAGGTTTGTAGACATTTTGTTGTAGGAGAAGTCTGGTGTGTGGTGTGAGTGATAGGGTGTGGTTGGTTCCTAGTCCAAACTTTGTTTTTTCTTGTGTTTTTGGGGTCAGTTGAAATTGCTATGTTGATCAGTCTAGGTTGACAGTTTAGGGTGCTTGGAGAGGTCTTTGAAGAAGGTAAGATTATTACTGGTATGCTCATATTGTAGCTTGATGGTATATACTGAATAGACACAATGTAGGTTGAGGCGATTATGTAGAATAGTTTCTTTGTGGACAAAGAGAAAATAACATGCTTTATTAAAGTCAGAAGGTTGGAGGGTTTCAAGATAGATAAACTACAGGGTGGATCCAAAATTGTTGGTTATTTGTTTAAAGACGGATTCATCCTAGAGGTGTGCATGTAAATCAGAGATGGAGACCCATCTAGATCCTCCAATAATTTCTATGGAGGCTTCAAATCCTATCGTACAATGACTGACTTGAGCTTGGCCATAGCCATCCCCACATGTGAAAATGATGGTGTGACCAATGTCCTACTCATATTTAGTTCCAAAAATAAGTGAGTAGAGTAGTTGGCATGGTTTAAGGATTCTAGGCTCCAGAATGGTGCATCTAGGGAGAAGGGTATCTAAGGCTCGAGTGACGTAAATGCATTCAATGTCCAAGTAAGCTTGCTGGTCGATGATATTGAGAATGTTGCTATGAGAAGTGAGGACCTTGAGAATACTCATATTTGGCACATGAATGTTAAGTGGGCATTAAATGGTGGAAGGGTATCCAATTATATATTCCATGTCCTCAGAATGTGATGGATTTGTATGGACAATGATGGTTAAAGGTTAGGTGTAGGAAAATGATGGTTGTACCATATTTGGTGAGTTCTAAGGAGGTATAAATGCTTTGGTATTGTTGAGAGTAGTTGATAGGTGTGGCAGAAGGAATGTTGGGAGAGAGCTTCAAGGATATGTTTCCATCTATGTTATCCAAAGGATTAGGGTTCAATGGCCATGGATAGGTGGGTTTGAAGGGTTTGCACTTGGCAAGATGAAGATCCTAGAGAGGGGAGAAGGATTGTAGTAGAGAGGATATCATATGGATACAAAAGGATTGTGATTGGTGTTGAGTCTTTAATGTGACATGTCACATGGCAATTTTTGTATTGGTTCAATGGGATGGTGATGCGCAAATCAGGTGTGAGGAGTAGTATTTTTGTTGGGAAATCAATACGACAGATAAGACAACAAAGACAAAAATCTTAATGCCCGATTCCCTAATTAGCAAATCATGTCAACAAAAATATATATAGGAAGGAAGGTAACAAGAGTTATACCTAGTACTGGAGCAAGTCCATCGACAACTCTTGATACAATATCGTGCTTCTTATTCATACAAAAACACACCGATTCTTTAGTAGCACACAAACAATCAACAGTCTCCTCCTGGTGCAACACCACAAACAATGGTTGACGGTGTTTTCATAGCGGGTGAAACCACCTCGCCTCTAGAATAGTCCACGTGGACCACTGAGAACTCCACATTACACTACTAGAGCCAATGTGAAGGA
The DNA here is from genome assembly GCA_963693085.1 of Alisma plantago-aquatica. Classification (NCBI taxonomy): domain Eukaryota; kingdom Viridiplantae; phylum Streptophyta; class Magnoliopsida; order Alismatales; family Alismataceae; genus Alisma; species Alisma plantago-aquatica. The sequence continues at coordinate 1,670,658,237 of OY856409.1, forward strand.
GTTGCCCTTCAAACATCAGTGTACTAGAACTAGTTTTCTCTCCCACAATGGTCTCTCCCTTGCCATCCCTCCCTTTTATGGGTAGGACTTTCTTGGGCTCTATATTGGTGACCACAACCAGAGACGATAAAAATGGTTAAAGCTAATTATTGTGTCTGGGAAGCCCCCAATACCCCTCTATTTATAGGAGAGGCTAGGGCTAGGATTCCCAATTTGTGCGGGTTCCCAATTTGTGCGGGAGTCGAAAGGATAGAATTCAATTTTTTTTGGAAAATTTAGATGGTGAACCAGTCAGTTCACATGCCCAACCGATCGGTTCATGCATGAATCAGTCAGTTTGTGCAATTTCATATTCTGAATTACATTGGTACTGAATGTATGATTAATGCAAAACATGACGTCAACACTAATACTTGATCCAATCAAATTTACCATTAAAATGGGTGGTTTATCATATGAACCAGTCATTTGGGACCTTGAACTGGTTAGTTCACTTAGTGAACCGGTTGGTTCATGCCCTGGTTCAATCATTGATCAACCAATGTTGTTTCCAATTCACTTGACACTCCAAACGATCAATTCAACACTTGAATTAGTCACTTTAGAGTTTACTCAGTTAATTTTGAACCTCAATTTCTTAATTGAATTCCTTAATACTTTTAGTAATCAAGTTAAAAATCATCCATTAATAAACTCCTATTCCAAGTGTATCCTATGTGTGTGTGACCCTATTAGTCTAAAATTATGTTGGCAGTGAATGTTCATAATTAACTTATGACATCACAAGTAATGAACAATATCTAGGAACACATCATTTCTATCCAAGTAGTTTGAAAAGTTGGAGAACAACTTCATTCTTATTCCATGATCAATGTTATCGTGATTGTATAGTTCCTTTGTCTCTAATATCTAGATTGAACTCAAGGCATGGAATCGTCATCCTCTTCAATGTTCAATCCATGTTCCTTGAACTAGAGCAGACTGTCTGAGATGCATATGAGTTCACGTATCACATATTGAATCACATGAGTATGGCAAGAAATTTTTCAGTCTTGCTTATCAAGAGGCCCTGGATATTAATATCCTGTAGGAGGGACAAATTCCATCTACATCATTCACACTCAACCCCCATGTGTCACAATGCACTTGAACATAACCTTTATGGTAACCCTTATGATGTCTAAATACAATGAACAACATGTGATGATTGTAGTGACTTTATGTTTAAGAACCATAATCACCACTATCACTATGAGAGCTGATTTTGACTACCATTCCATGGTATCCATGTATCACTCTCATGGTAGGTCTGTCCAACACATTGTTCTCTAACATGTATCTATGTGCTTGACTTGATATCACATATCATGACTAATGAGACTCTATCATCAGTCAACATACACTCTAGTCTTATGTATAAATGTTTCCTATTTTTCTTCCACAGTAATATTCAACTAGGGACAAAACAAGAATGTATGCACTCTTATCATACATATGATCTCATTGTTCATGTCATCAACTTGAAGACATATGACAACGAGTAAAATCATTATTTAGACATATACTATCTATCTGTCATCATCTCATGACTAAGATGAACATAATAGATGGAATTACCTTTATGATTATAGGTATCCAATGCTACATTTCAATCATCATATGATTGGATCTTTGGGCATACATACCAACAAAATCCCACTTTCACTTAGAACCAATCACACACAAATCTTATTCCAAGTGATCTTAACATGTCTATCACATTTCTACTACGTGAGTGCTTCTATAGTGGGTTAGAAATGTTTGCTTCTAGTCGGTATTTTGCAAGTTTCACATCTCTTCACTGTATGACATATCGTATGAGATGGAAGTGCCGTAGTATGCTATCTGAGATTCCTTGCCTAACTAGTAGCTCCATTGTTGTCATAGTATCTCTACTATGTCATTAATGGTTGGAACCTTCCATAATTTCATCTATTTGAACTACTAGATCCATACATTATCCTTTGACATTATCAAAACACCAAGATATTCAAATTCTATTGTAGATTTAAACAACTATCTCTTGCTAGGATCTTTTCCAGTTTACAATTCTCATTTAAGGTCAAACACAAATTTAGATTGCGATCATTAATATAATTGTCATTTTGGAAGCTTGCATCGGTGTAACACCATACACCCAACTCTTCCTTATTTTCATGATAAAAAATAGATCCTTTTAGTTCTTCTCAAGTACTTAAGGTTGTTCTTTATGGCATTCTAGTGAATTTCAGAAGGATCTGACAAATATCCACTCATCATGTGTAATACATAAGAGACAACTAGATCAATATATAACATTGCATACATGATAGATCCAATTGCAAATTCATATAGTATCCCACTCATGTTTTCCCATTCTTCACAAGAACTAGGATAATGGGCTCCTGAGAGACAAACTCCGTGGAATATGGACATGTTTTCTCTCATTGATTCCTGCATGATGAACCCCTTCATCATATTGCCAATGTGTATGTTCTTACTTAGGTCAACAAGCTTTCTAGATCTATCTCTATATATCTCAATTTCTATCAATAGGATGCTTCACCTAAACCTCTCATAGAGAAGGTACTTTCCTTTCCAGGTTTTAACATTTGCAATATAAGGATATTGTTCCCCATCATTATGTGGAATATAAATATTCTCCAACTAAATCTTTTTGTAATCATAGATTTCAACTTCATTTGGACTTAAGTCAAACTCTTTGACTGTCTTGTCAAATTGAAGATTCCAACTCTGAGATGCTTGCTTCAATCTAAAAATTGACCTTTGTAGATTACAAACTTAATTTGGATTAATGAATTTATAAAACCATTAGGCTATGTCACGTAAACATCCTATACAATATTCTAGTTAAGGAATGAAGTTTGAACATCCATTTTTCTAAATCTCATAGTCATATTAAGTTGCAACAACATGCATTATCCTAATGGAATAAACATGGCAACTGGTGAAAATATTTCATCATGTTCAACACCTTGAACTTGTTTGAAACTCTTTGTAAGTAATCTACCTTTCATGTTGGTCACCCTATAGGTTTTACCCCTTATGGTGGATCCATAAACATGATACCTTGTTGGTGTACATGGACTCCATCTCGGACCTCATGGCCTCAAGACATTTATCAAACTCTAGTCCCTCAATAGCTTCTAAGTAGTTTTTTGACTCATCATCTATGATCAAATCACTGCCTTTTGAGTTATAAGATATCATGATTTTTCAAAGTCAAGGTGTGTTCAACTAGAACTACAAGGGTTTTGTATTACATAAGGAATTTTGAGATTCCACAACAATTTGTGATTATCCTTATTCCTATTATATCTCTTTAGGTTCAATGTTTTGTTGTTTGTCTCAAACTTTTTGAGTTCTACTTTTACTCCCACTGATTCCTTTGGAACTAAGTTCCCCTTCAGGAATACAACCATCCTGGTCAACAAAGAACTTTGTTGTTGGATTGAATAGAAAAGTAGTATTCAACAAAATAACATTTATGTGATTTGTGGATAAAGCTTTTTAAGAAAATATATTCTTACACAAGATTTCAATACTAATCTATATAAAAGACATATCAGGCCCAAGCCCTATCTCATATGGTGTCTTTTGAACCATTTTAGACGGTGCATTATTTTAGTGTAAAGCATATGCCATAAAGGAAATGTAAGATTAGTTAGAATTATTGATTATAATACCATGATGAACAAGGTGTGATTAGGGGTAAGAAAATGATGGTCCAAACCGCAAAATCGGACCAAACTATTTAGTTTGGTCCGGTTTGGTCCCAGACTGATTTGAGTTTGGTCCGATCCACAGTTTGGAAATTTTAGAAATTTGGTATGCGGTCCGGTCCAGTCCAAAAGCAGTCAGACCACGATTTGGACCGTAAAATGGTTTATATGTAAAATACACTTATATTTGATTATATATATTGTCACAAGTACAAAAACATAACACATACAAACACTACTAGTGTAAGTTTTTGATATTTATATTATATAATTGTTGAAATTAGTTAATATTATATATATATTTTTACATTAACTAAGTTGTGAAATACATAGAAGTATGATTGTGGTCCAAACGGTTTAGTCCAATGTTGAAATGGTCTGGTCCCATTGAGGTCAAACTTCAAAATAGTCCGATCTACGGTCCATAAATTTGTTGAAATTCAATCTTCAATCCGATCCGGTCTGGTTCTGAACTGATGCTCACCCCTAGGCGTGATTCCTTCTTTCTGATACATCATAATGTTTCATGTGGTGTTCATCATGATACACTATCATAATTTCCTTGAAGGTCCTCAAACTCTTGGTTCAAAATATTTGAGCATCGATCACATCAAAGTGTTTAATACTTTTACCAAGTTAGTAATGTACTTCATTCATGATCTCCTTGAACACTTCAAAAAATTCAAACTTGTATAACATTAATTGCAAATTACCATATCTATTAATATCATTACTAAATATAATGAGGTACTAGCAAATACCTTTAGCATTTATTCTAAAATGTCTATATATTGCAGTATGCATAAGCCCTAATAGAATCGTCTCTCTCCCACTACATCTAGTGAAGATGCTTTTTCATATTTCCCAACAAATAAGACTTGCATGTCTTTATTGGTTCAATGACCAAAAGAGTCTAGATAACTATCATTATAAAGTCTAGAACTGTGTTTCTCATTTAGGTGCTCTAGATGACAATGCTATAGGTATTCATTGTTTGAGTCATCCCATGAATGACAACTTCCAACTGTAGTGGCAACAACTCTTACTCCATACAGTTTCTAGCTTACTTCTTCTCTGGTCCTATAGTAGATATCTCTATCTCCTTCTTCTTCCTAAGTTCCTCTATATAAAGACGAGAATTTCTTTTCCACTGTCTAGGTAGGTGATAATGGTGGAACTTCCCTTCCTTAATCATTTAAGTGAAAAGGAGAGATTCCTTTTGCACTTACCCTTCTCATTATCTTGAGTGTAGAATACTTGGACTTTAGCTTAGCCTCATAAATCTTCTTTCCCTTTGGACTCCTCTCCGCTAATCATTATCATGGGCTTGTCCTTATTCATTCTTGATTATGCATCATCATGTCAAGCAACTTAGACAAAGGTTTAGCCATGTTACTCAAGTGATAACATTGGCTATATGATTCTGGCAATGATTGTAGAATCATATTCATGGCCAAATCTTGATCTAACAATCCCAGTTTCTCCACATGCCCACTCATATTGAGAAAATGGGGATCTACTAGATCTCGCGCTATCATTTTGCACTCAAACAACACTTCAGAGACATTATATCTTGCTTACTATACATGATTCTTAATATGTCTTACCATATCTAGAATATCCATGTTTTCATGCTATTCATGCAACTCATAGTTCATACAACTCAACATAAGGTCTTTGATGTTTGCAAGATCATTGGCATGCTTCAAGTAAGCATCCATTTCATCCTTAGGCACATTTGGAGTGGGTTCCTCTAGCTTTGGTCTTTCCAGGACATTGAGCTTTCACTCATGATTGAGGACGTGTCACAAAGTCATTAACTGGACGTGGAAGTTAATCCTATTTACTCTATCCTAATGATGGACTAATCATAATGATAACATGCTTGTGTTTTCCATCTGATTATGCAAATGAAAATTTGCAATTTTCTCAAAACATTTCTTTGATTAATTTGATTTGATAAGTTTAATGATATTAGTCAGGCTTTTAATTAATTATCACTCCCACTATTTTGTTCAAATTGACAACCCTCATGTGTCAATTTGGAAAATTACAATATACAATCTTCTAGTGAGGCAAGACCCAAAACAATTGAACTATTACCCGACCAACACCATCATCCATAACCAATCATTAAGGTAGGAAACTTTTTCCAATTACATCTCATGTAATTTTTGGATAGATGGCATGCACAACTCCTTGCCATAGTCCATCTGCATGCTTCTAGGTGCTTAATCTCATTAAGGATACCCAGTTAATCCTGACCCAAAATCCAACACAATAGTAATGTCACGGATCCGTTCTTACCCTAATCCCAATCCCACTGTCCAAAAGGGTAGTGTTAGAGGGATGAGAGCGCCCGTCCCTGAGTGGCCCGAAAATCACACACATATAATATGCAAAAATGAAATAACATCCTTCTTTATTAACATGAACCAAAATGTTTAATACATAAGGCCCGTAGGCAATAGGAAAAAGAAAAAGATAAGCACTAGCCTACAGCTACATCCCTTTTACAATTAGCTCCCATGTAGAGTCCATAAGATGTAGCAGTCTTTATTGCAGTAGATGAATGAGTAGATGAATCTAGTTCCTTGCATTACCTAAAATCGAGAAAATCAAGACACAAGGTCAATGCAATTGCACGGTACGCTATATAAAAACAAGTAAAGAAATTTTATAAGAAAAACTAGTATGCTTGGCAGGACTTATTCTTCAAAACATTATCAAACGATTTCCAAAAGCCAAAAATGTTATTCAACAACAATTTTTATTACGAATTTCCCATTATGCTGTAATTCAAGAAGCATGTTTATATTAGTTTGGGTGACTCTACTACCCCAACGCGATGGGGGGGTCACCAAGCTCCTTCTCACCATATAAGATAGGAGATCCAAGTGCAAAATCCCGCCTTCCAAAGAAGGAGTTTTGCTTATATCCAATATCAACATTATCAATTTTTCCAACATCATTATCAACATCAATATACGGGAAGTCATAATGGGTCTAGTGATTTAGATTTCCATGTTTCTCAACATATAATATAGAAGAAAAATGGAAGACTATTCATAGGGAACAATATTTCATCCAAATAACTAGCCAAGCATATTTCAAGAGATACCTAAGAAAATATCATCATACAACCAAAGAGGAGTAGTATAATAGCGTACCTTTCTAAAAGAGTATTTGGAGTATAGATCCCAAGAGAGAGAGTAGATCAACCCTTTGAGTCAGATCCTAGATCAAAATATTGGATCAAGGGTCAAGATCATAGTTTAAAAAGATCATGCTTTGTTATTTTAGATTAGGGTTACATTTCCTATTTCCACCTTAGGTTTAGGTCATCAACAATATTCCTCAAAAGTCCAACAAATATTCAAGTATCAAACATGTTTCATGAATGGATGACCTTCCTAGGTATATTTAGGAATCCATGTCAACCCTAATTATCAATATCAATATTCAAATCTCTAGATCATTTCCAATATGAGATAGCACAGTTGGACTCGAAATTAGATTAGGGAGTCCCATAATTAAGAGGGCTTTCTAGATCAAGGTAGAGCATCATTATGTTAAGAATAAACCTTATTTCAAAGTATATGATTCATATTTGTAGGGTAAAGAATTAAGAGAATCATATATAACCCTTATTTTTTCAAAACTGATTTGGTGTCTCAAAATGATCATTAGAAACAGGAATACGAGTTTCTCCAAGATTAATCAGCATATGAGATAATTAAAAAGGCAAAGGATAAAGATCATGGAATATCAGTGATAAATATCGAGAATTAAGCTTCAAAAGTATTTTTAACTGGTTAGTTGGATTTTTCTGATCAAAATGGACTGTAATTTCACTATTTTTGGAGCTACGGATATCAAGATATCATTTTTGCAAGAAATAGGCTATTTACTGGAATTTAGGGCAGAGAGGCAGAAAATACCAAAAATAGTGGGCCGTTGATCGTCGGTCCACCGTGGTCTCACAGGCAGATCAGTGGCGGAGAGGATCCGTGCTCCCAAGCAGGAGAGGGGCTCGCGCAGGGGTCTGTGACCGTTCGATCTCAATCGAGACCAGCGTGGGATCCGATCAGATGGTTGCTGCTGCTCGCCCCAACCAAAAGAATCCGCCTGCGAGCAGAGCTGCTCCGTGGCGGTGCGGCGGCCAGAGAAGAAGGGAAAGAGAGAGGGAGGGTACTGCGTGGGACAAGAGGGTGCCATCAGGGGTCTAGGGGTCTCGCTGAGGGTGATGGCCTAACTTTTATAGCCTAAGGAGGCTAGGGTTAGGGTTGCTAGAGGGGGCGGCACACCCCATGGGTCATCTGTTCCCTTGGCCTCCAAGTAGGGTTTTCACAGCACCAATCCATGTGGAAGATTTGAGAAGGAGGTGCGAAATCATTGGTCGAGTCACCGGTCGCAACAAATGCAAAAAGATCGATCGGGGTCGGGTTATGGTGCCGGCTGGTCCACCGTGGACCTTGCCAAACCAGGCGCAAGGTAGGGGATGACCCAGTGCCATTGGATCAAGATCCAAGGCTGCTGGGTCAACCCACCTTGCCTAGCGGCACCCCAAGCCGTAGATGGGCCGGCCCAACAAGGGAAAAAGGTGGAAAATGGTGGGAAAAGGCCAAGAAATCTAGGAAAAGGCTAAGAACTAGGAAAAATCGTATAAATTCATAGGAAGGTCCAAATGGTCTCAAATTTGGACCATAACTTCAACATGAAGAGTAGAATAATGTGTACAAGTTGGGAGACCAAAAGATATAGCTAACTAGTCCAATTCAAGCACTTGATCAAAGAGGTGTATTAAGTTAAATAAGGTGCCCAAGAGTGCATGAAATTCATGGAATACAAAAGAATTTGGTTTTGGGTATCAATATTGATCAAGGAGTCAAATGATATTATGAGTGATCATTATAAAGGTGAGAAACATCAATTAAATAATAAAAAAGAGGTAAAACTCACATTTTCACATCCTCCCCTCCTTATAAGGAATTTTGTCCCCAAAATTCAGACTTCCTTGAAGAGGTCAGGAAAACGTTCCTCCATGTCTGACTATAACTCCCAAGTAGCATCATCACTCCCATGGTGCTTCCACAACACCTTAACCATCTCGATTTTCTTATTTCTGAGTTCCTTGGTGCGAGTATCAAGTATCTTGACCAGAGTTTCTTGGTACACAAGGGTGTCCTTCAATTCAATTGGTTCATGATTGAGGACATGGTTAGGGTCTTTGACATACCGCTTTAGGTTCGACACATGAAAGACGTTGTGCATCATGCTATATTGTGGAGGTAGAGCCAACCCTTAAGCACATTCCCCAATATGATCCAGAATTTCAAAAGGACCCACATATCTAGGACTGAGTTTTCCTTTGTTCTTTGCAATGGATCGAATTGGTCGAATCTTCAGGAAAACATGATCACCTACTAAGAACTGAGTGTCAGTCCTGTGTGCATCAGCATACGACTTTTAATGATCTTGTTCCCTTTTTAACCTTTGCTTGATTAGGTTGACATTATCAGAATAGAGTTGTAGTTCCTCAGACTTCAGAATTCATCTTTCGCCTACCTCATCCCAGTAAAGAGGAGATCTACACGGTCTTCCATACAGAGCTTCATAGGGAGGCATGCCAATACTGGATTGGTAGCTATTGTTGTAGGAAAACTCAACGAGAGGAAGGTAGTGGTCCCAAGAACCACCCCAATCAAGGACGCATGATCTCAACATGTCTTCTAGAACCTGGATTGTCCTCTCAGATTGTCCGTTAGTTCGGGGGTGATAAGCAGTGCTGAAGTTCAGTTGAGTTCCCAGTTCTTCCTGTACTTGTTGCCACAAGTGAGAAGTGAACTTTGCATCACGATCAGATACTATAGATACATGAATTCCATGCAGTCTGACTATCTCTCAAACATAAAGTTCTGCTAACTCAGGAACCTTGGTTGTTGTCTTGATTGGAATAAAATGGGCCGATTTAGTCAGACGATCAACTACAACCCAAATGGCGTCACTCCCTTTCCTGGTCCTGGGTAGTCCCACCACGAAATCCATGGTGCTGTTTTCCCATTTCCACTCGGGGATAGGTAGGGGTTGTAGAGGACCTCCTGGACGTTGATGTTTAGCCTTGATCTGTTGACAGGTCAGACACTTGGAGATGAAAGTAGCAATGTCGGTCTTCATATTCCTCCACCAGAAGTGCCTTTGCAGATCCTTGTACATTTTTGTCGATCCAGGATGCACAGTGTATTTTGACCCGTGAGCTTCTCGTAACCCCAGTTCTATCATGACTGAATCTTCTGGGACCCATATGCGCTGTTTGTATCGGATTCCACCATCCATACCGACTGTTAGATGAGTTTGGGGCTTCTCTAATAGCTTAATAATATCATCAAGGCTCTTGCTATTCTTTTGAGCTGACATGATTTCGGACAGGAGGCCCGATTTTACATGGACACTGGCCAATCTAAGAACTTTCCCATACGCCTTGGGGCCCAAAGTGATATGACTTCCATGTTCTTCCATTCCATAGTGAAGACAGCAACACATTTAGCCTGCTTTCTGCTGAGTGCATCGGCCACCACATTTGCCTTACCGGGGTGGTAGGAAATGGTGAAGTCATAGTCGTTAAGGTACTCGAGCCAACGCCTCTGTATGAGATTGAGATCCTTCTGTGTCAAGATGTATTTCAGACTCCTTTGGTCAGTGAGGATGTCAAAGGTGGCACCATACAAGTAGTGTCGCCATATTTTCAAAGCATATATGATGGAGGCAAGCTCGAGGTCATGGGTTGGGTAGTTGACCTCATTTGGCTTCAATTGTCGAGAGGCATAAGCAACTGCTTTTCTTTCTTGCATGAGAACACAACCTAGACCAAACCTTGATGCGTCGGTGAAGATGACGAACCCATCATTTCCCGAGGGAAGAGTCAAGACAGGTGCAGTTGTCAGCTTTGTCTTTAGCTCTTGAAAACTGGACTCACACTCCTTTGACCAGATAAACTATTCTCCTTTCCTGGTGAGCTTAGTGAGAGGCAAGGCAGTCCTGCTGAAGTTCTGGATAAAATGTCGATAATAGCCAGCAAGACCTAGAAACTGCGAATCTCCGAAACATTCTGTGGGGCTTGCCACTCAAGAACAACTAAGACTTTGGCGGGGTCAACATAAATTTTCCCTACCAGAAATTATGTGGCCCAAGAACATGACTTCAGAAATCCAAAATTCACATTTGGACAGTTTTGCATAGAATTTCTGAGATTGGAGGATGTCAAGAACTTTGCGAAGGTGGATGCAGTGTAATTCAGTATCAGTCGAATATATCAATATGTCGTCAATGAAGACCACTACAAACTCATCGAGGAAAGGTTGGAAGACACTATTCATCAAGTTCATAAACACACCAGGGGCATTAGTCAACCCAAAAGGCATGACAAAGAATTCATAATGCCCGTATCGGGTTCGAAAAGCTATTTTAGGAATGTCTTCATCCTTAACTTTGAGTTGGTGGTAACCAGAACGAAGATCGATTTTTGAAAAGACATGGGCAGAACGAAGTTGATCGAAAAGGTCATCAATTCTGGGCAGCGGATACTTGTTTCATAGTAGCTTGATTGATCATACGATAGTCAATACACATGCGAAGGGAACCATCCTTTTTCTTGACAAATAAAATGGGGGCTCCCCAGGGAGAGGTACTAGGGAGGATGAAACCCTTGTCAAGCAATTCCTGCAACTGCTTTTTCAGCTCTGTCAATTCAGTAGGAGTCATCCGATAGGGTGCCCGAGAAATAGGTGCAGTACCAGGTGCTAAATCAATAGAAAACTCAACATCACGATCTGGTGGTAGCCCAGGGAGCTCCTCAGGAAAGACACTCGGGTACTCTCGCACTATATCAATGTTTTCCAGGGCACTCGTATCAGGATTGACTATGGTTACAGTTTCTAGGTAGGCCTTGCACCCTTCAGCTATCAAGTTTTGGGCTTTAATCAGAGAAATGACAACATTTTGATTTCGATCTTTCCTTCCAGGAATTACAAGAATAGGAAGATTGGGTTTTGAAATAATGACTTTCTTGGCACGATAGTCGATTAGAGCATGATTTTTATGGAGCCAATCCAACTGTCACGGATCCGTTCTTACCCTAATCCCAATCCCACTGTCCAAAAGGGTAGTGTTAGAGGGATGAGAGCACCCGTCCCTGAGTGGCCCAAAAATCACACACAGATAATATGCAAAAATGAAATAACATCCTTCTTTATTAACATGAACCAAAATGTTTAATACATAAGGCCCGTAGGCAACATGAAAAAGAAAAAGATAAGAACTAGCCTACAACTACATCCCTTTTACAATTAGCTCCCATGTAGAGTCCATAGGATGTAGCAGTCTTTATTGCAGTAGATGAATGAGTAGATGAATCTAGTTCCTTGCATTACCTAAAATCAAGAAAATCAAGACACAAGGTCAATGCAATTGCACGGTACGCTATATATAAACAAGTAAAGAAATTTTATAAGAAAAACTAGTATGCTTGGCAGGACTTATGCTTCAAAACATTATCGAACGATTTCCAAAAACCAAAAATGTTATTCAACAATAATTTTTATTACGAATTTCCCATTATGCTGTAATTCAAGAAGCATGCTTATATTAGTTTGGGTGACTCTACTACCCCAACGCGATGGGGGGGGTCACCAAGCTCCTTCTCACATAATATTGGATCAAGGGTCAAGATCATAGTTTAAAAAGATCATGCTTTGTTATTTTAGATTAGGGTTACATTTCCTATTTCCACCTTAGGTTTAGGTCATCAACAATATTCCTCAAAAGTCCAACAAATATTCAAGTATCAAACATGTTTCATGAATGGATGACCTTCCTAGGTATATTTAGGAATCCATGTCAACCCTAATTATCAATATCAATATTCAAATCTCTAGATCATTTCCAATATGAGATAGCACAGTTGGACTCGAAATTAGATTAGGGAGTCCCATAATTAAGAGGGCTTTCTAGATCAAGGTAGAGCATCATTATGTTAAGAATAAAACTTATTTCAAAGTATATGATTCATATTTTTAGGGTAAAAAATTAAGAGAATAATATCTAACCCTTATTTTGTCAAAACTGATTTGGTGTCTCAAAATGATCATTAGAAACAGGAATAAGAGTTTCTCTAAGATTAATCATCATATGAGATAATTAAAAAGGCAAAGGATCAAGATCATGGCATATTAGTGATAAATATCGAGAATTAAGCTTCACAAGTATTTTTAACTAGCTAGTTGGATTTTTTGATCAAAATGGACTATAATTTCACTATTTTTGGAGCTACGTATATCAAGATATCATTTTTGCAAGAAATAGGCTATTTACTGGAATTTAGGGCAGAGAGGCAGAAAATACCGAAAATAGTGGGCCGTTGATCGTCGGTCCACCGTGGTCTCATGGTCATATAAGTGGCAGAGAGGATCCATGCTCCCAAGCAGGAGAGGGGCTCGCACAGGGGTCTGTGACCGTTCGATCTCAATCGGGACCAGCGTGGTCTCCGATCGGATGGTTGCTGCTGTTAGTCCCAACCAAAAGAACCCGCCTGCGAGTAGAGCTGCTCCGTGGCGGTGCGGCGACCGGAGAAGAAGGGAAAGAGAGAGGGAGGGTACAACGTGGGACAAGAGGGCGCCGTCAGGGGTCTAGGGGTCTCACTGAGGGTGATGGCCTAACTTTTATAGCCTAAGGAGGCTAGGGTTAGGGTTGCTAGAGGGGGCGGTGCACCCCATGGGTCGTCTGTTCCCTTGGCCTCCAAGCAGGGTTTTCACAGCACTAATCCATGCGGAAGATTCGAGAAGGAGGTGCAAAATCATTGGTCGAGTCACCGGTCGCAACAAATGCGAAAAGATCGATCAGGGTCGGGTTATGGTGCCGGCTGGTCCACCGTGGACCTTGCCAAACCAGGCACAAGGTAGGGGATGACCCCAGCGCCGTTGGATCAAGATCCAAGGCTGCTGGGTCAACCCGCGTTGCCCATCGGTGCCCCAAGCCACAGATGGGCCGGCCCAGCAAGGGAAAAAGGTGAGAAAAAGGCCAATAAATCTAGGAAAAGGCTAAGAACTAGGAAAAATCATATAAATTCATAGGAAGGTCAAAATGGTCTCAAAATTGGACCATAACTTCAACATGAAGAGTAGAATAATGTGTAAAAGTTTGGAGACCAAAAGATATAGTTAACTAGTCCAATTCAAGCACTTGATCAAATAGGTGTAATAAGTTAAATAAGGTGCCCAAGAGTGCATGAAATTCATGGAATACAAAAGAATTTGATTTTGGGTATCAATATTGATCAAGGAGTCAAATGATATTATGAGTGATCATTATAAAGGTGAGAAACATCAATTAAATAATAAACAAGAGGTAAAACACACATTGTCACAAGTAATGCACCCCACTTGGCAGGCCCACATTACTACCATCACACTTCCACGAGATAGACAACACACTACGCTTGGTGTGCTCATGCATAGATGATCAAGATTTTCGTGTGTGTTTCTTATGGAAAGCATATAAGACTTAATATGTTGCAAAGGGATTTATATATAAATACATATACATGTACAATCACCACATACTTATGGTACTTATCATATACATGCTATAACTGCAACAAAAACATGCAATTATAAACACAAGCGATGGTTATGGCCAAACAATTGTAGTTCTTTAGAGACACAATGAACTTCTACCACCTAAGGTCTACATCACATGCATCAACCTATTGTTGGTGAAGATCTATGCTCAAGCCTATCTGGGTTGATATGTCCAACATTTGAACCGATCGGCTCACCTACTGGACACTTGGTTGGGCTCTTGAAATGCTCATCTGGTTTGAGGTTCAACTGATGTTTGGACTCCTTCAGCCGATAGTGGGTCTACTAGTTGATCGGTTCATCCTCCTATCATCTTTCCTTCTTGGTCCTCTAGTCGATCGATTCATCTCACGAGCCGGTTGGTTCCTATTGTGTAAAACATCTTCTCATGACAAAACATAAACTAAAACTACCCTATTTCATATTACATTGTAAAAGGGAAAACCTTGAGTTACATTTGAGGGGAAAAAGGAAGAAGAGCATTAATTTACATTTGGAAAGGAGGAGAGAGGCTTGGTATGCAAACCAAGATATAGACATGAATAAACATCCACAACCATGCACACACATATCTAGGTTTATTGGTCATAACCATGCTAACATCCACCATGAAAACCAATTTTAGGGGGAAACATGTAAATTACACACACACACACACAGATATATATATATATATATATATATATATATATATATATATATATATATATATATATTAGTTTGTGAATTATATGTGGCAATTAATTAGATATGCACATGAACTAGTTTAATATTCACATCATATGCAATAAAATAAATTCCATTACATTAGTTTAAATCTAGATACATCATAAATTGACCTGTCTCTAATACCACTATTGAGAAATCAAAACGACAGATAAGGCAACATAAAAAAAATGTTAATTCCTGATTCCCTAAATAGCAGATCACATCAACAACAATCTATCTAGGAAGGAAGGTAACAACAATTATACCTAGTCATGGAGAAAGTACAATGCCAATTCTTGATGCAATATCTTGCTTCTTCTTCATACATCAACACACTCATTCTTCAACATCACACAAACAGTCAACAACATCCTATTAGTGCAACACTACATACAACGGTTGACGATATCCTCCTAGAGGGTGAAACCACCTCACCTCAGAGCAGTCCACACAGACCTCAGGTAACTCCACATTTCACTATAAGAGCCGATGGAAAGGAGTTGTCCCTTCAAACGTTGTTGTACTAGCACCGATTCACTCTTCCACAATTATCTCTCCCTTACTATCCATCCCTTTTATGAGAAGGACTTACTCATGCTCTCTATTGGTTACCAGAACCAAAAAGGACAACAATTGTCAGAGCTTATTATTGTGTTTGGAAAGCCCCTAATGTAACATCCTAGGATTTGAGGCCTCAGATAACATGATATTAAAAGGAATGATTGGACTACCCATATCACCAAGCTGCACCTCCTTTTACGGGATCCCATCACTAAAGAACTCCATAGTTAAGCGTGCTCAACTTGGAGTAGTACTAGGATGGGTGACCAATCGGGAAGTTGATCCTCGCTTGCGCGTCAGTGAGGATAAAGTGCGCAATTAAGGCTAGTGGTGGTCTCTGGGCCAATCATCATTCTTGAAACTCTACTAGAGTCTAGGACAGTGGGCTTGGGCATTACAAATGGTATCAGAGGCATAACCCCTCCAGTAGGTGGGGCCTACATGGGCATGGCATGCCAGTCTTGAGCCGTGCGGTCAAGGCATGTAGGAAAGGGCTGCCCATGGTTGACGTAGCCACCTTGCGTTGGTATTCCGTGATCGGGAGTTGGGTGTCCATGGGCTATTATGGGCCTACACTGAAATGGGGAAGAGATTATGAGGCCTTATAGTTGAGCCTTGACGAGGACATCAAGAGTCTAATTGGGGGAGATTGTAACATCCCGAGATTTGAGGCCTTGGATAACATGATCTTAAAAGGAATGATTAGACTACCCATATCACCAAGTTGCACCTCCTTTTTCGGGAGCCCATCACTAAAGAACTCCATAGTTAAGCGTGCTCAGTTTGGAGTAGTACTAGGATGGGTGACCAGTCGGGAAGTTGATCCTGGCTTGCGCGTCAGTGAAGAAAAAGTGCACAGTTAAGACTAGTGGTGGTCTGTGGGGCCAATCATCATTCTTGAAACTCTACTAGAGCCTAGGGCAGTGGGCCCAGGAATTACACCCAATACCCCTCTATTTATAAGAGAGTCTAGGGCCATGGTTCCCAATCTGGAGTCAAAAAGACAAAATTCATGAATTTTCTAGAAACTTTGGTTGGAGAACCAATGGATTCGCATGCCCAATCGGTCGGTTCACATGCCCAACCGATCAGTTCGCATGCCCAACTAGTTGGTTCGTGCATGAATCAGTCGGTTCAAGTAGTTTTCTATTCTGAATTACATTGGTATTCAATGCTCAATTAATGCAAAACATGAAGTCATCACTAATCCTTGATCTAGTCAAACTGAACATTGAATAGGGTGGTTCATCATATAAAATGGTCGTTTGGGACCTTGAATTGGTCGATTCACTTAATAAATCAATCAATTCTAACTCTTTTTCAATCATTGATTAGCCAATGTTGTTTCCAATCGACTTGACACTCCAACTGATAGGTTCAACACTTGAACTAGTTAGCTCGGAGTCCAATCTTTTGAACCTGATTTATTTAATTGAATACCTAAACAATTTCAATAATGAAGTTAAATATCATTAAAATAAACACATATTCCAAGTGCATGTGACCCTATACATTCCAAATTATGTTGGTAGTGGATGTCCATAACGATCTTATGACATCACATGCAATGAGCGACATCTGAGAACACCTCATTTCTACCCAAGTAGTTTGGAAAGTTGAAGAACAACTTCAACCTTAATCCATGATCAATATTACCATGATCATATAGTTCCTTTATCTCTGATATCTAGATCTAACTTGAGTCATGGAATTGTCATCCTCTTTAACATTTAATCCATGTTCCTTGAACTAGAGCTGACTATTTGAGATGCATGTGAGTTCACATATCACATATTGAATCACATGAGTATGGCCATACATTTCTCAGTCTCTCTTATCAAGAGGCCATGGATATGAATCTCCTGTATGAGGGAAAAATCCCATCTACATCACTCACACTCAATGTTAGGCCCCTGAACTAGCTTAGTGCTTATTTGTGTTTTCTTTGTTTAATAAGATTCTTGAACATTAACCAAATCTCTTGAGATTACTTAATAACATGTGGCAAATCTTATGTTTTCAATTTGGTCCTGTGTTGTTGATGTTTGAGCTATGTATGCTTGTTTTGGACCAAGTTGTAATTTACTCATGATGAGGGTTAATCTTGCAATTTGTCACATGTAGGTTGTTCTTCTTGTTCCTTAGCATGATGAGAGAGAATATGATGCTGTAGGGCACCTTGTTTGGGCCTTGGTTGATGAGGTGACTTCTTAAGGTGATATTAGGGTTTGCATGAGTTGCATGGATGATGGTAGCAACCGTGTGTGTGTTTCTTGAGTGTTGACTAGTGTAGTGACCTTGTGTTTAGTCTTGAGTAGTGCTTCGACCTCTGCACCATGTCTTGGATGGGTTGCTTCGACCTAGTATCTTGGGCATGTGTTTAGGTCGCTAGTGTTTTGCCTTGATGAGGTGTTGTGATTGCAACACTTTTAGTTTGCTTTTGTTACACTTGATACTAGGGTATTGAGATGTGTTACGGCCGCTACCAAGTGTGTGATTTGACCATGTTGAATTTGGGGACCAAGTGGTGACTACACCACTTTGGTTTTAACGTTTCTTTTACATGTTAGCATGCATGGACGATCCTTGGTAGGACAGGTGTCTTTTTGGTGCCCTAACATCTTGACACCTCACATCTTATCTCCCTCCTACCTCATGTGTATATAAGATCTCTCCTCAACATGCAAGCAATCCTTTTAGCTCTCTATCCTTCCTCCTTCTTTCTTGGCTGACTTTGGAGCTTGGAGGATCTTGAGAGGACTGATCTTGGAGCTTTGGTGGCTGATCATCCCTGCATTTGGTGATCTTGAGCTTGATCACCTTCTTTGTGGTGATCCTTGGTGCTTCTCTTCTTGGTAAGTGGCTCTATCACCATGTTCTCATTTCTTTTTCATCCCGCCTCTTCCTTCTTGGCCATGAGACTATGGTGAAACCATGGTGGCTATTCTTTGAGGATCTTCTCTTCACTAGGGTCAGAGACTATGGTTTGACCATGCTGGTACCCAAGTGAGATGAAGAATTCTTCACTTTATTCTTTCTTCCTCTTGTTCGTACTAAGGTTTTCACCCTCTTTCTTGAGTTTCTTTGACCATGGTGTTCTTATCTTCTTGAGGTGATCTTATGGTCGTGGAGTTGATCCAAGTTGGAGTTCTTTTCTCTGTTGGAACTTGTAGCTTTGGAGCTTGATCTTCTTCATAAGGCAGGTTATATAACTCTTTTGATTGTCTATGTGTATAAGTAATATGGTAGGGCTAAGCATACACATGATGATGTAAACCTTGGAAGTCAGGATATTTGTGACTTTTGTAACTATCAAGAGATAGTTTTCTCCCATCCTAGGAAGGGATCCTTCTGTAGGGTGAGTACCAACTCTTGTTTAGATTTGAGGTAACCTAAATAGGTCACTTATAAGAGCTTGATGATCTAAGGGTAAGAGCACATTGTGTGAGCATGAATCCATAGACACGTGTGACAACCTATCATGATTTAGGGCTTATGAGTTTGTAGTATTCTCTCATGGATTACTCTTTTTCCTAAACACTAGTTTTTCATGCACCTGATTTGTAAGTAATTAAGGAGTGGTTGATTCATACATGAAATATGATCTTTAGTTCTATCACCATGTTATGCTTCGAACCTCACATGATGTTGAAGCTTTTTATCTTAGATTTCATGAGCTTGGTGCATGGTTTTCCTCTTATTATCATGTTTTACATATGTGTTTTGTGACATTGGTTTTAGGGTTACATTTTCCATCCTTACATGGGGTTTCCTCCTTGATGACACTTGGTTTTCTTGAGGCTCATCACCCGTTTGATCATTGTTTATCTATATTTTTGAGGATGGTTAAGTGCTGTTTGGATGGCTTGACCTTGATGGTTGCTACACTCCTTTTATGCCTTTGGTCACTACAAGTTGTAGGTGGGTTATTGTGAGTGCAACAAACCCTTACCCTAGTGGTGGGTTGGTCGTTTCATCTGATCGTTGTTGTGATTGATGAGTTTTGGCTTGAGTTGGAATTTTCATGCATGATGGGTGAGGTGTTGCGGGAGCTACATGGACAACTCTAATCACTCTTGGCCATTACACCTTTGATCTTATTTTGTTTGATAAACCTTGATCTTGGTTGACGGTCGCCATGCTTGGTCTTTTGTTTCGGCCGAGACACATGTGCTCGTTGGACAGTCAATTGGTCACTACTCCTTGTGTGGATTTGGTCGTAACATGAGCTTTGTTTGGTTTTTGGCTAAGACATATATGGTGATATGTAGTGGGTCACTACACTTAATGTCCTTGCTAGTGGTCGCTGCCCTTAGTGGGCTAACCCTAAACAGTCGCAACACATGGAGAAAAAGGAGTTGCTACAATACCCTACCTATGTAGTTAATACATGTTATTATGCATAAGTTGAGTAATGATGATGTGAGTGCTAAACCCTAATGTTCTCAAACAAAGTAGGAGATGATGTTACTTATTTTGATGATGTGTTGGCATGTAATGACATTTTCTCTCTCCTACAAGCTCCAAAGACACAATCTTGGATCAACTTCTTCAACATATTTGATGGTAAGTTCTACTTATGTAGAAGATGAAGAAGAGAAGAAAAGATATGTCTGGAGAACATGAAGAACATGATGAGAGAAGTATTTGTACACTAGGAGGTGGCTCCCGGAGGCATGAAAGGGTTTATGGAGTGCCGGAGGAGCCTCAGCTTGACCCAACAACTGTGGCCAATAATCCCGCTTTTCAGTCCATGTTTGGACAATTCATGGCCACGATGATGCATATGGTAGATAAGATTCCCGTACCCCAAGCTAGAGTGACAGTTCCCAATGTAAAATCCCATGGTTCTAGGAAGATATTTGAAAGTTTGAGGCGTGTGGGGGCATTGGAGTATGTCAGTGCAGCTGATCCAACATACATGAATATGTGGTTGACTGAGTTGGAAAAATCCTTCACGATCCTCAATATCCCTGAGGAGGATAAAGTGAAGCATGCAGTGTGCCTATTGAAGGGCAATGATGACCATTGGTGGGCCATCGAGGAGGAAAAGAAGCCTGGTGTTATGATCACTTGGGAGGAGTTTTGGTGAGAGTTTGTGAGCTGGTACTTCCTAGAGACCTACCTAGACGAGAAGATCACGTAGTTCAAGAAAATTTGGTAGGTATCTACGACAATCAACGAGCACAAAGACAAATTTATGGAGCTCCTAAGGTTTTGTCCACATATGGCTACTATAGATAAGGAGAGATCAAATGCTTTGAGAAAGGTTTGAGTTTCGAGTTAACAACACCAGTGTCAGCTTTAGAGAATAAAGAGATGTTTGCCAGTTCTTGGAGTCTGTCAGGAGGATAGAACAGTTAGTTGTAGAAAATATAGAGGAGAATGCCAAGAAGAGACCTACAAAATGTCAAGGACAACCTTCAAGAGGCTTCAAGAAGCCTAGGTTTTTAGAGTTTCAATCATAATAGAGGTCGGTAGTTCAATCCCAATGGTCACCAAGCAAGGGTAGAGGTTGTACCTTTCTGCCGACATAAGATAATAGTGCTGCATCAGTGTCAGTGACAGGACCGTCTAGGCCACAGTACAAGACCAGGACTTGCCACAAGTGTGGTCAAGTAGGACATTGAGGTGGGAATGTCCTATGAAGGATGAAGAGGTGACACAATAGGTGAGACAAAATCAACAAGGGTCACAACAACGATAGTTTAGTAGTGGTGGAGGCCAAGTATGTGGTTAGACATCACATGATGGTTCATCTGGACAAGCCAACAGAGGAAGGGGACGACAACAAGCAATGACTTGATTTAATGCTATGAGTCAGCCAGAAGGAGTGGTCAACCAATTAGTCGTGATAGGTCAAATGGAGTTATTTCATTCTAATATGTCTACATCATGCTTTCAGCTATTTTGTTTGACCCGGGTGCAACACATTCTTTTATCACTAGATAAGTGATTGCTAGCTTTTCTTTTCATGTTAGACATAAACGTGATATTCTTTGCTTAGAAACCCCTTTGGTTGGTTCCGTCAAGTTGCAGAAGGTGTGTTAATCCTATGTTCTTTCTTTCTTAGGACACAACATTCAAGTGGATCTCATACCACTTGACAAGCATGGATTCGATGTAATCCTTGGAATGGATACCTTGGAAAAGTATCAGGTGGTCGTGGATTGTAGTGGCAAGATGGCGACATTTCATGATGGTGGATCTTCCAAGGTGATAGGAAGATCCTTTCGATGTGTCTGGTATCGACGATGACTGCAGAGAAGCTAATGAGACATGGGTTTTTTGGCACATGTGATAGATACCAAGGCAAGGAGTCCTAGTATCCAAGAAGTGCCAATTGTCTATGAGTTCAAGGATGTGTTTCCTGATGAATTCCTAGGTGTACCCCCTCCTAGAGAGATTGACTTTGAGATCAATCTAGTATTCGACATAGAACCGATAGCATAGTCACTGTACTAGATGGTGCCAATTGAGATGCAAAAGCTCAAGAAGAAGTTGTAGGAGTTTCTTGAGAAACACTTTATAAAACTGAGCACATCACTGTGGGGTGATCCCATGTTGTTCATGAAGAAGAAAGATGGATCCATGAGGTTGTGTATTAATTACCGATAGGTTAACAAGGTGACTATTAAGAATAAGTATCCTTTACCATAGATAGATGATCTATTTGATTAGTTGAGGTGTGCTGTAGTCTTTTCAAAGATAGATCTGAGGTCAGGATATCACCAGTTGTGGATCAATACGGATGACATACCCAAGCCATCTTTTAGGACTCAATATGGTGACTATGAGTTTGTGGTTATGCCGTTTGTGATAACCAATGCACCTTTAGAATTCATGGACTTGATGAATAGGGTGTTTCGGCCTTATCTTGACCAGTTCATACTAGTGTTCATCGACGACATCCTGATCTACTCTCGAGATAACCAACATCATGAGCAACATTTACAACAGGAGTTGACCTTGTTGAGACAACATAAGTTATACACTAAGTTCAGAAAGTGTGAGTTTTGGCTGAAGGAGGTGTCTTTCCTTGGGCACATGATATCTTCTAAAGGTGTACGTGTGGATCCCAAGAAGGTTCAGTCTATGTTAGAGTGGGAGTAGCCAAAGACACTGATAGAAGTCCACATTTTCCTTGGCTTGGCATGCTATTACATGAGGTTCATCAAGAACTTTAGTGTAGTGGCATTACCCCTAACGAAGTTAACAACGAAGGATGTTCCATTTGTCTGGGATGACAAGTGTCAGTGTTCTTTTCAACTGTTAAAGGAGAATCTGACCAATGCACCAATATTGGTTCTTCTGGAGCAAGGGAAAGAATATGTAACTTTTTTTGATGTGTCAAAGAATGGTTTGGGGTGTGTGCTGATGTAAGATAAGAATGTGATTTCTTTTTCTTTGTGAAAACTTAAGAAACATGAGGAGAATTACTCGATGCATGATCTGGATTTTGCAACAATGGTCCAAGTCTTTAAGATATGGAGACACTACCTTTATCGTGAAAAGTGTTAGATATTCACCGAACACATGAACCCCAAGTACATCTTATCGTAGAAAGAATTGAACATGTTGAACAAATGCTGGGTAGAGTTGATCAAAGACTATGATTTCACCATAAACTACCATGCAGGGAAGGAAAACATGATGGAAAATGCTTTGAGCTAGAAGTCTTCTTTATCATAATCAGTAGATAAGGTGAAATTATGCTCTTTGGCATGACATAAGAGAGACATGTTGGTCTCCTTGTTTCATATGAATGTGAAGTTGTAGATGTCCATGTTAGCGGGGATGTTGGCCTAGTTACTATGAATCCTACATTGATACAATAGATCCGAGATGCACAACATGATGATACTTTGATTCAATAGATCTGAGTAGAGTTTGGTAGCGAACAGTGTGATGGACGATGAGTTAGAGGATGGGACAATATGTTACCATGATAGAGAAGTGGTTCTTGATGTTGATGATCTAAAGAAGTTGGTTTCAGAAGAGGCTCACTCTTCAATGTATGCTATGCACCCAGGTAGCACAAGATGTATCACAATTTGAAAGACCTATATTGGTGACCCGACTTAAAGTGTGATGTAGCTAAGTTTGTGGATAAGAGCATAATGAGTTAGTAGGTTAAGGTAGAGCATCAGAAACATGTAGGGACTTTACAACTATTGCCTCTACCACAGTGGAAATGGTATTATATCATGATGGACTTTGTGGTTGGACTTCCTAGGACAATCAAAGGTCATGATTCAATTTGGGTGACCATTGACAGGTTGACCAAGTCAGTGCATTTTCTTCATATGAAGACAACATATACAACAAAGAGGATTACAGAAGGTGTATGTTGATTAGATAGTGCGGTTACATAGTAATCCAACTACCATTGTGTCTGATAGAGTTCCTTAGTTTACCAATAATTTTTACGAACATCTTCATGCAATAATGGGTACACCGTTAAAGTTCATATACAACAAAGAGGATTGCAGAAGGTGTATGTAAATTAGATAGTGCAGTTGCACGGTATTACAACTACCATTGTGTCTGATAGAGGTCCTTAGTTTACCAGTCATTTTTATGAACGTCTGCATGCAACAATGGGTACACAGTTAAAGTTCAATACATCATTTTACCCACATACAGATGGACACTCTTAGAGGACTATACATATCTTGGAGGATCTGTTGAGAGTGTGTGTCTTGCAATTTTTGGGCAGTTGAGATGGGCACTTCAATTTGGTAGAGTTTTCTTGTAATAACAGTTATAAAAGGAGTGTTGATATGGTACCATACGAGGCTTTTTACAAGAGACGTTGTAAATCTCTGTTGTGTTGGTATGAGATCGAGGAATATTAGCTTTTGGGTCCCGAGCTTATGCAACAGACAATAGAAGATTAAGATGATTCAACAACAATTGAAGGCAACCCATGATAAATAGAAGTCATATGTTGATAATTGTAGTAGGCCTTTGATATTCCAAGTGGGGGACAAAGTGTATGTCAAGGTCTCTCCATGGAAAGGCATGTTGAGGTTTGGGAAGATGGGTAAGTTGGCTCCCAGGTATATGGGACCTTATCCTGTGTGGTGGCACACTTTGGGAAGGTGGCTTATAATTGGAGTTGCCACCTGAGTAGCACATGTTGCATCAAATGTTTCACATTTAGATGTTGAGGAAGTGTCACCTTGATACCGAGTTAGTTTTGCATGCAGTAGAGATTGAGATGGATGAAGATGTGTCTTACATGGAAGGTCCTATGATGATCTTGGATAGAAGGATCAAGAAGTTGAATAAGAAGGATATCATTTTGATTAAGGTTTTGTGGCATCACTGTGGCGTGGAGGAAGCCATGTGGGAGATTGTGGAAGAGATGCGTAGGAAGTACCCATCTCTTTTAACATAGGATTTTGGGGGCAAAATCCTTGTTAGGGGTTTATGGTTGTAAGTCCCCTAACCTATCTTAGTACTTGTTTGTGTTTGCATTGTTTAATAAGATGCTTGAACCTTAACCTAATCTCTTGAGATGCCTTAATAACATGTGAAAAATGTTATGTCTTTAGTTTGGTCCTGTGTTGTTGATGTTTGAGCTATGTATGCTTATTTTGGACCAAGTTGCGATTTACCCATGATGAGGGTTAATCTTGCAATTTGTCACATGTAGGTTGTGCTTCTTATGCCCTAACATCATGAGAGATAAGATGATTTTATATAGCACCTTGTTTGGGCCTTGGTTGATGAGGTGACTTCTTGAGGTGATATTAGGGTTTGTATGAGTTGCGTGGATGATGGTAGGGACCATGTGTGTGTTTCTTGAGTGCCGACCAATGTAGAGACCTTGTGTTGAGTCTTGAGTATTGCTTCAACTGCCACACCATGTCTTGGATGATTTGCTTCAATCTAGTGCCTTGGGCATTTGTTTTGGTCACTAGTGTTTTGCCTTGATGAGGTGTTGCGACTGCAACACTTTTGGTTTGCTTTTTTTGCAGTTGACGCTAGGGTTTGGAGATGTGTTACAACCTCTACCAAGTGTGTGCTTTGATAATGTTGAGTGTAGTGACCAAGTGGTTGCTACAACACTTTGGTTTTAATGTTTCTTTTTCATGTTAGCATGCACGACCGATCCTTGGTGGGACAAGTGTCTTTTTGGTGCCATAACATATTGACACCTCATATATTTCCTCCCTCCTACCTCATGTGTATATAATCTCTCTCCTCAACATGCAAGCAATCCTTTTATCTTTCTCTCCTTCCTCCTTCTTGCTTGGTTGACCTTGGAGCTTGGTGGAGCTTGAGAGGACTGATATTCGAGTTTTGGTATCCGATCATGCTTGCATGTGGTGATCTTGAGCGTGATCACCTTTTTTGTGGCGATCCTTGGTGATTTTCTTGTTGGTAAGTGGATTTATCCTTGGTTATATAACTTTCCTCTCTTCTATTATTGCACCATAATCATGTTTGCATGTTGCTGTTCTTATTTCTAAAATGTGAACAAAAGATGCTAGATGATGCTATCATGATCTAGGGCTTATGACTTAGTAGTATTCTATCATGGAGTACTCTCTTTCCTAAACCCCAAATTTTCACGCACCCGATTTTTAAGTAATGAAGGAGTGATTGATTCTTACATGCAATATGATCTTTGGTTCTATCACCATGTTATGTTTCGGCCCTCACATGATGTTGAAGATTTTGATGTTGGATTTCATGAGCTTGGCACACAATTTTCCTCTTATTATCATGGTTTTCCATATGTGTTTTGTGACATTGGTTTTAGGGTTACGTTGTCCATCCTTACATGGAGTTTCCTCCTTGATGACACTAGGTTTCCTTGAGGCTCATCAACTGTTGGATCATGGTTTATCTCTATTTTTGAGGATGGTAAATTGCTGTTTGGGTAGCTTGACCTTGATGGTCACTACACTCCTTTGATGCATTTGGTCGCTACAAGTTGGAGGTGGGTTGTTGAGGGCGCAACAAACCCTAACCCTAGTGGTGGGTTGGTCATTTCATCTGATCCTTGCTGTAGTCGACGAGTTTTAGTTTGAGTTGGCATTTTCATGCATGATGCATGAGGTGTTGTGGGTGCTACATGGCTAACCCTAATCACCCTCGGTCGTTACACCTTTGAGATTGTTTCGATCAATACACTTTGATCTGGATTGACAATCACCATGCTTGATCTTTTATTTTGGTCGAGACACATGTGCTAGTTGGATGGTCCTACTCTTTGTGTTGGTTTCGGTCACAACATGAGCTTCGGTTGGTTTTTGGCTAAGGAATATATGGTGATGTGTAGCAGGTCTCTACACTTGATGTCCTTGCTAGCGGTCACTACCCCAACCCAAAGTGTTGCAACTTCTACCCTTAGTGGGCTAACCCTAAATGATCACAACACATGGAGAAAAAGGGGTCTCTACAGTACCCTACCTATATAGTTAATACATGCTGTTATGCATAAGTTGAGTAATGATGATGTGAGTGCTAAACCCTAATGTGCTCCAAGAAATTAGGAGATGATGTTACTTATTTTGCTAATATGTTAGCATGTAATGCTATTTTTCTCTCTCATACCCTTGTAACTCTAACCTTGTAGGTGGAACTAAATAACATACCTAGCGAATGCCATGGTGTGATTGATGTGACACAAGGAGAATGATTATGAGCCTTGTTAAGGCATGATGAGATGATAATTATGTGTTTTTGGTCTCATGACCTGTAGAGGCTTTATACCTAATGATTGGTGATGTCCTCTAGTAATGAGATGAGGGAATGCTATCCCCTAATGATGTGATAATGTTGTTGGCCTTGTATGGCAGTGATATCAAGTGATGATACAATAAGTTTATGCTTTACACATTTTATGTCTTCTGTAGTTGTAACATACCTTGATCTTTGTAGAGTTTATTTAGGATTTGTATGTTGTAACTTGATTGATGCTAAAAAGCACTCAATTGGATTAACTAATCAAGTGAAACCCTAATAATGAAATTTCCCTATGCCATAGATCCATCTTCAATGTTAGTACTTGGTGGATGGTGAAATGGTTCTCCCTTAGTGGAATCTTGGAGTCGTATATTGTTGAGTATATGCATTTCACATGATTGACCACAGTCATACCCTGACAGGAGAATGGTCGAGGCCATATCTCAAGTAATGTGATTCAGAATACATATATGATATAATTTGAGGATGGATGCGGCCATACCTCGGCAAGAGTGCGGCTGTGGTCATAACTTATTTTTCACTACTACTGTGCCTATATACCATGGCCGACTAGGCTATTTTGCAGTTGGACTATGTATGTCACTATGACAGACTCAGATTGACTGAGGGTGTGGGAGATCATAGGAGTCCGTATGCTCCTAGATATTGTATGGCACTGATTTTGACTTAGTAGTGGTCAGTTGGAGCATGAGTGGTATACCTCATCTCCTCAGGGTACAATAAAAGGCATAACTCAGCCGAGTAGTATACTCGCTTTGGGTTAAACACGACTGACATTGGATGACCCTCTGCCTTATCTCTTGCACTTATTTCTTGAATTATAATGTGGTAAGAGAAATCAACTGCTATACATATTCTTCATATTCTTTATAAAAGTATAAGATGTTCTACTGCTCAATTATAGATGCCTGAATTGTTTAAATGATGTTAACTATTTTATACATACTATAACATATCGAAACTTGGGTTTATTTGCAATTTAACCCATTTTCAAGCTTTTCATTTCCTTCATATTCTTTTTGACCTTTTTCCTAAATTTTCCTTTCTTTTCTATCCTTTTTGTCCTCATTGTTGAAATTGAGCAATATTTAGTGGTTTGGAATATATCTGTTTCACATTGATGCTGACATATGGGTTTATGCACAAATACCTCAATTAGTATTTTGATTAGAGTCTAAAATAAAAAATGACCACTAATGAGAGATAATCAGTATATTATATTAATTTAGTGTTTTGATGGCCTTTTGGGGCAAGGGATAAAAGATAGTATGTGTTGAGTTAATAAATGTGAATAATAAATCTCTTTTCCTTTCTCTCTCCTCCTAGGTGGTAATAAATCTTAAAAGAGAATAATTTGGTGAGATATGACACTTGAAATTAATATATGTTGCCTATCTTGAATATTCACCCAAAGATTTAATTAGATAACTTTTTCATATCAATTCACCTTTTTATACATTATTATACACATTAATGGCCAATATGGTGATTAAGGGCCAAAACATGAGAAAAACTGAGATTTAATTGCATAGGAATATTATAGACCACCAATTTAGCCTATGGTCCAAATTTGGGGTCAATTGGTCAATGTTTGACCCTCCAAATGAATGAAATGATTTGCATATAGTTTGACTATGGTTTTTAATTCGATTTCATTAATGCACAATGTAATCTATGGTTTTGCATTTAACCTGAGTCACACATTACTCATATTCATTTTCCCCTTCTGTGCACCATCCAACGACCGTTATTAGATTGATATTTCATCGCGTATGATCAGACAGTTGAGAAGCCGTCGTCTTCCTCCGTCAATGCACGAGTCAAACACAATTTCTCAGTGTTTTGATCCCCGATTCCATTCTTCCTCATTACTCATCCATTTTGTGAAATTCCTTCTTCGATGACTTCACCTTGCGATGCTATTTGCATTGAGCCATCACTTGCCTTCTCCCGCGGCCAATCTAGTAAACACCCAAATATGGCCATTACCTTCCTCACCGCCATGAATCACAGATGCCCCATCAGCTTCCCTCCTTCCTATATAACTAGTTAGGCAACATCTCTGGACTCCCACCTTGACTCCTCCTTACACAATTTCACTTCCAACACTCTGATCCACCCCACCCTACTCAAGGCACACTTCCAACGACGACGGTTCAATACCTCAAGTTTTGACCACCTCAGACAAATTACCTTAGTGGTAGGCTTCCCTGAATCCTCTTTTCTGTTTCTACATCCCTAGTTTGCTCTGGTTTCTTCCCATTTACCGCACCATGTAGGTGAGCTTTGAGGACCCTGCTGGTGCTCGCCGCCAGGACACCCCCATGATACTTCGACCATGGAAACACCTTCATTGGATAGGCCTTGCCCCCATGATGGATACACGATCTTCAGTTGCCATTTTCTAACCTTTTATGGTTTTCAATCACCTGAGTCCTCCATATGTTCCTTGGTTTTATGGTGAAACTTCTCATGCTTCACTGCACGCTAGAGCCCAAGAGTTGGCTCCCTATCTTCGTTAAGGCATGGAGAACTCAGTGAGGGTCTCAGATTTTCACAAACGACCATGCTTCCTAGGCTTTGATTAGAGGTAACACCTCATAGAAGTGGCATCTCATGCCATGGATTGTGAGAGATGAAACATGTCATGAATTGACCTGGGTAGCCTTACAATGTTAATCATCAGATTTAATAAGCAAGGGTACTTTGGGAATTTCAACTGTTCCTCTAATCTTTCTAACACACGATCTCGATTTGGGTTGAATGACGTTTTTGCCACCACATAGTCAATTACATGTAACGTGTGCCTAATATTGTTTTGTCATTTCATCAGTTATTTACATCGACTAATTTTCTAATTTAAACGACTGTCATGCTATAGTGTTCCTATTTTCTGATTGGTCAATTTTGTAAAATTCATAGCAAATCAATACTTTATCAAAAAAATATAAATAAATAGTCATTGGAAATAATGTTTTGAGTAGAATCTACTTTTAGGGTTTTCAAGTATTGTTTTACATCCCTATTTTGATGAATATGAGAAACACTATGTTATTTATGTGAAATGTGCTAAATTTGTAATTAATACATTTTAACTCCAAATTAGGTAATCAAATATGTTTTCTTAATCAAGAGAATCTAATTGATCGATTGGTCCATGTTTTGAATCCTAAATTGAAGGTTTTCCTAGAAGGTCCAAAATTAGGGTTTACTTACACTTTATTATATATGAAACCCTAATGCATACATATATATTGTAATTTGGGTTTAAGAGGTTTAGATACAACCAAGTTGGTGAAAGAAATAATTAGGACTCTAAATTAAGGTATGTTCAATCCTATTTATGTATGTGTATGTGCAACCCTATTTATGCATGAGAGTGTACACTTTTTCCTTCAGTTGGGCAAGTTGATATCCAACCCTAATATTTCCAATGAGGCATAGTCTAAGATTTTAATGTTTTTATTGACTTCTTGTGGAACCTTTACTTCAATTTACTTTGTGGGTTTTGAACCCCACTACTATATTGCTTCTATTTCCACTCTGCCAATTTAATTTACTCAACATGATGAATTATTGACTAAATAACTAATGTAGTGTACATGTGTACAACCACCCATAGTTGGGCATGTGTTATTTCGCCCAAGGGAATGTGATTATTCTCCCCATTTTTATATATATTTAGGTATTTGGGAATGTGTTACTCTCCCTCACCAATTGGTTGAGGTTAGGTAGGTGCCTCAACCCGATATTAGATTTTTATAGTCATAATGTTATTCATGCATGCAACTTTATTATTGTTTATCATGGAAGACTCCTTATTTATTACATTCTTCATACTTCTGACCCTCTTAGCATACTAAATCTTTATCATGCAATATTTTGATTTATAATTGTCCTTATTCCTTTATTTGACACATACTTTATTTCTCCTCTTACTAGGTGATCCCAACCACCGAGGTTTAGGATCAGAGTGCGCAACAGGAGCATGATGGACCATCCTAAGATTAGGGATAAGGAGTTCATCGTTTCATGTTGGACCTATACCTTAAGTTATTTCTTGGAGATAGATTGTTGTAGTTTGGTTTCCCTCTATCTTAAGATCCATATTTTGTTGTATATATCATGTACACCCTTATTGGGTGAAAAAGATGTACTTTTTATGCAATTGAATATAGTCAATGTTTTATATTCTGTTGCTATTCATTGGTATTTTTCATACCATTATTATCAGTAGAGAGGTGATTTCACTTATTTAAAACATGGTATCAGAGCCCATGGTAGTCAGAGTCTTGATCATTTCAATTTGTCTCCCTAGTTAGAGACCCTTACCTCATATACTTCCCCTTTAGTTATGATTTTCAAATTAGAATTGACCTGTGATGAAAGGTTTATTTAGGATCATAAACATTTCATATTAGGAATATCTTTAATTAACCTTTAGGTGATGAGCATGTTAGATAGATACTACGACATAAGTTTAAATCAAGGGTGCCTAGAAAGGGTCATAATTTGGGGGCTAGCAAAATTTTCCTGTGTGCCACTAGTTTGGTTCACGAGGACTCCCGTATACATATGACACCGGCCTGGCCTAAGCTGGTACTGGCTATCCAAAATAGCATACCTTTAGGAAATAGTAACCTTAGACATCCATGTTGTATATCCTTGGGAACCTAATATGATGATCGGGTTACCCAACAAAATTTCCTTATGTCCCATAATTCCTTATAGGAGCCTTAGATTTTTGTATGTCTGGGGTAGTCTACCCCATGTACTAGACTTTGAGGTTGGTGATAGTGATTAGTAAACAATCAAGTGTTGGATCTTATACATGTTTTAATTAGACTCACTGTTTTACC
Source organism: Alisma plantago-aquatica (assembly GCA_963693085.1). NCBI lineage: Eukaryota > Viridiplantae > Streptophyta > Magnoliopsida > Alismatales > Alismataceae > Alisma > Alisma plantago-aquatica. The sequence goes on from OY856409.1 coordinate 1,670,690,484, forward strand.
TCTAGTTTATCTTAACTTGGTAGGTCAACCATTTTAAGGGTAGTAGTAGTAGTAGCAGCAGTAGTAGTAGTAGTAGTACCTTGATAGATTTTGGATTTGTTGATTTTGAGGATGGAATCCTTTTAAGGGGATGGAGTCCTACAACACACCGAATCTATCTACTCGAATTAGAAACTATAGCTCCATAGATAAGAGATTAGTGAGCTTACATCATTAGATTTGTCTAAAACAAGTTATAGTTGAAAATCCACATGTTTGTTTATATACTAATGAACATATATGTTGAATAGTTCACATGTTTGAACCCTAATGAATACATAAATCACCTAATATGAATAAGTAACCTATTAATCATAATTGTGTATACACATGATGTTTACCATGTTATCAACTGATACACCCTAATGATATGATGAGTAAGATAAATGGAACCTAACCCTGGCTTAATGCATGCTAAGAAAATATAGGCGACATATAATGGTCATGTTGACCTAAACCCTAAGATGTAATCATCTAACCTTAACATATATATCCATGATGCATTTCATGATACATTAGTGACATTATGTGTCTTAATTAGATAACATACATTGATGCACATAAATGGCATATAATCACCTAATCATAATTTAATCAAGTCGTCAATATATGTAAGGCATATCACCTTATTCTCTGATACACACCTCATCAATCACCTAATCTTAACTTGGTATATGAATTAATTTATTAATAGTTAACATGTTCCACATTGTTCACTAAAATACATAGAATGACTCTAATATGGATAATGAGTAATTGGATTTACATAAGCATACATGAATGCCTAATGTGGTGTTAAATGTGTATGATTTGTAATAATAAGTGTAAATAGGAGAAAATGATTAATGATGACATTAATATGAGTATGAAATGTGATATGCCAATGTGTAATATAGATATAAGAAATTAATGTGGCATTATTTGAAATTATTGTAGACTTAATAACTTGTTGGGTAATATTATCTATTTCTTACAAAATAATTTGTGATAATTCTATATGATGGTAATACGAGGATAATGGAGAATAAATTCAAGTTATTAAGGATTGTGACCTAATACATTAATAAATATTGAGATGATTTAACAAACCCTAATTGTGCTTAAAATTCTTAATGAGAAATACATATGATTTGTGCATAATGTTGAGATGTAATTCTTTTGACAACAATGTGAATATAGTCTAAAATAATTAATAGAACATTAAGGGTGATGTAATTTCATAACAAATATAATGCTAATAAGCCATAAATGTTGATTGTGATAAAAGTGGTCTGAATAATGGAACCCTTAGTGAACCGTGAAAATCTGACTTATGAGCAGAGTATGTGAAGTACCATAGATTAGGAGTACCCAACTAGTTTCTTAGTGTTGGGATGTTATGCACTCACCCTTCCCTTTTGTTGAGATTTCGAGGACAAAATCCTCTTTAAGGGGTGGAGTGTTGTAACATACCAAAATTTGGGTTTATTTATAATTTAGTACATTTTCAAGTTTTTCATTTCCTTCATATCCTTTATGGACTTTTTCCTAATTTTTCCTATCTTTTATATCCTTTTTATCCTCAATGTTGAAATTGAGCAATATTTAGTGGTTTGGAATATATTTGTTTCACATTGATGCCTACATATGGGTTAATGCACGAATACCTCAATTAGTGTTTTGATTAGAGTCTAAAATACAAAATGACCACTAATGAAAGATAATAAGTAGATTATATTAATTTAGAGTTTTTATGGCCTTCTAGGACAAGGAATAAAAGACAGTATGGTTTTGAGTTAGTTAATGTGAATAATAAATCTCTTTTCCTTTCTCTCTCCTCCTAGGTGGCAATAAATCTTAAAATAGAATAATTTGGTGATATATGACACTTGAAATTAATATATGTTGCCTATCTATAATATTCACCCAAAGATTTAATTAGAAAACCTTTTCATATCAATCCACCCTTTTTATACATTATTATACAAATTACTGGCCAATATGATGATTAAGAGCCAAAACATGAGAAAAATCGATATTTTATTCCATAGTAATATTCTAGATCATAACTTTAGCCTATGATCCAAATTTGAGGTCAATTGGTTAATGTTTGATCCTCCAAATGAATTAAACAATTTTGCATTAACTTTGACTATGGTTTTCATTCAATTTCATTAATGCACCAATGTAATCTATGGTTCTGCATTCAACCTCTATCACACGTTACTTTTATTCATTTTCACCTTATGTGCACCATACAACAACTATTATTAGATCAAGATTTCATCGTGTATGATCGGACGACCAGGAAGTCATCCTCTTCCTCAGTCAATGAGCGAGTCAGACATAGTTTCTCAACATTTTGATCCCTGATTCTATTCTTCCTCATTGCTCATCTATTTTGTGAAATTCATTCATCGATGACTTCTCCTTGTGATGCCGTTTGCAACAAGCCATCACTTGCCTTCTCCCGTGGACAATCTAGAAAATGCTCAAATAGGGAAGTTACCTTCCTTGCCACCACGAATTGCAGATTCCCCATTAGCTTCTCTCCTTCCTATATAAGTAGTTCGTCAACATCTTTGGACTCCCAACTTCACTCCTACTCACCCAATTTCACTTCCAACACTTTGAGCCACCCCTCCCTACTCGAGGTACTCTTCCAGGGATGGCGGTCCAATACTCAAGCTCCAACCATCTCATACAAATTACCTTAGCGACAAGCTTCCATGACTCCTCTTTTCTATTTCTACATCCCTAGTTTGCTCTAGTTTCTTCCCAATCACTGCACCCTATAGGTCATCTTTGAGGACCCTGCCAATGTTTATCGCCAAGCCACCCCCATGACCCTCTGACCACGGAAACACCTTCGTTGGATATGATTTCCCCCCGTGATGGATACATGATCTTCAATTTCCCTTTCTTGACCTTCTTTTATGGTTTTCGATCTCCCGACTCCTCCCTCCATTCCTCGAATTTTTTTGGCAAAACTTCTCATGCTTCACTGCATGCCAGAACCTGAGAGTTGGCTCCCTGTCTTAGTTCAGGCATGGAGAACTCAGTGAGGGTCTCAAGTTCTCACAAATGACCATGCTTCCCAGGCTCCGATTAGAGGTAACACCTCCTAGAAGTGGTGTCTCATGCCATGTCTCGTGAGAGAAGAAACCATGTCATGAATTGACCTGGGTAGCCCCACAATGTTAATTGTCAGACTTAATATGCAAGGGTACCTTGGGAATTTTTAGCTGTTCCTCTAATCATTCTAACACGTGATCTTGGTTTGAGTTGAATGATATTTTTGCCCCTTGCATAGTTGATTAAATGTAATGTGCGCCTAAGATTATTTTGTCATTTCACAATTATTTACATCGGCTAATTTTCTAATTTAAATGAATGTCACGCTATAGTTTTCCTATTTTCTGATTGGCCAATTTTATTAAATTAATAGCAAATCAATATTTTATCAGAAAAAATAAAAAAATAGTCATTGGAAAGTATTTTTCAAGTAGAATATGATTTTAGGGTTTTCAAGTATTGTTTTGCATCCCTATTTTTATGAATATGAGAAACACTCTTTTATTCATATAAAAGGCCCTACAATTTTTAATTAATACATTTTATATCCAAATTAGGTAATCAAATATGTTTTCTTAATCAGGAGAATCCAATTGATCCATTGGTCCAAATTTGGAGTCCTAAATCAAAGGTTTTCCTAGAAGGTCCAAAATTAGGGTTTACTTACACTTTATGATACATGAAACCCTAATGCATACATATATGTTGTAATTTAGGTTAAAGAGGTTTTGGATACAACCAAGTTGGTGAAAGAAATAATTAGGACTCTACATTAAGGTAAGTGCAGTCCTATATATGTATGTGTATGTGCAACCCTATTTATGCATGAGTGTGTACACTTGTTCCTTTAGTTGGGCATTTTGATATCCAACCCTAATATTTCCAATGATGCATAGTATTAGCCTTTAATCTTTTGATTTCCTTCTTGTGGCACCTTTACTTCAATTTACTTTGTGGGTTTTGAACCCCACTACTATATTGCTTTTATTTCCTCTCTGCCAATTTAATTTACTCATCATGATGAATTATTGTCTAAATAGCTTTTGTAATGTACATGTATACAACCACTTATAGTTGGGCATGTGTTATTTCACCTAGGGGAATGTGATTACTGTCCCCATTTTTATATATATTTAGGTGTTTGGGAATGTGTTACTCTCCCTCACCTATTGGTTGAGGTTAGTTAGGTGCCTCAACCCTATATTAGTTTTTTGTAGTCATATATGCATGCAACTTTATTATTGTTTATCATAGAAAACTCCTTATTTATTAAATGCCTCATACTTTTGACCCTTTTATCATAGCAAATCTTTATCATGTAATATTTTGGTTTATAATCATCCTTATTCCTTTAATTGACACATACTTTATTTCTCCTCTTGCTAGGTGATCCCAACCACCCAGGTTTAGGATCAGAGTGCGCAATAAAAGCATGATGGACCAGCCTATGATTAGGGATAAGGATTTCATCCTTTCATCTTGGACCTATCCTTTAAGTTATTTCTTGGAGACATATTGATGTAGTTTAATTTCGCTCTATCTTAAGATCCATATTTTTGTATATATCATGTACACCCTTATTGGGTGAAAAAGGTGTACTTTTTATGAAATTGAATATAGTTAATGTTTTATATTTTGCTACTATTCATTGGTCTTTTGCATACCATTATTATTAGTAGAGTGGAAATTTCACTTATTTACACATACCATTTAGTTGAATCTTCTCATCTTGAACATAGTGTTGTCTACCTACTTTAATCTATCTGTACTTACAATAGACGTTGGCGGAGAGTTATATCTCTCATTGGGACGTTGGTCTCACTCCATGGGTTTCCACATAATTTAGGTGGCCGTGCACTATGAGGTAGAGATCATGCAGTTGAGGCTGAACAGTAAGAGGAGCAATAGTCATTAAAGGTTGGATATGCTACTAGCATTTTATAGTAGAGTCCTATGTGTCGTCCATGTACTCTTAGGTCCGTGGGGGTGTTTTGTAGACTTTGTACATCGAGACAAGGTTTTGGCAGTATGCCATGGTTGTATAGATATGGCTTGTATATGTGAACAAGTCGTTATATGTAACAATTTTGTGGCATGATAGACACTAAACAATAATGTGTACACCTTTATGACATGTTATGTAATACATGTGGCAATGTTTATGGACATAGATGTGATTTGTTTTAGCTTGAGATGCTGTGATGTGATCGGTTTTAATTTCATATGCTTTCCCAAAATATGGATGATTAAGTTTAATTCTGTGCTTGTTTTGAGTTATCTCTCTTTGTATGACGACATGCATCACACTCAATCCCCATGTGTCACAATGCACCTGAGCATCACCTTTATGGAAGCTCTTATTCAAGGTCATGTTAGATGATGTCTAAATACAATTAACAACATATGATGAGTGTAGTGGCTTTAGGTGTAAGAATCACAATCAATATTATCACCAGAGAGATAATTCTAACTACCATTCCATGGTATCAATGTATCACTCTCATGGTGGATCTGTCCGAGACACTGTTCTCTAACATGTACCTCTGTGCTTGACTTGATATCACATATCATGACTAATGAGACACTGTCATCAGTCAACACACACTCTAGTCTTATATATTAATATTTTCTATTTTGCTTCCACAATAATATCCAACTAGAGACATAACAAGAATGCATGCACTCTTATCATACATATGATCTCATTGTCCATGTCATCAACCTGAAGACATATGTTATCGAGTAAAATCATTCTTTAGACATATACTATGTATGTGTCATCATCTCATGACTGAGACAAACATAATAGGCAAAATTACCTTTATGACTATCAAATTAGGTATCCAATGCCACATTCCAATCATCATGTTGTTGGATCTAAGGACTCTATAGTGGGGTGAATAGAGCTACAAAATTTCTCACAAAATAGATTAGACCTTCAAATTATATCAATTTTAGAGCAATAGCTAGATGCCAATTTGAAGTCCTATATAACAAGCATAGCAAGGATGAGAGAGATTGATAGCAAGCACTTAACAAAGGGATGTAGAGTGGTTCTACACTTCAAACTAGAAGTGAGTCAGTCCACTACCTAGAGAGGTCAACCTCTAGGGTTCACAAGTGCTTTTCTCTATATTATCACCAAAGATATTACAACACAAGACCACTAAAGGACTTATCGATCCAATCACAAGGAGATATCGACCTTACCAAAGGACTTACCCACTTAGCTTGAGTCTCCAGCCTTCAACAAGGTCTTACCCACTCAAGCTCAAGTCTTCCATCTTGAAGGACTTTGCTTCTCCTCTTAGTTCTTCAGCCTTTGCCTTCTCCTTCACCTAGAGAAGATCACAACCTCTTCATCAACCTTGAAGAGGACCAGCTACAACTCCTTCTTCACTCGATGGAGCTTGCTTCACCCTTTCTTCAAGTAGGAAGGGGATAGGGAAGTAGGAGAAGATGAGAGATTTACATGCATAAGGGTGGATCTCTCTTACAATATGCCTAACTCACTCACAAATCACGAAATGAAGTGTAAACTAGAGAGAGAAAGGGGCTCAAGGAGTAGTCACACAATCAACTATAATAAGGACCTTGAATGTGTTGAAAGAGAAAACTTGGAATGAACTCCAAGGGGTCCTATTTATAGCTAGGGGATCTCTCTTGAGTTGGGGAACACTTAGGGCTGAAATATGACCATTTTCCTCAAAGCAACAGATCTATTTTCACCTCAAACAAGTCACCAGTGGTTATAATCACCTTTTCTGCATTTTTCGTACAGTGCATTCGGTTGAGTTTCAATAAAGGTAACTCGACCGATCAACTAAAAGACAAACCCAACTTTCAAACTATCAATCGAGTTTTTCTGGGGAACTCGATTGATCAGCCAAAATTGAGTTTGGTCAGTGAGTCGGCCGGTCGAGTTCTGTGAATACACAACTCGACCGATGGCCATCTTCAGAAAATCAATCCATAGGATCGATCGAGATTGTAACTCGACCGATCAACAACCTGTGATCAATTTCCTAATTTGGATAAAAAGTGATTAAAACTTGGTATTGAGTGTCCCACATATTTTTCTCATCTTAGTTACAGGTCATATCATCAATACAAGTGATTAAAAAACTCTTCTAAGGTCATTTGAAGTGATTTTCTTATTAGCACACTTGCATTGCATTTGACTTGAACTTTGACAAGCTAGGGCTTGTGTAAATTGATCCTTTTCATGTACCTAAAGCCAGAAATCAATCTTGAACAAACATATTAGATACATATGAATGGAATGGTCAAGTCATTATCAAAAGATGGACAATGTATAACCTCTAGGTTAACACATATGATTGGCTCTCTGGGAATACATACCAACAGTTTTGAACAAGAATGGTTTAAGACCGCATGATAGTTTATGTGTTTGTAGTATGGGCATTTGTATGATATGTGACCATGACCCTTACATGCATAACATGCCATTGGGTATCTACAATGTGAGTGTATGTGTCCATGTCAAAGGCATCTAAAGTATCGTAGGTTATTGTGAGGATATCTACACTTACATTTAACAATATGCCATTCATTGGTATTATCATCTATATCTTTATTAACTAAATGGCTAATATTAAGCTCCTTGTACAATGGTGGAAAATTGAAATGATCAATATGAATGACATCCACTATGCATTCCTTATGAGGAATATCATATGATTTTGTATGAGATATATTGGTGTTGTATCTGAAGTGCACATGTATCTTGGGGAATCCCGAAGGATGTGTAGGTGTTGTGGATGTTGCTGTGTCATCCGAGAATGTCTCCTTCTCCAAAAAGGTCTATGTATCCCTGCCCAAGATGTGGTAAATTTGTGTTGTTCTTCATCATCTTGCTGTGTGGTACTTTGTTCTAGTTCCATTGATGTATCCAAAGAGCTTGATGTGTCGACTTTAGGGTCACAGAAGTGATATAGGACGTGAATTGACATGATGCTATCAAAATCTTTGAGACAGACAATGATAGCTTTGTGTGATCTAAGTCAAAGGTAGACATGGCATCCTTGATAGAAATTCTAGGATGATCACCACCTCATACCATCCCTAAATTGATTAGACTCTATCATGGATATGCTCAAGGAAAAGGGCCCTGAATACGTTATACCTCACGTGAAGGTTGATCAATCCTGTATTATTATCACACTCAAGGTACCTCCATGCTTTGGGATGTGGATGCTCATGACTGATTTGTGGTCTAGATAAAACCATGGAAAATCATATCATTGTCTCATCTCAGTGTGGCAGTGGCAGGATGGTGAAGAGTGTGTAAGGGTGAGGAGCATGTGTAATCTTTTGTGATGATCCTTATGTAGTTGTGGACGTGTGGTTGTCTCCTTGATTTAAGTTTAAGAATATGTAGACCACCTGTCCTCGTATTATTGAGTCAGAACTTTGGAGTGTATATGTGATTGGATAGTACACCTGCCCATAGGTGTGCATAAATGAAGAGGTGGAACATTGTCGCCATAAATGCTTAATCAACTGTGATGAGTCAATGCCTTTTGATGAAACAAAGGGCTACTGTTGCATAAAATGTCTCCTAGATATGAAACCAATATGTATCTAAATGGGTCATTGTAAGCATGTGTTGTGATCTCCGATGGTATCCAACAATCTTGTTACGAATTGTACTAGTTGGAACCTAGATTCGGGTGTGTGTCTAGACAATGGAAGACGAGAGTAAGGAATGAAGATTTGAGGAACCATATATGATGCTTACCAATGTTTCTTGTAGCGCGATGGTTTTGGTAGAAGTTGGAGCATTTCTAGAGAGAAGGTGGAACTTTTCTAGAGAGAAAGTGACAATGCTCTTTTACTACAACTTATAGCATGTGATTACTGAATTTACATATATTCTAAAAAATGTATGCATTAATCACAACAATTTACATACAACTCATTAAAAGATGACAACTCAATAAACTCTAATTGGCTCCTTTCAACTTGTAGCATGTTATTATCAAAATATATGTGCTCTCTTTCTTAAACATGTGGATTTTAGGGTCAATAAAATTAATTCTTAAAATAATACATACAATCTATAAAGAAAAGAACTTGATTAACAGTCAATTGGTTCCCTCCAACATGTACGTGTGACAATCAGATTACCTATGCTCCAATTAATCAATACACAAAATATTTATATACAATGCACTAAAATGGAATAACTGATGTATTTGTACCTAACTCCTTCAAGTGTATTATAATATGTGCTCTCCTTCTTGGACATATATATATATTAATTGCCAAAAAACATGTTTTTAAAATACACATGCACACCATGACCGTCACTTCAAGGTATTAGGATTGTTTTAAAACAACTGAAGCACACAACAAAGGTGCTGAAACACATACAAAGACAAGACTAATTAAAGCAAACTCAAAGCACCTACATCCTTATTATTAGATTTGAAAAAAAAACTTAAAACTAATTTACAATAAACAATACAAACAAAAGTGAAATATCTAAAAATACAAGAAATAGAAAAATTTAAAAATAATTGGCAATAAACGGTAAATCCAACAGATAAAACAATTGAAAAAAGTAAAAAAGAATTAAAAGAAACCAAAGAAGTGATCCGAATGACATACAACAAAAATTAATCTTTTTATAGAGTAATAAAAGTAGATAGGTTCTAACCATATAACCTTTTTAGTGAGCTTCAGAAATATATTAGATAGAATAGAAGAAAAAACATTATATGGTTATGACACACAAACAAAAGAAGGAGAAAGTAGTAGGAAGAAGCACAAGAGGTGTATCTTGTCCATACAATGAGGGAACCACAAGTACTTGATGGTGGACACTTCCTAGATAAATCTACTATGGAAATAGCTATCGAGATACATGTTCAACTCTTAGTCGATTCTAACATAATACTTCTACATATCCGTTTTTGTTTTAGTTGATCTTCAAAACAAATATCATGAGATACATGTTTATATAATATGGAAGGATCATTTATCCTAGGACTATAAATGGATAGCATATTATCCATTTACCCACTATGAATAATCTATGAGGTAATAATCATAAGCATATTATGACCCAACATCCTTTTACTCTTTATCTATTGTAAGCATGTGTTGTGATCTCAGATGGTATCCAACAATCTTGTTACTAATTGTACCAGTTGGAACCTATAGCTGGGTGTGTGTCTAGACAATGGAAGATGAGGGTAAGGAATGAATATTAGAGGAACCGTAGCTGATGCTTACCAATGTTTCTTGCAACACAATGGTTTTGGGAGAAGTTGGAGCATTTGTAGAGAGAAGGTGGAGCTTTTCTAGAAAGAATGTGATAATGCTCATTTACTACAACTTATAGCATGTGATTAATTAATTTATATATATTATAAGAAAAGTATGCATTACTCACAACAATTTACATACAACTCATTAAAAGATAACAAATCAATAAACTCCCAGTTGGCTCCTTTCAACCTGTAGCATGTTATTATCAAAATATATGTGCTCTCTTTCTTAAACATGGGGTTGTTTAGAGTCAATATAATTAATTCTTAAAATTATACATACAATCTATAAATAAATAACTCGATTAAGAGACAACTGGATCCCTCCAACATGTACGTGTGACAATCAGATTTCCTATGATCTGATAAATCAATACACAAAATATTTATATACAACCCACTAAAAGAGAACTACTAATGAATTTGTATGTAACTCCTTCAAGTGTATTATAACCCATGCACTCCTTGGATAGTTAATTGCCAAAAAACACATTTTAAAATACACACGCATGTCAGGACCATCATTTCAAGCTACTAGGATTGATTTAGAACAACTGAAGCACACAACAAAGGTGCTGAAAACATACAAAGAAATACTAATTAAAGCAAACTCAAAGAACCTACATCCTTATTATTTGAGTTGAAAAAAAAACTCAAAAAGAATTTATGATAAACAATACAAACAACAGTGAAATAGCTAAAAAGACAAGCAGTAGAAAAATTTAAAAATAATTGGCAATAAACGACAAATCCAATAGATGAAACAATTGAAAAAAGTAAAAAAGAATTAAAAGAAACTAGAGAAGTGATCCAAATGACATACAATAAAATTCATATTTTTATATAGTAATATAAGTACATAGGTTCTAACCCGATAACCTTTATAGTAAGCTTCAAAAATATATCAGATAGAACAGAAGAAAAAAACATTGTATGGTTAAGAGACATGAACAAAAAAAGGAGAATGTAGTAGGTAGAAGCACCAAGGATTTGTCTTGTCCATACAGTGAGGGATCCATAAGTACTTGAGGATGGACGTTTCCTAGATAAATCCACTATGGAAATAGCTATCACAAGATACATGTTTCAACTCTTAGTCGATTCTAACATAATACTTCTACGTATCAGTTTTTGTTTTAGTTGATCTTCAAAACAACTGTCATGAGATACATGTTTATATAATATGGAAGGATCATTTATCCTAGGACTTGAAATGGATAGATATTATCTGTTTACCCACTATCAATAACCTGTAGGGTACATTAAGCATAAGTATATAATTACCCAACTTCCTTTTACTCTTTATCTATTTTACCCACATTTAATGAGGGTAGGATTAAGGGAGAAGTTTTATCCTACCCACTTCACACATTTATCCATCAATATTAGGCACAATAAATAATTTTAGATTCTATTGTTTCTACTAAAGCCTACTAAAAACCCAACCTTTTGTTTTTACTATTATTTGATTCCAAATTTAATTAAACAATTGGTAGTATGTCACATTTTTATATATCAATAGAAAAATAGATCTTGTTTGTAAATAGATATTGGGTTATATATTGGTATTTTTAGTGTATGTAAAATTATTACCATCTAAATTAGTTTTAGGAGTGTCTTGTGTTTGAAGAGGGATATCATATGAAATAATTGTTGAAAAAATCATAAATCTATATTCATGTTACTTTTTCCATTTAATCCTTACCTTATGTAGTTACCCTATTGGTAAATAGGTGTTGGTAAGGGTAGGGTAAATATTTTTAAGGAAATGATAATTACTCTACCTGTTGCCCCACATCTTTGTCATGGGTAAGGGTAGGGATACACCTTTACTTTACTCTACCCTACCTGTGACGTCCCCAGATTGTCTAAAACTTAATCTGATGTGTGACATACCACCGCCGCTGGCCTCCTCGCCAGCATGTGATCAGTGACATTTTCCAAGTCTCTCAGCCGAGGTGTCTACGCTGCAGCCTGGCGCCACGTGGCCGATTCTGATTGACCCGAACATGTAAAATACCTAGAAATGTTTAGAACTTGAATAAATCATAGTAAATAGCACAGTTGTAAGAAAATTACAAATAAGGCACCTAAATTCTTAGAAAATTATGTAGAATAATATGAAAGCATAATATCAGGCTTTTGGTGTACAAATATTAAAGTTATCATGTAAGATGTAAAACGGTCTTTTCTTTGATAATGAGGAACCCCTCCCGGGATCGGCCACTATTGGACCCCACCCAGCCAAGGGTAAACCCCAGAACTAGCCACGTACATGGGGGAACCACGACACACTCAGTAACATGGGGCCATTATTGCACCCCGAGGGTTTTCTCCTAGAGTCAAACCTGGGTCCCTTCATTGGGGATTACTGAGCCGCACCACTTGAGATACTCCCTCACCCCAAAAGTAGGTGAGAAACACAATGACAATTGTCAACTAAATGCCCTAAAGTTAAACTACATATATGTAAACCCCCTTTTTAACCGACAACCAAATATTCCATCACCTTGATGCCCCCACATGGGTCTTTTCATGCCTAATAAATAATAAATGAAGACCTAAAATTATGAGAATGTTTGAGTAACTCCTAAATGTGATTTATAATCCATATGATGTTAGATATGATCATGTTATGACGTATAACCATGCAATTTTCTTAGAATGTGTATTTAGGGCTATTAACCCTAAATAAAATGCAATAAATACATACATGTTCAATAAATGATGAAATTCACATAAAACCCTCATACCAGTAACAAGAAGATAATATGTAAACATGAGATCAATTTTATACATGAAATTCATGTTATATGAATATGACTCTTAATACATAAGGGTTGTAACCCTAATTTGAATAATGTATATAAATTAGGGTTAATATGTGCACAAAAAAGGATATGGAACCTAATGTTTAGATAATGAACCATAACTTGGAACATGATCTCAGTAAGATAATTAAGACAAGAATAGAAGTAAAAAGGAGTATATCCAATGTATAAAGTCAAACCCTAAAATGGACATAATTAGGGTTAAGATGATGAGAACCTAATAGTGATATGTGATCTTGTCTTAATCATGGGTTGACCAAGATATAGATGACATCATGAATATATGGTTTAGGCTTATATCTATGATCAAGGTACGCCATTACCTCTTACTTGGCTTATTATACAATATTCTTGTAGTATATGTGTAGTAAAATACTTGGCATATGATATTGGATGAAATGATTGTTCTTGTATGATATGTTGCATGATTTTCCATAGTTATTTCTATGAACACATCAAACATAATATGTCTATTCCATTATATCCAAGCACTTCAAATCTTTGGTTGTAAAGTGCTGGAAAGTAAATACTTCAACTCTTCGGTAGTAAAGTACTTGGAAGTGATCCAACTCTTTAATAGTAGATTACATTGTGAAATGATCCAACTCTTTGGTAGTAGATCATAAAGGCCTTAATGCATTCAACTCTCACATAGTAAACACATGGATGATATAATGGAAAATGTGCTTACAATATGTGTTCTCTTTTGTTAATGAATATCTTTGTGCAAGTATATGTTTTTCTTATATTTTTTTAATGATACCAAGTATTAGTTTTATCTTATTTCCAAGCTTAATAAGGAGAGGTATATATAGAAGACACGTAGGCGTACTCAATACAATATTGTTGAATATTGTGCTGACGTGTACCACATGTAATATTTTATTTAGGTTGTGGACATGTTCTCTTAAAGATCCATGATAGTTGAGAGTTGTGTGGCAAGCTGATGTACATGTGGACCTATTGTCTTAAGATCTTGTAGTTTAGTGGTAGTACATGAATATGTATAAGTTTGCTGTTCAATGTGTAATATCAAATGTTGCACCAATTCATTATGTAATTATATGTTGAATGGTGAACTTGAGTTGTATGGTTTTATTATTGTTCATGTGCATGTGCTACTATTATTTCCTTATGACTTCCTCTAATTTTCTTATTCTTAGCATGTTGTGGGGTGTTTAAATTGGGATGCTCACTGAGGTGAGGTTTCAATTTGGACGTCACACATCAGATTAAGTTTTAGAAAATCCGGGGACGTCACACTACCCAATTGCATCCTAATTTACCAGACATATCTTCACTTTAATTTCTTATTATGGCTGAGTTGACAAAGAATGTTCAAGATGGTATCCCTTGTTGCATGCAATTTGTTAATGATATTGTGTTGATTTATGAAACCAAAGATCTATTGGATGATAAAGATGAAATTTTGAAGGTTTGTTTGGAGAAAAATGGATTGATGATTAGTAGGAGAAAAATTAAGTATATACATTGTAATTTTAGACAATCTAGATTTGTGAATGGTGGCGACAAGTTCGACGAAGTGGATGTGCCAAATGTTACACATTTTATTACCTTAATTTACTATCAAAATGGATGGGGATGATCAAAATGAAAATTATCACTGGGTCATTGCAAGATGATTGAAATAGAGGAGTGAAAATTGAGTATGATGTGACCAGAAGATCCCTCTTAGATTAAAAAGTAAGTTTTATAGAACAACTATACATACAACATTGCTAAATGGGAGCGAATGTTGGGCGGTGAAAGGTCTCAACAAGATGAATGTGGTGGAACTGTGTGTCTTGAGATGGATGTATGGGAAGACAAGAAAAGATCAGTTGGGAAATTATTACATCAAGAACAAAATAAGGATGTCCAATATTGACTACAAGTTGTGTGAGGGCCATCTGAAATGATATCAACATGTGCAACACAAATCAACTAGCGTGACTATATAGAGCAATGTTGTCGAGTCAGGAACAATTAAAAGAATAAGAGGTGGGCCTAAATTAACTTGTGAAGATTTTATAAAGAGAGATTTTAAATCTCTACATGTAGATTAGAATATAACACATAACAAAGCTGATTGGAAAACAAGGATGCACGTAGCTCAAACCAACATGGTAGGGAATGAAGCCTATTTAGCATTGTTGATGATGATAATGATGACAATCACCACTTAATATTATGATTCATGCTTCTAGACAAATTGGTTTCCTACTGTAGTTCATGATACAACTCATGATATACAAAATTATGCACAAGTATTGCATTTATTAAGTACATTGGCAGATATATTAACAATATTTACAAAATGTGTCAAACTAATAGATGAAAGAGGCAATCCCACATTTTTTTCCAATTTGGTCTTGATATGGTTCACAATTGAAACTGAAAGGTGATTAATTATACGTTGGTTTTATGTCATTGGTGGATGAAACATCAGTTAATTGGTTGTTTGATGGTTTAAGACTCATCATCATCATCTTTATCATCTAAGCCTCAATCCCAACTACTTTAGGGTTCACCACATGATTTTTTCCTACCCATCTATCATATGCATCATATTTAGATCAAAAAGTAATGACTAAAACTCTCTCTTTATAATCTCTTCCCATTTTAAATTAGGCATTCCAACTCTTCTTTTAATAGTGTTCTATTGTACTTTTTAGTTGGTTCAACTGGTAAACCAGGTTGGTTTGTTAGCCATAGGTTGCACACTCAATCCCCAGCTGGAGAATTTGGAGGAGGGAGGTTTATAGAAACATCTACAAGACTATCACAATTATTTTAATATATTGGACCAATTTTCTCTGACCAAATAATAATAGTAATGTTTTAATTGTATCCGATTTGATAGTATTGCTTTGAATAGGTACAACAATATTATAATAATGTTTTAATTGTTCCTGACTCAATAATATTGCTTTGAATAGGTACAACGACTGATTTGTGTTACACATGTCCATTTAATCTCAGACATCCACCTAGCTTGTCCTTAATGTCACCACCATCACTATGTTCCATCCAACTTGTCCTTAATGCCACCACCCTCACTATAGCCATCCCTCTAAATAATGTGTCATTTTCTTCTAACACATCCATCTCATGATACATAGTTATGACACATTTATTTTGTTGAGGTCTTATTTATTCACCACCCAACATTCACTCCCATATAACACGACAGCCCATGTAGCTTTTTAATGAAGAGTACTTTTTAATCTCAGAGGAATGTTCTAATTATGTACCACATTTTTACTCCCCCAATTCATCCATCCTCTTGATTAGTATGAAAAACATCATCCTGGACATCACTATTCATATGAACAATAGAACTCAAGTAACAAAACTTGTTACATTTTGGTACATCCACTCCATCCAACCTGGACCCACCATTTGCTAAAATTGCAACACATATACTCAATTTTGCTTCTACTGATCTTAGATTTATTTGATTCCTTATGAATTTTTTGAAAGTTCATCTTTATCATTCAATGTTTTTGTTGGTTTCATTGATTAAAAGAATATCATTAACAATTAACATGCACCATATCGAACATGCTTTGTCAACTCATTAATGAAAATAATGAATAACAATGGGTATGGATCCTTCTGTACCCCAAATGTGTCTCAAAATATTATAGTCTGTCCTCCAAGAGTCTAAACACATGCAATTGAGATAACATTTATGTTTCTAATCAAGTCAATGTTTCAAATTGATACACCTTTTTTCTCAACTACCCTCCACAACACATGCATATGTGCTCGATTGTCAGACTTCTCTAAATAAAAAAAATCATTTGAAGATCTCTTATATTTTCTTTATAATTCTATATGAACCCACTTACCTAGAAAAAGCACAAAAAATTGCATTTATTATTAATCTCCCTGGCATGATGCCAATTTAATTTTTAGATATTGCTTCTGCTTAATATTCCTCTCAAAGATTTAGACTGTGACTTATCAGTAGTTAGCATAAGTCTCCTTGTATGAAGTTCTCTATTATGCAAATTAAATATGGAAGCGCTGAGATGAATGCTTGTCTAAATTCTTTGTGGGTGGTTAGCAACATTTCAATCGGAAGGCGAATGTTTTTTTTTCTTCAAGAAGTCAGAGGGTACTTTTATTTATCTCGCCCCTCTCATGCAAGCTGAATCAAGCAGGGAACCACAATCAGAACTTTACTGACCGTAATTAAAATTGGTAGTACTACTACCATTACATAAATCCAAGTTGACGACATCAACCAGATCGAATGGTGCACTTCTATAGAAATAAAAGCCACTCTAGTTTTTTCTATGAAATTTGACCAGCCAATCTGCTGCCTTATGTCCTTCTCTTTTCATAAACTCACAGGACCATCCTGGTGCCCATTTCCGCCTTATGGCTTCCACCCATCTGAACATCTTTGGGTATTTAGACAAGTCTCCTTCCACAGCTTGTGTTGCGTTCTTTGAGTCTGTCTCTATGCGGATCACATTACCATTCAGTTGCTTCCCAATATCCACGACCAACTCTATTGCCCTTACTTCTGCTTCCAGGGCACTTTCAGCACTGATAAATTTCCCCCATCCTCCTTGCCATTGTCCCTTGCAGTCACAGCCTATAACCATAATAGCCGAACGACGTGTGTGCGCATCAAAGGTGGCATATGTGTTCAACTTAATGCAACCTCTCTACGGTTTGCACCATGTTGTAGCATCCATGTTTTTGTGATGAATTGTGTCACTATCTGACCACACTTTCAAGATAAGAAAAACATTCTTATTAATTAGGGCTTGTATATGAGCTACCGACTTCTTCTTGTTCTCAAACACTTATAGGTTTCTATGTTTCCAAATCTGCCAACAACCCACCACGAACTGCATATTATGGGGTTCAGGGGCAGAAAGGTTCTTATTTATCCAGTTCCACATATCTGTTTCGCCAAAGAACGAGCTCCATGCACTGTGATGCGTAATACCCTTCCATACTTGTGCTGCCTGAGTGCAATATCTCAATGTGCGTAAGCTTGACTCTTCATCTAATTTACACACTTGACAGACTTTATCATTGGTCATGTTTCAGGCATATCTTCTACAATTTGTAAGGATAGCATTGTGGCCGACGAGCCACATGACATATTTAATCTTCATAGCCACTTTCAACTTCCAAATCTTCATCCATTTTCCCTCTATTATGATATCCTTGCCCATCCTGAGAACGTCGTACACACTTATCGTAGTAAAATTTCCTGAATCAGTGTGGTTCCATGCCCGTGTATCAGGTGTATCAGTGTTTAAAGGGACAACTAAGGTCACAATCTTCTTTACTATCTCAAGTGGAAACCACTCCCTTAGAAATAAATGGCAAGGCAAATGTTGGGCTTCCATCGGTTGTCAACTGATGGAATGACAAAGTAATGTAAATTGATTTTAGATTTATCCACATTTATCCATCAGTATTAGGTACAATAAATAATTTAGATTCTATTTCTTCTACTAAAGCCTACTAAAAACCCAACCTTTTGTTTTTACTATTATTTGATTCCAAAATTTAATTAAACAATTTGTAGTATGTCACATTTTTATATATCAATAGAAAAATAGATCTTGTTTGTAAATAGATATTGGGTTATATATTGGTATTTTTAGTGTATGTAACATTATTACCATCTAAATTAGTTTTAGGAGTGTCTTATGTCCGAAGAGGGATATCATATGAAATAATTGTTGAAAAAATCATAAATCTACATTCATGTTACTTTTTCCATTTAATCCTTACCTTATGCAGTTACCCTATTGGTAAATAGGTGTTGGTAAGGGTAGCGTAAATATTTTTACGGAAATGATAATTACTCTACCTGTTTCCCCACATCTTTGACATGGGTAAGGGTAAGATACAACTTTACTTTACTCTACCCTACCCGTGACGTCCCCAGATTGTCTAAAACTTAATCTGATGTGTGACATACCACAGCCGCTGGCCTCCTCGCCGGCATGTGATCAATGGCATTTTCCAAGTCTCTCGGTCGAGGTGGCTGTGCCATAGCCTGGCACCATGTGGCCAATTCTGATTGACCTGAACATGTAAAAGACCTAGAAATGTTTAGATCTTTCATAAATCATAGTAAATAACACAGTTGTCGGAAAATTACAAATAAGGTTCCTAAATTCTTAGAAAATTATGTAGAATAATATGAAAGCATAATATCAGGCTTTTGATGTACTAATATTAGAGTTATCATGTAAGATGTAAAATGGTCTTTTTTTATAATGAGGAACCCCACCCGAGATCGACCACTATTGGACCCAAACCAGCCAAGGATTAACCCCATAACCAACCGTGTACTTGGGGGCACCGCAACATGCTCAGTAACGTGGGGCCTTTATAGCACCCCGAGGGTTTTTGCCTAGAGTCGAACTTGGATCCCTTCATTGGGGATTGCTGAGCTGCACCACTTGAGCTACTCCCTCACCCCAAAAGTAGGCATGAAACACAATGACAACCATCAACTAAATGCCCTAAAGTTAACTTCATATATGTAAACCCCCTTTTTAACTGGCAACCAAATATTCCATCACCTTGATGCCCCCACACAGGTCTTTTCAAGCCTAATAAATAATAAATGAAGACCTAAAATTATGAGAATGTTCCAATAACTCCTAAATGTGATTTATAATCCATATGATGTCAGATATGATCATTTTATGACGTATAACCATGCAATTTTCTTAGAATGTCTATTTAGAGCTATTAACCCTAAATAAAATGCAATAAATACATACATGCTCAATAAATGATGAAATTCACATAAAACCGTCATATCAATAACTGGAAGATAATATGTAAATATGAGATCAATTTTATACACAAAATTCATGTTATATGAAGATGACTCTTAATACATAAGGGTTGTAACCCTAATTTGGATAATGTATATAAACTAGGGTTAATATGTGCATAAAAAGGGTATGGAACCTAATGTTTAGATAATGAACCATAACTTGGAACATGATCTCAGTAAGATAATTAAGACAAGAATAGAAGTAAAAAGGAGTATATACAATGTATAAAGTCAAACCCTAAAATGGACATAATTAGGGTTAAGATGATGAGAACCTGATAGTGATATGTGATCTTGTCTTAATCAGGGGTTGACTAAGATATAGATGACATCGGGAATATATGGTTTAGGCTTATATTTATGATCAAGGTATGTAATTACCTCTTACTTGGCTTATTATACAATATTCTTGTGGTATATGTGTAGTAAAATACTTGCCATATGATATTGGATGAAATGATTGTTCTTGTATGATATGTTCATTGATTTTCCATACTTATTGCTATGAACACATCAAACATAATATGTCTATTCCATTTAATCCAAGCACATCAACTCTTTGGTAGTAAAGTGCTGGAACATAAGTACTTCAACTCTTTGGTAGTAAAGTACTTGGAAGTGATCCAACTCTTTGGTAGTAGATCACATTGTGAAATGATCCAACTCTTTGGTAGTAGATCATAAAGGCCTTAATGCTGTTGGCTAAATAGACATCTATAAATCCCTTTGTTTTGATTATGACAAACATTTCATTCTTATTAATCTAACGAGCTACTTGAGTGTGCAGGACTAAGATGGATGGCAAAGCAACTAGGGAAAATCCAAAAGCTAAAATGTTTATATTTTCATGCAATGTAATCATTGTTGTAAAAACTTGTACAAATATATAATGTACAAGTACTTAGAATTGCATGTAAATCAAGCGTTATATTTTCCCTAGCCAAACACCATAGTTAAACATGTCATCCCATTTAAATAGGATCATTTATGCACACTCACACATATAATTAGTGCCTAAATTGAAATCTTGAAACATGATCATTCTCGGTCGACAAACTCCTCGACCGAGACACTCTCGGTCGACAATCTTCTCGACCGAGAAAGATCCAAAGTAGCCGTTAGACACAACAGACAAGTTAGTTGGCAGTTGAAGAAAGACATTGCAAATCACTTGTTCTAGAGAGCCTGTCGGTCGACAAAAGTTCGACCGAGTAGGTGTCTTGGTCGACCATTTGTCGACCGAGATGGTCTCTGACAACAACTGCAGAATAAATTAATTAGCCGTTGTTAAAGCAACAACTTTGTACCTAACGGCTAGTTAAGCACTTAGAAACCCCTAGAAGTTGTCTAGAACGTCCTTAAGCATACTTAGGCCATTCCTATAAATAGGACAAGCCATAGGACACTAGAATTCACTTGTTACACTTGAGAATACACTTGAGCATACTTGAGCAATCTATTGCAAGCAATTTGAGCACTGTGATCATTAGTCTACATTCTCCTTAGCTCAATCTCGTGTCCTATAGGCTAGATTCTCCTATCCACAGCAATCACAAGTTCACACACTTGGCTAGGAGATCTATATGCTTGATCTAGGCATATCAAGCCTTGGGCTTAAAGGATAAGTTGTAATTTCCTTTTTCTTTCTTGTTCCTTTTTATCTTTTGTACTCTCCTTGCTACTCCTAGGGTTGGAGGCTGCGGATTGGAGAGGGTTGACTTCTGAGGTGGAGAAGGGGACTTCAAGCTACTTCAAGAAGGCTATCGCAAGGGAAGTTACTTCAGAAGGCTGGTGCAACGGGAGTTGGTGCATCTACTTCAAGGGAAGGCTGCTTCAAGGTTGGCGATTACTTCTAGGTGAAGGCTGCTTGAAGGGTTTGGGAAAAGAGATTGTATTTTATGTAAATTCCTTGCGAGGTAATAAAATAAATTTCTTTTCAAATCCCGGTTGGGTAAGCAACCGGGTAGTGGATTGACGGCTATAGTATTTGCTATAGTTGGAACCACTCTAAACCCTGTGTCTCCTTGTCCAATATTTTCATTGTGGTTGTTTGAGTTTAAATTATTATTAAAATCTTTATAAAACTCTATTCACCCCCCCTCTAGTAGTTTTCAAATGCATTCAACTCTCAGGTAGTAAATGCATGGATGATATAATGGAAAATGTGCTTAAAATATGTGTTCTCTTTTGTTAATGAATATCTTTGTGCAAGTATACATTTTTCTTATATTTGTTTAATGCTGCCAAGTATTATTTTTATCTTATTGCCAAGCTTAGTAATGAGAGGTATATATAAAAGACACATATGCGTACTCAGTACAATATTCTTGAATATTGTGCTTACGTGTACCACATGTAATCTTTTGTTTAGGCTGTGGACATGTTCTCTTAAAGATCCAGGATAGTTGAGAGTTGTGTGGCAAGTTGAAGTATAGGTGGACCTGTTGTCTTAAGATCCTGTAGTTTAGTGGTGGTACATGTATATGTGTAAGTTTGCTGTTCAATGTATAATATCAAATGTTGCAATAATTCATTATGTAATTATATGTTGAATGGTGAACTTGTGTTGTATGGTTCTATTATTGTTCATGTGCATGTGCTACTATTGTTTCCTTTTGACTTCCTCTGATTTTCTTCTTCTTAGCCTGTTGTGGGGTGTTTAAATTGGGATGCTCGTTGAGGTGAGGTTTCAATTTGGACGTCACACATCAAATTTAGTTTTAGAAAATCTGAGGACATCACACTACCCAACTACATCCTAATTTACCTGAGATATCTTCACTTTAAGTTCTTATTATGGCTGAGTTGACAAAGAATGTTCAAGATGGTATGCCTTGTTGCATGTTATTTGTTAATGATATTGTGTTGATTTACGAAACCAAAGATCTATTGGATGATAAATATGAAATTTTGAAGATTTTTTTGGAATGAAATGGATTGATGATTAGTAGGAGAAAAATTAAGTATATACATTGTAATTTTAGACAATCTAGAATTGTGAATGGTGGGGACAAGTTCGATGAAGTGGATGTGCCAAATGTTACACATTTTATTACCTCAATTTACTATCAAAATGGATGGGCATGATCAAAATAACAATTATCACTGGATCATTACAAGATGATTGAAATAGAGGAGTGAAAATTGAGTATGATGTGACCAGAAGATCCCTCTTAGATTAAAATGTAAGTTTTATAGAACTACTATACATACAACATTGTTAAATGGGAGCGAATGTTGGGTGGTGAAAGGTCTCAACAAGATGAATGTGGTGGAACTGTGTGTCTTGAGATGGATGTGAGGGAAGATAAGAAAAGATCAGTTGGGAAATTATTACATCAAGAACAAAGTAGGGATGTACAATATTGACTACAAGTTGTGTGTGGGCCATCTGAAATGATATCAACATGTGCAACACAAATCAACTAGCATGACTACACAGAGCAATGTTGTCGAGTTGGGAACAATTAAAAGAATAAAAGGCGGGCCTAAATTAACTTGTGAAGATTTTATAAAGAGATATTTTAAATCTCTACATTTAGATTAGAATATAACACATAACAGAGCTGATTGGAAAACAAGGATCCATGTAGTTAACACCAACATGGTAGGGAATGAAGCCTAGTTGGTGTTGTTGATGATGATAATGATGACAATCACCACTTAATATTATAATTCATGCTTCTAGACAAATTGGTTTCCTACTGTAGTTCATGATACAACTCATGCTGTACAAAATTTTGCTCAAGTATTGCGTTTATTAAGTACATTGGCAGATATATTAACAATATTTACAAAATGTGTCAAACTAATAGATGAAACATGCAATCCCACAATTTTTTCCAATTTGGTCTTGATATGATTCACAATTCGAACTAAAAGGTGATTAATTATACGTTGGTTTCATGTCATTGTTGGATGAAATAATCAGTTAATTAGTTGTTTGATGGTTTAAGACTCATCATCATCATCTTTATCATCTAAGCCTCAATCCCAACTACTTTGGGGTTCACCACATGATTTTTTCCTACCCATCTATCTTAGGCATCATATTTAGATCAAAATGTAATGATTGAAACTCTCTCCTTATAATCTCTTCCCATTTTAATTTAGGCATGCCGACTCTTCTTTTAATAGTGTTCTGTTGTACTTTTTAGTTGGTTCAATTGGTAAGCCTGGTTGGTTTGTTAGCCATAGGTTGCACACTCAATCCCTAGATGGAGAATTTGGAGGAGGGAGGTTTATAGAAACATCTATAGGACTATCACAGTTATTTTAATATATTGGACCAATTTTCTTTGACCAAATAATAATAATAATGTTTTAATTGTATCTGATTTGATAGTATTGCTTTGAATAGGTACAACAATATTATAATATTGTTTTAATTGTACCCAACTCAATAATATTACTTTGAATAGATACATCGATTGATTTGTGTTACACATGTCCATTTAATCTTAGACATCCATCTAGCTTGTCCTTAATGTCACCACCATCACTATGTTCTATCCAACTTGTCCTTAATGCCACCACCCTCACTATAACCATCCCTCTAAGTAATGCTTCCTCTTCTTCCAAGACATCCATCTCATGATACATAGTTATGACACATTTATTTTGTTGAGGCCTTATTTATTCACCACCCAACATTCACTCCCATATAACACGACATACCAATTAGCTTTTTAATGAAGAGTACTTTTTAATCTGAGAGGAATCTTCCAATTATGTACCACATTTTTACTCCCCCAATTCATCCATCCTCTTGATTACTATGACAAACATCATCCTGGACATCACTATTCATATGAACAATAGAACTCAAGTAACAAAACTTGTTACATTTTGGTACATCCACTCCATCCAACCTGGACCCACCATTTGCTGAAATTGCAACACATATACTCAATTTTGCTTCTATTGATCTTAGATTTATTTGATTCCTTTATGAATTTTTGAAAGTTCATCTTTATTATTCAATGTTTTTGTTGGTTTCATTGATTAAAAGAATATCATTAGCAATTAACATGTACCATCTCAAACATGCTTTGTCAACTCATTAATGAAAAGAACGAATAACAATAGGTATGGATCCTTGTATACCCAAAATGTGTCTCGAAATGTTATAGTCTCTCCTCCAAGAGTCTAAACACATGCAATTGAGATAACATTTATGTTTCTAATCAAGTCAATGTTTCAAATTGATACACCTTTTTTCTCAACTACCCTCCACAACACATGCATATGTGCTCGATTGTTAGACTTCTCTAAATCAACAAAAATCATTTGAAGATCCCTTATGTTTTCTTTATACTTCTATATGAACCCACTTACCTAGAAAAAACATAGAAAAATTGCATCTATTGTTGATCTTCCTAGCATGATGCCAATTTAATTTTTAGATATTGCATGTGCTTATTATTCCTCTCAAAGATTCAGACTGTGACTTATCAACTTGATACCTCTATAATTTATGCAACTCTGAACATCTCCTTTGTTCTTGTAGATAGGCACTATAGTAATATTCTATACTCAACTAGCATCTTTTGCATCTTCAAAATCTCAATGATGAAATACATTGACTAGATAGTTCCTTCACTCCCATACTCTTCTTACATCATTAGGAATATCATGTGGTTCACATGCCTTTTTTATTTTCATCTTTTTCAAGACATTTTTGACCTCATATAATGAAACTCACTGTGTGTGAGTGGTATGTCTTGTATTCATGTCATGTGAGTTTCCTACATTATCCAAAGAATCTAAGGTGAAGCTTGTGAATTTGGTTTCTCCATTAGTTAGGGTATCATCATCTTTCATCAACACTTTATCATCTTTATTATTGACACATTTTACTTGACTCAAGTCTCTTCTTTCCTTTCTCTTAAATGTATCATTTCACATATATCTCTTTTCCCCTTTCTCATGTCCAACTTCTTATATGTTTTACCAATGTACTTGGACCTTGCCTCTTATATGGCTTTTTAGTTTCTATCTCTACTTGCCTATATCCCTAAAAAGATACACCATCTTGACATTTGGTCAATCTCCTGTAAGACTCTCCTTTGAGTTTAATAGACTTATGTACATAATCACTGTACCACCAAGTCTCTTTCTGTGGAGGCCACACCCTTTGAACTCCCCCAAAACCTCTTTGACAATTTTATTAATATAGGAGCTAATACTATGTCAATAGTGTTAACATCAGACTCCGAGTTCTAAGTACCAATTTTGCTAAGTTTATATTAAATATTTTTTTTATCTTTGATGGTTTATGTCTATCCCTCTAAAAATGTAAATTCTGATTATATTTGGCTTTGAAAACCAACTATATACCTAGGCAAAAATCTATGTAACTCCATAGTGTGTAATTAAAATCATCATGCTGGTTAATGCAACTTATTTTTCATATCAATGTCTCTTTGGAGAAAATAATGGCCACATTAGAAAGAAGGATGCATTTGACTTGCATTTTTGTGCAACATTGTATGTTTTCCCATAATATTAACAATTCCCTTGTTATTTACATCTTGAAAATTCCATACCATTTTTGAGTAACTGCATACCTCATCTTTGATTGTTATTTCTCAAAATTTATTTCAATTTCTATGTTAACTAATACCATAAAAGATTTTGTGGCTAGAATTACTTATATATATATATAAATAAAAATAATGTTTCAAGAATATTTTATTTTATACTCTAGTATCAAATTTGAGTTATTGTGTCTTCTATTATGTCACTTCATACCAAGTAAGGTAATTGTCATATGTCTAAGTTCATAGCATACTTTCTTCCCATATAATTATTTTATTTTAAATATCAATATTGAAAGTAATACAAAATATCATTGATGTGAAAATTGATTTTGAGTTGAACAAGAATATATGTTCATGTATACAACCAAAATTAAACTGATTTAGTAAGTTGATTGCTTAGTTTGCTTGGGATTTGATTGATGTGTTCAATTCAAAATGAAGGAAAGATCTATATATAGTTAGTTGTTCATATATATATACAAGTAGTTGTTCATATATATATATATACATATATATGTATATATATGTATGTATATATATACATACATATACATATTTTTTTGTAAGTTATTGTTAACTAATAGTAACCATTTATGTGGATACCAACTTATACTTGGAACGTCATGATTTGTCAACTCAAAAGTAATTTGATTTCAATTTGCACAAGATCTTTAAAGCTTTTAACTAACTTGAATGTACAATATCATTGAGCTAGCTTCGATCTACTTGTTTGAGTCTTAATTCGATAGCCACATTTAGATTCATCACTCTAACCATGAGCCAATATTTTCTCTAGCAGTTTGCAATACATGCACACACACAGAGACACACATATATACACATATATAGATGTGTGTGTGCGTAGACACATACATATGACATATACATACACGAATTATCTGATATATATATATATATATATATATATATATATGTGTGTGTGTGTACATATACATATACACATTTATATAAACATATATATACACATATATACATATACATACATATATACATTTATATATACATATTTATACATATATAAACATATACATATATATAAATTAATATATATATGTATATATGCATGTATATATATGTATATATACACACACATATATACATATATATGTAGATATATACAAATATACATATATACATATGTACATATACATACATATATATACACACACACAGATATATATATATATATATTACATATATATATATATACTAGTACAGAAATGACGTATAACATCACATTTGCTAGCTTCAGTTAAAACTAAAACACCGACGCTAATAAACTACGATGTCGGTTTAACATGACAACTGACACCTATATGTGAAGGCCAGCCGCTTTACAAAAGACATGGGTATCGATTTTTCTTTAATGTCGGATGGTCGAAATAAAAACTGACATCTAAAATCACTCACAAAATACAATTTTCCAGGGAAAAAAATTTGCCTCCAAAATTTTTAATTCATCAGTTGGAGAAACACCGACGACTCATGTTTCACACCAAGCCCCGTAAAATTTTTGTCCCACATATATCGCCGGTTGTTTAAAATATAACTGATGCCTAAATATCCTTTGCGAGGCAAAAATTCATTCCTTAGTCGGCGTCGGTTGTTGCACAAGAAACGACGAGGATGTGTATTCGCGCGTTGTCCCCCCGAAAAAATCCCCCCCCCCAATTTGCCAAATCGACGTCGGTGTTAGGGAAGAAACTAACAACTATGATTGTAACCCAAGAACAATTGTTTTTGTTGGCGTATGCGGATAGACGTCAGTTATTATACGTTGAAACCGATGATGAACACCCCCGTCGCGGTATTTGTTTGAAGTTGTAGATGGTGTTAAGCATCGGTTTTACACAATAACCGACAGCGATAATTAACTGAATAGCACCCGCGCGAGCCAGACTCTTCCCCTTCTCTGTTTCATACCCGATTCTCTATTGCCGCTCAAGCTAGGTATCACAATTTTGTGTTTCCACTCGCCATCGCCGCTGTGGAGAGGAGCTCGCCACCGCCGCTGTGGAGAGGAACCGCCACTGAGGAGCTCGCCGCTTCCGCTGTGGAGAGGAACCACTACTAAGGAGCTCACCACCACCACTCCAGTTCAATCACTGCTGTCGCCACTCCAGTTTAGTCGCCGCCACCACCACTCGCTTGTATAGTCATCTCCGCCAATGACTACAACCACAATCCGCCATCCTGCCACCGCTCGCCACCTACTTCACCGCAGCTCTACCTCCAGCCACAGTTGTGACCATCATTATAGCCACAGCTGCAACCACCTCCACCTCCGGCTGCCGCCACCACGTCCTGCTCCACCAATGCAGTGAGTTTTCTATAAGATTATTATTGATTAATTAGGGTTGATTAATATTGATTAATAAGGGTTAAACGAGGAATTAGTGAACTTAGTTTAATATATAATTGTTCTAAAAAAATATGTAGTTGATTAATAACGATTAACTAGGGTTAATGATGAATGAATGAATATAATAAATTGTTATTGCTTTCTTTCTCTCTTGTTAGTGATTGATTTAATCTATTTCAATATATAATTGTTCTTCACAATTGTGTAGTTGATTATTAATGATTGATTTGGGTTAATGATGAATGAATGAACTTATCCAAAAGGAAGAATGAATTGAATTAAATGATGTTACACAAAACCTAGGATATGAACGATGATACTATGATTGTAGGTATATGAATGACAACATATATACATGTATTTTGTTGGCCTAGAAACCCGTCTGAGATTTACACATTAGGAGTAAATCTTGGATAGTCCCCAGTTTGGGACAGTTCTTGAACACTTAATCTCACTTAGGATGTAAGTGTATAATATGTATTCGGTTTTCATGATGTTTTGTCAACACTTCCCTGTTTGTTCTCTAAGTACATATGTCGGTGGGCATTTGTCCATGTACATCAGTGTACTTGGAGAACTGCGGGGAAATGCTGCCGAAATTTCTTGAAAATCAAATACACATTATACACTTACTAGTGAGATTAGGTGATCAAGAATGAGATAGGTGGTGCACATTTATTATATATAAGACCCTAAACACTAAACTTTTAATCATAAACCCTAATCTTTTAACCCTAAACCCTAATCTTTTAACCCTAAACCCTAATATATACTTGTTTTTTCTTTGATCATAGAATGGATAGATCATGGATGCCCATTCCAAATTGCTGCACCCCAGAGTTTATTTCTGGTCTCGATTAGTTTATTAGATTTGCCGAGGAATATAGGAAACAACCTGGAGATAGGTTCTACTATCCATGTAGGCATTGTGGTAACAACTTGAAAGTCAGTATTGGTGACAAAATCAAAAGTCATGTCATGTGCAACGGGATTGTACAAGGCTACACAGAATGGCACTGGCATGGAGAGATTTCAAACCAAAAACAAGTGCATGTCGATAGCAGTGCTTGTGTGGAATAAGAAATTGCCTCCGATGATGTAGATGTGAATGAACAAGTTCCACTAGACATCGTTGATACGATGCTGGATAGTTGTGGGGTAGAGCACACCGATCTACCTCCCATATTTAGAAACATTGTGCATGATGCTGAGAGACCATTATACACAGGTTGTACTAAGTTTACGAAGCTTAGCGCTGTGTTGAGATTGTATAAGTTGAAAGCTAACAATAGATGGAGCAATAAAAGCTTCACGTCATTGTTGTCTTTGTTGAAAGAAATTCTTCCTGAAGGAAAAGAGCTGCCAATCTCAACATACCAGTTAAAGAAATTGTTGTGCCCAATGGGAATTGAGGCCAAGAAGATACACACATGCCCGAATGATTGTGTATTATTTCAAAAGGACTATGTGGATTTGAAAGATTGTCAATAATGTGATGCGTCAAGGCATAAAATGATGACTTCATGAGAGTCTAAAACTGGTTCTCCTGCCAAGGTGATGTGGTATCTACCTATAATATCACAGTTTCAATGCTTGTTTGCCAATCCGATAAATGTGAAGAATTTGAGGTGGCATGTAGATGTTAATAAAAATAATGATGGGATCATACGACATGCGTCTGATTCCACAGAGTGGAAGAAGATTGATTTATTGTACCCTAAATTTAGTGAAGAAGTCAGGAATCTAAGACTTGGACTTTATACAAATGGGATGAATCCGTACGAGACATTGAGCAGCCAACATAACACTTGGCCTGTTATGCTTGTTATATACAATCTTCCTCCCTGATTGTGTATGAAAAATAAGTATGTTATGTTGTCATTGTTGATATCGGGCCCTAAGCAACCTGGAAATGATATCGACGTTTATCTTGAACCTCTGATTGATGACTTAAAGAAACTCTAGGGTGAAGGTGTGATGACCTGTGATGCTTCACGAAGAGAGACATTTTGTTTGCACGCTATGTTGTTTTGCACTGTTAATGACTTTCCAACATATGGGAATTTGTCTGGATATAGTGTCAAAGGATCTAAAGTGTGTCCTATATGTGAAGAGAACACTGACTCAATATGACTAAAACATGGTAGCAAGACTATATATCTTGGTCATCGAAGGTTTCTTCCAAAGGTTGCACAAAGCGTTCAATGGACAGAATGAGGAATGAAGTGCACCTAAACATATACCCGGGGAGGTTGTTTATGAAAGAGTAAAAGACTTTGTCAATGAATTTGGTAAGAGATCACAATGTACCATGGCCACACGAAGTGACAAATCTTTATTCAAGAAAAATTCAATATTTTGGGATCTTCCTTATTGAAGTTTTTTGGCAGTCAGACATTGTATCAATGTCATGCACGTTGAGAAAAATGTCTGTGATAGCATCATTGGTACTCTGTTGAATATACCAGGTAAGACTAAAGATGGGATAAAATCCAAAATGGACCTACATGAAATGGGAATAAGGACAAAATCAATAGAAGTAGTTAGTAGAGATCAGAGAACATACTTACCTCCTGCTTGTTACACATTGTCTAGAAAGGAGAAGAAAGCTTTTTGCAATTGCTTGGTAAATGTTTAGGTGCCATAGGGTTACTCATCCAACATCCGTAGGTTGGTATCAATGAAAGATATGAAGTTTATAGGTCTTAAATCTCATGATTTTCACACTCTAATGTAACAAATATTGCCCGCGGAAATTCGATCTATACTGCCGAAGCATGTAAGGTTTGCAATCACCAAACTTTGTTTCTTTTTCAACAGTATGTATGACAAAATTATTGATCCTGAGACTCTCGATAAGTTGCAAAGAGAAGTGGTTGTTACTATTTGTTAGCTTGAGATGTATTTTCCTCCTTCATTCTTTGATATCATGGTACATCTTGTTGTCCACTTGACTAGGGAAGTAAAAATGTTGGGACCAATTTTCTTGCATTGGATGTATCCCTTTAAACGATACATGAGAATTTTTAAAGGTGATGTTCGAAACTGTTATCGGCCTGAAGGGAGTATTATTGCGGGTTATGTGGAGAGAGAGGTTATGGATTTTTGCAATGACTTTTTGAGTGTAATGACGCTCATGTTAATGACAAGAATATTGAGGAGTATTTTGTCAAAGGAATTTTGGGATCACGGATGAAAGTAATCAGCCATAAGCTGCTGGAACAAGCTCACTTATATATTTTACACAACATTGATGAAGTGAGTGTTTATATCGAGGAACATACCAATTTCATCAAGAAATAATATCCTCAAGCCAATTCAATGTGGCTTTCTAGAGAGCATAACAAGACATTTATTAAGTGGTTTGAAGATAAAGTCTTACATCAACTATCTCAAACACCAAATAATATTGCTGAAAATATCAAATGCCTCTCCTTTAAACCAAAATTGAATGTTATGTCTAATTAAGGGTTTAACATAAATGGGTTCTCATATTACACAAAGCATCAAGATGATAAGAGCGTCGACCAAAATAGTGGGTTCACCCTTTAGGCATCTTCATTGTTTTTTGCAAGTGCAAAGGATAAGAGCCCCTGTGAAGCTAAAATGTCATATTACAGTGTCATTAAAGACATATGGGAGTTTGACTACGTATATTTCAGAATTCGGCTCTTTAAATGTAATTGAGTTGATAACACCAAAGGATCTATAGTGGATGAATTGTGTAAAGACCCAAACTTTATGATCAAATATTTACAAAATAATATCACAATCATAAACAATCTTTATTACAATCATGCTTGTACATTAGAGTCACGAAAGGTTACAAATATGATTACAAGTTTAAGAAATAGAATTCATTCTATCTAGTCTTTAACATAGGACTACCCAGTGCATGTCTCTTCAAGCTCTTCCATCTACCACCTACCCATGAGTTCCTAGAGGGGCCGTCAAGGAAATAGCTCAGTTGGCAAATTCCGCTAGTCCTCAATGAAGGGACCCGTGTTCAAAACCACATGGAGAAGCATCTCTTGATTTATCACCCTCCTGGGCATCCGACCTCTGTCATGGGTTATGGGAGAGGGGGAGAGAAATATTTCTCTCTTAATCCCATGAGTTCCCAGAGGGAACGAAACCACACATAGACCCCATTGAAGGGAAAAATAAAGGGTCAACAAAGATGGTACTGAATCCAGTCATTGAACTATGCATGAAATAGGATTTAGATGTGTAATAAAAATTAGGAAAAGACTATTTGCTGGACTAAGGCTAATAAGAATAAATTCTAGTATCAAATTCTAAATGACAAATCTTTCACAAAATCATTACTAAGCAAGGTTCAATATTTCAAGTATGCAAATTCATCCAAGCTATTCACAAAGTATAACAATTCAAGATGTTCTATTTGACAAGTTTTGGCACCTTTCTATCATCTCTTTTCTAGGGCTAAGTGCCTTGTGTTCTCACACTCTAGGTGAGAACGACACTAGTGCCTTATTAGCTATTCCAATTAACTGGGGGACAACTAATTCCTATCCACTATGCAGGGTTGTGGGGTACTTGGCCCACTCAAGTGAGCCAAAGCTCTATAGGGCCAAAGCCTGAGGGACCAAAGTCCACAGGGAGTCAAAACTCCAATAGATCAAGTCTAGTGCCAAAATAATTATCTACAATATTTCATCAATTACCAAATGAGAGTGGTGAGCTTTCAAGAATAAATAAAGATTTCAAAACTATATGGAATTCACCACAAAGCAAGATATATGTGTGTCCATCAAGAGGAAAAATAGTTCAACAATAAAATGGAAGATTTAGTACCTCAATTTATTCAAGTCTTCATAGGTTGAATAATCACCAAGAATGGCTCCAAGAGAAAGAGATCTACAAGGTATGGTACCCTTGGGTTATCATTTGGCTTGGAATAAATCCTTTATTAATTAGGGTTTATTTTCTTGTCTATGGTTATTACTATTTATAGCTCTTTAATTATGTCTTCGTATAGTATTTCTAGTTGGATTAATCATTAATTTGAGTTGTTCATTTATCTCATTATGTTTACTTATCCTTTAATCATTTTCTCTCTGTAGGTTATATATTATTAAGTGAGCATATGATTCATTCAGTTTCCATCATATCCATATTGTAGTTATTACATGTGTATGCTCTATTTTAAGGTGATGTCATGCAAAATCATTATTGATCACAGATGTATCAATGTTTGGTCAGAGGTTATAAGTATAATGGAGTATATGTGTATGTCACCCTCTTTGTTACCTATTCAATTGGCCATATTCATACATATATGTTACACTTTGATATGAGATTCTACATTCTCTTTCTATTATATTTCCTAACCATAAATTTTATCATGACGATCATTCATACAATTTATATATGGTTTTGATTACTTTAAGAAATGATCCATGTGATAAGTGAGGTCTTCTAGTTTCTTCTCCAAACTATGAAGGCATCCATGCTATTATTTTTAATTAATGTTTCCCTTTCAAATATAGCATATAGTGACTATTAGAGATTTTTAAGTCATTAGTGAAATTACCATTATGCCCTCTATGATTATGAATCCTACTATGTGTTATTAGTTGTTATAACATCTCATTCAATTTCCCTATATCTATTTTTCATTAATCGGTTCACAATCTTATTACTCATAACTAATACATAGGAACTACTTTCTTTATTATGCCAAAGTTCATGTCATAGTATGTATATGGCTTAATATGTCTATTAGTATGGTCATGATCTAAGAGAGTTTAACAAACTCTAGTATGCTTTAGGGTTATATTTGTTATGTAGCATATCATATAATAATTTACTAATGTATATGTAAATATACTCTAGAATTAGATAATTGCTTAACGCTGTATGTAATATCCATGCTATCTTAAGTATTACTTGAATCCTCATTAATTTGAATCCCTTAAACTATTAAGTAGGTTTCTTTGTAAATTGAATGATAGAGAAGGTATAGTTACCTAAAAATCTATTGGTCTTAATAGATCAATCCTCGATGCTTGACTTGTAGATCCTAGATTCATAGGAAACTTCACATTCAGTTAACTATCATCCATATTGGATCTATAGGGATGGTTTATCTTGTAAGTCATAGCTCCTCACCAGGAAAGACATCAAAGATGGCAAGGAGGTCAGGGAATTGCTTCAAGAAGCTAGGGTTTGAAGGATTTAGGGGAGGCATCACTGGTCTTTTGGTAGACACCGAGATGATAATCTTGGGGCTCTGGGTTCTACCTTGCCCTGACTACTGTTTGTTGGAGCTTCCTAGCACCCGCCGGACTCGAGGCAACCCATGGGTGGTGTCGAGGTGAGGCAGGGTGACTACTGTCGCCCACTTGTGTTGGTGGTAGGGGTAGGGGTGTCTTCAAACCTGATCAGTTTGGCAACGGGAGAAGATGTAGAACTGAGAAGGCTGGGTGGAGTAGCCAAAGAAGCTTCAGTCCTGCAACCTTGTGACTACCTAGTCAGACAGCAAGGGAGGGAGGTCGATCAAGGTGCTAGGGCTAGGTGAGTTTGCAAGGACGTCGATGGTGATTTGGTGGATGCAATGCAATGGTGGTGGCAGTGGTGTTGGGTGTATGGAAGAAGGAGGAGGAAGAGAGTCTGGGGTCGAGTGCTGAGTAGGTGACATGTGTCAATGGCCACCAGTGATGCAGTGGGTGGACTGTGTCTGGTCACCTCTATCTTTGGGATTCATTGTCGTCATCTAGGGAGGAGGAAGGAGAGCAGATGTAGGGTGTCTGGGATCTGTTGTGCGGCGCTAGTGTCAGCCACAGTGGAGCATGTTGGGCATTGCCATCAGGAGTAGGTTAGGTGATATCACATGCTCTTGGTCGATCTGTAGCTATAGCCCATCTTGGTTGATCTGCAGTGGCAACCCATCTTCTCTGGCAACGCTACAGAGTCCATAAGAGTTTAGACTAGATTCAACCGTCATAGGTCTATTTCTGACGAGGTTGAGTGGATGATCATACATAGCTATAGGTTTGTGTGTGATACCATTGATGGATTCATAACTATTATATAGGACAGGGGAAAAGCTCTAGGGTGCCGATGGCCTCAAGACGACACTTTCATTTTAGATCTTCCGAGTTATGTCGGTGGCTGTTAGGGTTTGAAGTCACGAATTGAGATGATCCTTAGTGTCTGTCTTGGGTGTCTTTATTGGGGTGAACGACCTTGCCGTTCCTATGTGTAACTGACAAAGCGCATGACCTGTGGGAGGAAGAGTTCTTGATCATCATTGATCGGCGTCAGGGTAACGACTGCCAGTTGCTTCCTGGTCGGGAAAAGGGCTCTTAATGGCAGTTTTGTCGCCATTGATTTCGTCAAATTAGTGGGAAGGAGAAGTGAGTAAACTCGTCGGCTTCCTTCTGTAACTGCAATCGCAGGGTAGGGTTTTCAAGGGGGTAGAGTTCAGGCGTTGATGGCAGGTTCTTTGCAGTTTCTAGTTTGAGGGAGATCGGAGAGTTCATAGGCAGTTATTGCAGACTCAAGGCCGAAAGAAAAGGGGATCAAGTCCCTTGGTGTCGAGGGTGGATCCTTTGTTTACTCTGTAACAATAGGAGGTATCTGATGATCTAATGAGGTACATATATTTTTAATTGGTTATTAATTCTCCTATACTAATTATTTTATAGTTTCGTAATTCCTTGACTAATAGTCACACATTCAATTCTAGTTGGACTGAATTATAAGAATACTAACCTCAATTTAAGATTATGAGATCTATAACTCAATCGCTCTCTTAAATTATAAGAATATCAATATATAATGATAACAATATGTTTTTGTTCGGTCCCAACATCAAAAGTAGATGTATTATTAGAATACAAGTTCAAACCAATATATTCAAAATACCATATTTTAAAATTTTTCTATATGATGTCAAAGTAACTCATGCAAATGATTATAGGGAGTGGTTTGCAAATATTTCTCAAGTGAGGATAATTGATGCACTTAGACACAAGGGAATTCAATTGAAGACTATTTTGCATCAAAGGCCCTAATAATTTAACTAAATAAGAAGTGGAAATCAGAATGAAAGATAATGTTGAAAAAAAGTAATCTACGGGAAAATAGCTCAACATAGATAATAGTTATCAAAATTGAGTATGTTACAACACTACAACCCTTTAAAAATATTTCATCCCCAAAATAGAATATTTCTTAATGGTGATATTCCTACTATGGTTTGATCCACAAAATATTCTAACACCATAATTTTGCTAGCTGAAGTGTCAACTTAAACAAAATGCAATCCCAATTTTTTCTTCCACTATCGTAGGTCCTATTTATGATGATCCAACAATCCTCTTACTATCTTATAGGGTCACTAAATCGGATTAGGGATAGGGTCACTAAATCGATTTAGGTTCAATTTCTACTTTGATGAGTATATATATTATTGAATTTTAGTGTTTAATGATGACTAGTCGGTAAGAATTTTATTCTAATATGAATGCATGTGATTTAAATTAATAGGAATCAACTAGTGTTCTAAAAAGTTTTTTTCTTTCAAACATCATATCATTTTTTTTCCAATCCCATATTTGGTCACTATTCCACATAGGATGTTTAATTTTTTTGAGTAAACTATTTATGTCAAATCACTCTCAAATATGCTTTAAGGTTCAAAATCAAAGTTATCAAATGTGATTTACCAATATAGTGTTTAGGATAATTATTTATTTTATATTCATATATGCAATTATTAATGTGTGTCAAAATCTAAAGAGAACATCATGGTACTTTACCCATTTGTATACCTAGGTTGGTGATTTTGAATGTTCTAAAAGGCTCATTCACAATTTTCCTCCACAATAGCTCAAGTAAATCTATGCTTAGGGGAGCTTACAAGGTATTGGGATGAGCTAGATGAATTTCTAGACTAAGGTATATCACAACCTATGCTGCTAGTGTTCCCTACTTATAGTCTAAGTATATTATAAAAAATTAGGCCAATTATACTAGAATTTATTGTGAACTATTTTTCTAAGTCTTAACTACTCCATTGGTACTCCTACTTAATCCTAATTTTCCATGAGACATGCATGAGTTCTGACCGTTTATGGCTCTGATACCGTGTTGCCAAGACCCGATCTTTACGATCAAATATTTACAAAATAATATCACAATCATAAACAATCTTTATTACGATCATGCTTGTACATCAGAGTCACGAAAGCTTACAAATATGATTATAAGTTTAAGAAATATAATTCATTCTATCTAGTCTTCAACGGAGGACTACCAAGTGCATGTCTCTTCAAGCTCTTCCATCTACCACCTGCCATGAGTTCCCAGAGGGAATGAAACCACACATGGACCCCATTGAAGGGAAAAATAAAGGGTCAGCAAAGCTGATACTGAATCCAATCATTGAACTATGCATGAAATAGGATTTAGATGCGTAATAAAAATTTGGAAAGAACTATTTAATGGACTAAGGCTAACAAGAAGAAATTCTAATATCAAATTCAAAATGACAAATATTTCACAAAATCATTACTAAGCAAGGTTCAATATTTGAAGTATGCAAATTTATCCAAGCTATTCACAAAGTATATTAATTCAAGATGTTCTATTTGACAAGTTTTAGCACCTTTCTATCATCTCTTTTCTAGGGCTAAGTGCCTTGTATTCTCACACTCTAGGAGAGAATGACACTAGTACCTTATTAGCTATTCCAATTAACTGGGGGACAACTAATCCCTATCCACTGTGTAGGGTTGTGGGATACTTGGCCCACTCAAGTGAGCCAAAGCTCTTTAGGGCAAAAACCAAAGGGAACAAAGTCCACAGGGAGTCAAAACTCTAATAGATCAAGTCTAGTGCCAAAATTATTATCAATAATATTTCATCAATTGCCAAATGAGAGTGGTGAGCTGTCAAGAATAAATAAAGATTTCAAAAATATATAAAATTCACCACGAAGCAAGATATATGTGTGTTCATCAAGAGGAAAAATAGTTCAACAATAAAATAGAAGATTTAGTACCTCAATTTATTCAAGTCTTCATAGGTTGAATAATCACCAAGAATGGCTCCAAGAGTAAGAGATATACAAGGTATGGTACCCTTGGGTTATCATTTGGCTTGGAATAAGTCCTTTATTAATTATGGTTTATTTTCTTGTCTATGGTTATTACTATTTATATCTCTTTAATTATGTCTTCATATAGTATTTCTAGTTGGATAAATCATTAATTTGTGTTGTTCATTTATCTCATTAAGTTTACTTATCCTTTCATCATTTTCTCTCTGTAGGTTATATATTATTAAGTGAGCATATGATTCATTGAATTTCCAACATATCCATATTGTAGTTATTGCATGTGTATGCTCCATTTTAAGGTGAAGTCATGCAAAGTCATTATTGATCACAGATGTATCAATGTTTGGTCAGAGGTTATAAGTATAATGCAGTATATGTGTATGTCACCCTCTTGGTTACCTATTCAATTGGCCAATTCATACATATATGTTACACTTTGATCTGAGATTCTGCATTCTCTTTCTATTATATTTCCTAACCATAAATTTTATCATGATGATCATTCATACAATTCATACATGGTTTTGATTACTTTAGGAAATGATCCATGTGATAAGTGAGGTCTTCTAGTTTCTTCTCCAAACTATGAAGACATCCATGATATTATTTTTGATTAATGTTTCGCTTTTAAAAATAGCATATAGTGACTATTAGAGATTTTTAAGTCATTAGTGAAATTACCATTATGCCCTCTATGATTATGAATGCTACTATATGTTATTAGTTGTTATAACATCTCATTCAATTTCCCTATATCTATTTTTCATTAATCGGTTCACTACCTTATTACTCATAACTAATACATAGGAACTACTTTCTTTATTATACCAAAGTTCATGTCATAGTATGTATATGCCTTAATATGTCTGTTAGTATGGTCTAGATCTAAGAGAGTTTAACAAACTCTAGTATTCTTTAGGGTTATATTTGTTATGTAGCAGATCATATAATAATTTGCTAATGTATATGTAAATATAGTTTAGAATTAGATAATTGCTTAACATTGTATGTAATATCCTTGCTATCTTAAGTATTACTTGAATCCTCATTAATTTGCAACCCTTAAACTATTAAGTAGGTTTATTTGTAAATTGAATGATAGAGAAGGTATAGTTACCTACAAATATGCTGGTCGTCATAGATCAATCCTCAATGCTTGACTTGTAGATCCTAGATTCGTAGCCAGCTTCATATTCAATTAAATGTCATCCATCTTGGATCTATAGGGATGGTTTCTCTTGTAAGTCATAGCTCCTCGCCAGGCATGACATCATAGATGACAAGGAGGATAGGGAATTGCTTCAAGAAGCTAGGGTTTGAAGGATTTAGGGGAGGCATCATTGGTCTTTAGGAAGACACTGAGATGATAATCTTGGGGTTGCAGGTTCTATCTTGCCCTGATTACTGGTTGCTGGAGCTTCCTAGAACCCTCCAAACTCGAGGCAACCCATGGGTGGCATCGAGGTGAGGCAGGGTGAATGTTGTTGCCCACTGGTGTTGGTGGTAGGGGAAGGGGTGTCTTCAAACCTGATCAGTTTGGCAACGGGAGAAGATGTAGAACCGAGAAGGCTGGGCGGAGGAGCCAAAGAAGCTTCATGCCTGCAACCTTGTGACTACCTAGTTAGACAGCAAGGGAGGGAGGTTGATCAAGGCGCTAGGGCTAGGTGAGTTTGTGGGGACGTCGATGGTGATTTGGTGGATGCCACGTAGTGGTGGTGGCAATGGTGTTGGGTCTATGGCAGAAGGAGGAAGAAGAGAGGCTGGGGTCGAGTGCCGAGTAAGTGACATGTGTCAATGGCCACCGGTGATGCAGTGGGTGGACTGCGTCTGGTCACCTCTATTTTTGGGATTCATTGTCATCATCTAGGGAGGAGGAAGGAGAGCAGATGTAGGACGTCTGGGATCTGTTGGGTGGCACTAGTCTTAGCCATGGTGCAGCATGTTGGGCAATGCCATCAGGAGTAGGGTGGGTGAGATCACATGCTCTTGGTCGATCTGTAGTTGCAGCCCATCTTGGTTGATCTGCAGCTACAACCCATCTTCTCTGGAAACACTGTAGAGTCTGTAAGAGTTTAGACTAGCTTCAGCCGTCGTAGGTCTATTTCTGGCGAGGTTGAGTGGATGATCATACATATCTACAGGTTTGAGTGTGATACCATTGATGGATTCATAACTATTATATAGGACGAGGGCAAAGCTCTAGGGTGCCGAGGGCCTCAAGATGACACTTTCATTTTAGATCTGCCGAGTTATGTCGGCAGTTGTTAGGGTTTGAAGTCACAGCTTGAGATGACCCTTAGTGTCTGTCTTGGGTGGCTTTATCGGGGTGAACGGCCTTTTCGTTCCTCTATGTAACCAACAAAGAGAATGACTTGGGGGAGGAAGGAGTTCTTGATCATCATTGATCCACGTCAGGGTAACGGCTGTCAGTTGCTTCCTGGTCGGGAAAAGGGCTCTTAATGTCGGTTTTGTCACCATTGATTTCGTCAAAGATGTGGGAAGGAGAAGTGAGTAAACTCGTCGGATTCCTTCTGTAACTGCAATCGCAAGGTAGGGTTTTTGAGGGGGTAGAGTTCAGGCATTGATGGCCGGTTCTTTGTGGTTTCCAGTCAGAGGGAGATCAGAGAGTTCACATGTAGTTATTGTGGACTCAAGGCCGAAAGAAAAGGAGATCAAGTCCCTCGATGTCGAGGGTGGATCCTTTGTTTACTCCATAATAGTCAGAGGTAGCTGATTATCTAATGAGGCAAGTTTCTTTTTAGTTGGTTATTAATTCTCCTATTCTAATTATTTTATAATTTCATAATTCCTTGACTAATAGTCACACATTCAATTCTAATTGGACTAAATTATAATCATACTAACCTCAATTTAAGATTATGAGCTCTATAACTCAATCGCTCTCTTAAACTATAAGAATATCAATATATAATGATAACAATATGTTTTGGTTTGGTCCCAACGTCATTAGTCTAAAAGTAGATGTATTATTAGAATACAAGTTCAAACCAATATATTCAAATACCATATTTCAAAATTTTGCTATATGATGTCAAAGTAACTCATACAAATGATTATAGGGAGTGGTTTGCAAATATTTCTCAAGTGAGGATAATTGATGCACTTAGACACAAGGGAATTCAATTGAAGACTATTTTGCATCAAAGGCCCTAATAGTTTAACCAAATAAGAAGTGGAAATCAGAATGAAAGATAGTGTTGTAAAAAAGTAATCTAGGGGAAAATAGCTCAACATAGATAATAGTAGTCAAAATTGAGTATGTTACAAATTGGGTTTCACATTAGTGAACTTTGAAAAGATTGGCGAGAAGGGTGAACCATTCATATTGGCATCATAGGTGAAACAAGTATTTTATATTGATGATCCTACAAATGATAAATGGTTGGTTGTTCTTCATGGTAAAAGACAGTTCATTAAAGATCCTATAGATGAAGAAGAGTACTATGATAAGTATGATGACTCGAGTCCATTCTCAGTTGGGTTGCCAACACCACAAAATATTGAAGCTAACGATGACTTGTATGTGTGTGGAGATCACACCGAAGGAATGTTAATTGATAAAAGATCACAATATTAGAGGAATGTTTTTATTTTTTTATATGTTTTATTTTTCTGAATGTGAACTTTACAATGTTTTATTATCTTCTAGTTATGTTAAATGTTAAATGTTTGATTTTTTAATGACACTTTTAGATGGATGAGCATGAGTATCATGACCATGATGATGATTACCGTGAGGGTGAGGATATCAACGCGGTGCCTCACAATGTTAGTTTTAAAATATATCCTATATTTCTATCAATATGTCCATTTATAAGTTATATCCTATAAGTGTGTTTTTTTGTCAAATTTTAGGTTGATGATGTACCCCCCTGAAGAACTTGGGGCACTTGATGAGCATCGAATTTTTTTTGAAAAAGTGAGGGGCATCACTATGATGAACAAGTTACTACAACAAAGGGGCAATGGACCCAAACTGGCTGTGCATTTTGATCATGCAGGAAATCCAGTTGGAGTGAACCACAACTCATTTGTTTCATATCTTGGGGTTTTTACTCGTAGCCATTGTAGTCCTAATGTAGAATCTTGGCATAAAGTTCCTAAGGGGAAGAAAGAATTAGTATGGAAAGAACTATGCGTGAGTTATTATTATTTGCAATTATATTTTACATATTACTAATTTTGGGATACTAGTTAAATATGTGAAATTTTACAAAGTATATTTGAACTAGATGAAAGCCTGCATCGTAAATGCATGATGTAGCACTGTGGGAGGGTCCTAAGGAACTATAGGACAAATCTCACCCAAGATTACATACGAGATGCTGAGAAGAGGAAGAAGTCAACCACTGAGCAATGGAACTACCTAGACCCCAATGACTGGGAGGAGTTTGTTGCCAAAAGAAAAACTGATGAATTCAAGGTATTAAGCGCCACTCCCAATTTAATTAATACACATTATTATGTATTCACCTATTCAAGATTGACCTTTAGTGTTACTAACCAAATCAATGTGCTTACTAACAAGGCTATCAGTGATGCTCAATGAGCAATACATGCACTGAATGTGCATGACCACACGATGGGTCCAAAAGGCTATGTAGGCA
The DNA here is from genome assembly GCA_963693085.1 of Alisma plantago-aquatica. NCBI lineage: Eukaryota > Viridiplantae > Streptophyta > Magnoliopsida > Alismatales > Alismataceae > Alisma > Alisma plantago-aquatica. Next base: position 1,670,734,178 of record OY856409.1, read on the forward strand.
TTCGCCAAAGACTACATGCTATTGCTACTACTGAATCTACTGCTACTCAGGAGACTGGGGAGTCCTCTACTATTACTCCCGCACCTCTGCCTTGCCATGCTATGTGGATATCTGCGAGGCAAAATAAGAAAGGAGATATAACCAAACTCATAACTGCTGAGGCAGCCACAAAAATGGTAAAATTCAACTCTTAGAGCAATCGATATTGATTATTATGTTTGCTTACCAATTTATATTGATGGCAATTAGCGGAAGCTTCACGAGCAGAGGAAGCAAGGCAATTTCATCCCTGAGGGCACAAGGGATGAATTGACAGTCACTCTTGGTAACCTAGAGAATCCTGGATGTGTTAGGGGTGCAGACGTTGGTGTGGGCATAAAAGCGTTCTTTGGGCCATCACATCACAAACATGTCCCAAAAGCGGGATTTTCAAAAGCTGAGGTAACCTATTCTTTTTTTAGAATGTTATTGCAAAAGGGAATTCAATAATCAAAACCAAGCATTTCTTTTGTCCATGTATAGATAGATGAGTTAATTGATAGGAGAGTCGAGGAAGCACTTGATAAGAGACTCCATGAAGCAATGAGCAAGTGGTAGGCATCTCTTACTACCACTCAGACAGTACCTATGGTGTTCCGCTCTTCTCCTGCTGTTAAGGTGGTTGGGAGTAATCCTGTAGACCCACCACCTAGCACATCTACTGTAAGTATTTTTATGACATAGTAGCTAGTCTTTTCAAGATGATATGTTTATGTATATATGTATATAACATACTTTATGTAAATTTTTAGGGGTTGAAGCCATGCTGTCTAAAAAACAAAGAATTTATCATTGTAGAGGTCGAGGCTTACCCACCCCTTCCAGGGGACATGTTTTGTGGCACTCCAGTACCATATGGTGTAGTTCGTGTGAACCCAAGACATGTACTCCACCATTGGAGGCATCATCCATTGCCATATGCCCACTCAGATTCTGAAACACTTGGTGAAGTAGAAGACGGAGTGATATTGTGGCCCAAAACAGATGTCGTCTATACTAATATTGAATGGTAAATTTACATTATGTTAATTTGATAGCGTGTATATACAAGCTAGTCAATTGATCTGAAATTATATATACAAGTCAAAAGGAAGAAACCCACTACAGCTCGGCCTCCACCTCCACCTCCTCCTGAAGTACCTAGTTGGCTTCCAAGGGACCTATACGACTCGTTAGGTCCTAGTTGTAAGGGTATGCCAGCATGGATATGTGAACATAACCCAAATAGTTCTATAAATGTTTCTATTTTGATTGATGCTGCAAGCAAATCATATGATAACAATATATTTATACAAGATATTTTGGAGTTGTTTCGTTATGGTTAGCTGAATACATCTATGATAGAGCTATAGATATGGTGAGATCTTGTTTATATATCCATATACCTTGTTTTATATACAACGATCTGGTTTCTTATATATTAATGCATACGTAATACATGTTTTGCAGCCACTTACACATGATCTGTAAAGATTTTTCATTTTCCCATGTGGGATTTCTAATTTCATCTTTGATCAGTCACGTAGATAAAGAGCCTTCATCAATTACCTCATGCTTCTCTATCACTTTTAAATATTTTGATAAAAAAAAGAAGACGGTGATAATAGCTCCATTCAATGTTGAGTAAGTTTACTTCGCTTATAATTTGGACTTAAGAAAATTACATTTTTATTGTGGAATTTGAGTTATTAATTTTTAAATTTCTTACCTCTAGTGCTAAGCATTGGGTGTTACCGGTTATGGTCTCCAAGACGTGGACTGTTTATTATGTAGATCCTTCAGGGAAGGAATTAGACTCATTATATGGACACCCAATGAAAAGGCCATTATTCACGTACGAAATCTTTCATATTTTTTACCCGTTAACATCTATTATTACATTATTATTTAATAATGCAATTTAATGTGTTACATTAACATGCATGGATTTAAAAGCGTTCAAAAAAGATGGAGGAAACATGTCCAAGATAAAGAAACTGTTGCTTTGGGAGAATGTGAAAGTAATTTCTTTTTTTCGTCGGTCAAAAATGCGTGTTGCTAATATTACCAAAAACTCTGGGCACTTGGTACCCCCATTACATCAGACAGAAAAAAAAAACACATAACCCCACGCAGGGGGAACAAGGATCTCTAGATGGATCAAAAGTAACTAAGAAATCTATCAAACTTTCAGGATAGTTCCAACACACTCCTACTAGAGAAGGACTAGAACAAGACACGATTACATACACTTCAGCATACCCACAAATAGTAACCACATCTTGAATTAGTCAAACACCAGCCATCCCGCCTAGAACTAGCCTTCAAGCATCCAACTTTCTTAGCTAGCTATCTTAAAGATTCCGAAGGAGAGAATCCGATCAGAACCTCCATGTTTAAACACAAAGCAACGAAAAACTGTGTGACAAGCAAGAATAAAAAAGTTAACCGGCAAAGTGCAGCATGAGCAAGGGCTTGAAACCCGACCTTCTTTCCTAGCACAAAACCAATTAACAGTAACCGCACCCACAGAGTGTGGTAATGCACTAAGAATCAAGAAAACTTTCTCACAAACAACTCAAGCTAACAGCTCTGATGAACCTGCATTGAATCTTCCCAATCATCACCAGTTCTGGCTTCAGTCATCCAAGCAAAACTTGGAAGAACTGAAAAGCACACAGAAGCAACACAGCACAGAGGCTGCTCATTAAACACCTTGGGGGTGTCCCTACGCACAGCAAAGGAGGGGAAGTCATGAAGGCGGATCTGACCCCAGTAGCTCCTTGCTATAGCCTTGACCAAGAACAAGCTCCGAGGAGCATCAGGTCGAGCACCTTGAGGGTGATCTACCTCGTAGCAACAGAGATCCAACCACACCTGATGTACAAAGCACCTGGGATCAATCGTTCGGAGAAGACCCGTGAATGGGAATCCGCAGGCCTGGACTTCTTGATCAAATCAGAAGGTGCCACCGCACCAGGGCTTGAAGCCCATCTCAGCTAAATGTCGACTCACACGAAGAAGCATCAGATCCCCACAGAGCAACAATCGGGTAACGTCCAATAGCACGATTAGCAGACCTACGCCTAGATTGCCTCCTCGTCCACCCATCATCACACCCAGCGGTGATAACGGATGAGGAGCCCCATGTAGATCTGGGACCCCCGATCTGGAGGTGCCGCCACGAAGGAGTAGCCACCGTTGCCTGCCAGACAGGGGCCGATGAGCATCAATCGGAGGGCAGAAGGGCAAGAGCCAACAAAGAAAGGTGGGAGGACAAAGCAGCCATGCTTGAAGCCAGATCCAATAGGGGTGGCTCCTCTCCAACCGTCCCTTTTAAATGGGGTGGAGTCAACAGAGTTGATGCTGCCACATGACCTGTGCTCTGGTTCGGCACTGCACCCCGCCTCCTTCTCGCTCCAAACCGATAATCACCCCAAACGACGACGGTCAGATCTTCTTGAGAGACGCTGCTTGGACACGAAGCCGCACTGAGAAGATGAGGACTTGAAGAGGCTATGTGAGGTCGATGAAGGCCAGGGGGAGAAAGTCGTTGATGAGGCACACTTCCTCCCCCCAGCGGACGCCGCCAGGGAACCTAGAGAGAGGCCGGAGCAAACCCTAGAGAGAGAGGCCGGTCCGCTCAGTCTTAGATGATGTGAAAGTAATTTCCAGACTCCAATGTATATATTATTTATGTGAACTATGCTTGTTTGTATTTGTTAACATTTTGTATGTTTCAATTTATAGTGTGCTACACAAAACAACGACTGGGCATGTGCATACTACATGATGCGATATATGGACCTAATTTTCAAACATGCTATAATGGAAATCGATACCATACAACATGTATTATATATAGTCTCACTAGATAATATGAAATATATCAATCTTATTATATATTATTAATTTTATATATACATCATTATCTTTATAGGTGTTTAAAACTAGTGACTTCACTATAGTTGAAAAGTTATTAGATATACATACTCCCTATACGATGGAAGAATTAGATGATGTAAGAGAACAATGGTCAAAAGCCTTACAAGTAGTGGGAATTTTTGATTATCATTGGAATATTGATGACGATGATGACGATGATGATAATGATAAAGAATGATATTTCTAAACTTTGTTGTCATAATTATTTCTATATTTGATGACATGTTAAACTTTGAAAGACACACTTATATATACATGTCTGAATGAATTATTTTGAATTGTTGTATCTATATACATATGTGTGTGAAGATGAATACATGAATGTTTCTACATGTGCCTTAATGTGAAAGGAGATGAAATGAATGGAACTACAGGTTGCTACATGTGTGTGAATATGAAATGGAGGAATGAAATGGAACTAAAAGTTTCTACATGTGGGTGATAAAATCATAATATGAAATGTGCTTATACATGTTTGTGAATCACATTCCATATATTAATGTTGTCCATCCTTGTTAATTTTGTAGGTTTGTGGCCTGTTGTTGGCTGAAATCAATGGATGTTGTAAACCTATAGTTCAGAACTGAACTACAAGTTCTGCATCCTACTGACCAGCCAGACAACATGCCTGCAAGCTGATAAGAAAAAAAATAAATCAAAACATAGTCGTCGGTTAAAAAAAGAAACCGATAATAAAAACTTAACTCGTCGGTGGTTAATAGTTAACCGACATCTTTATCCCTAATGGTGTCAGTTATTGTTTGGTTAACTTACAAACCGTCAATAATTTTAGGTCAATGGAGTTAGTTTTCTGTTGCTAACCGACACCTATGGTCAAACTTGGGGCCAATTCTTTTTGGGATGGGATGTGATATCAGTTATGACTTGATAACTGACACAGATGGTCCCCCTACTGGCGTGTTTTTTGGGTTTGCAACCAGGGAACAACTTTGTGTCGTAAGTTATGAAACCGACGCTGAAGGTATCTACATTTAGTGCCACCCACTTGGGTGTTGCTTGGAAACTGACTTATAAAGTCATATTTAACCGACGCTAAAGGTGATATCTGTACTAGTGATATATATATATATATATATATATATATATATAATACATACATCCTCCTCTAGGTCAAAAGGAACACTACATTCTTAGGGCTGTGATCGTCTAGGTGATTGTGAGGGTGACATGCCACAACGGCCCAGACATGGAGAATACACGTATGACAACTCATGCTGGGGGATCCACCACCATGCCAAAACCCATCCACACCCACCCACCTACCATACACCAACCAGAGGCTCCATGGGAAACCCTAGTGGCTGCCAAGAAGGAGGGATGGAAGATGATACCAGAGTATAGAATTATAATGAGAAACAAGGATCAGACAGTTCAAAAGATGATGCCAGAGTAACGAGCAGAAGGGCATGGACACAGATCCTCAGTGAGAAGAAGACCAACATGTACATGGAGTTTCTGAAGACATGGATCGAGGAGGGCCAGATCTGTGTTGACCTAGAGGAGGATGAATTCCCCAAAATGAAGAACATATGGGAATTCACAGTCCTGATCTACATCTTGGCAAGCAACCTTTTTATTCACATCTGAAAGCAAGGATCAGTTGAACCTAGAGATTGAAGGGAGACTTGAACTAATATCTAAGAACAAAGGAATATTTCTGATGTGATTCTATAATGAGGATGATAAAAGATCAACTTTAGAGGCTGGACCACGTTGGTTTGACTGGCAACTCTTCATCACCAAAACCTATCAGCATGGGGATGAACTCATGTGGGACTTGCTATCTTCAGTCTCTGTCTGGGTGGGTATCCTATCGATAGGAAGGGTGTCGAAAAGGAGAGCCATCAGAGTGATTGCTTTGGGTGTTGGATAAGTGCTGCACATTGATGGAAGAAAATTACACAAGGCGGAGAAGGAGGAGTGAGTTCTTGTCAGCCTAGAAGTAGAAGGCACAACACCTGAAACTGTTTGGCTAGCAGTGAAAGGGAGAGAAGAAATCCCATTTAGAATCATGTATGAAAACATATTGCCAAAGTGCGATGATTGCAGGGCTTTTGGTCATGCCATAGATCAGCGTGAGAAAAAGAAGAAGCTGGAGGAACAACAGGTGCAACCTACAACGAAAGTGTGGAAGCGGGTAGAGACAAACACAACAAAGGGGCAAGAGCCAGAAGCTGATAGATCTGATGATGATTAGAGGGAAGAAGAAGGTATCCCTACTATCAGAGAGTCATCTTCTACTAACAATAATAACAACAAGGATGGATGAGGGTCTCCACATAGGCAGGAAGAAGATAGAGAAAAGGGTGAGTTTTTCTCATCCATGAGGAAAAAGAGTCACAAGAAAGTAGGTATACCTAGAACTCAAGGAGTTGGAGCAATTCTAGATACATCAAACAATTTTGGTGCACTCAGTGACTCTGACAAGGAGGAGGCTCTATTGACATAGAATGGAAAAGAAGATCTGAAGGGGCATAACAAGAAGGAGCCAGCACGACGCACCAGGTCTAGCAAAAACCATTAATATGTCCATGCTCCTATGGAATATTAGGAGAGGTTGTGATAGGAATAAGAAGAAAGAGATCCGAGAGTGGATTGCGGTGAGTGGGCACTTACTAACTGCTTTAGTGGCAACCAAAATAAGGGTGTAAAATAAATACAACATTAGATACTTGTTTCCACAAGGGTGGGGACATGCATCTAATTTGGATTGCTCTGAGCTGGCCAGAGTATGGATAGTGTGGAAACCGAATGCTTGGCAGGTTACTATGATACAGATGTCAGATAAACACATTACAATAGAGTGTAGGAATGTATGAGGCCTACACATGTGGATGACGACTGTCTATGCTCATTATGATGCAAAAAGAAGACATAGTTTATGGCAGGAAATGGTAAAGTTATCTGGTCAGATATCTATCCCTTGGTTGGTGATTGGTGACTTCAACAATGTCCAAATGTAGATAGAAAGATAGGTAATAGACCAATATTGAATGTAGTGATTAATGCTTTTAATCATACCATTGATAAGGCTAGTTTGTTTGAACTTCCCATAATTGATGGGGACTTATTCACGTGGAACAATGAAAGGAAATTAGAGGATTGAATTGCAAGCAAGTTGGATAGAGCTCTAGTGAATGATGAGTGGCTATAAATTTTTCCTAATGTGCAGGTGAAAATAGGAGGATCTGACTTGAGTGACCATGCTCCTATTTCAGTGTAGATCATAGAGAAGAAACAAAAGAGGAGACCTTTTAGATTTCTAAACTATTGGACTGTTTGGAAAGGTTTCAATGATGTAATTAAAGAAAGCTGGGATATACAGGTGACTGGAAACTGATGTACATGTTCACTAAGAAACTGGATAATACAAAGAGAGTGTTTGGGAGATGGGCCAAGGAAGAAGTAAACATTCCTAATCTTCTAAAGGAAACTAAAAAGGAATGTAAGGAGGTCAGAGAATTGCTACTTCATGATCCACTTGATGTAGAGTTGATATAGAAAGATAGTGAGCAAATAAGGATGTTAGAGGACTTAAAAAACCCAGAGGAAAAATTCTACTGGCAGAGAAGCATGGAGAAATGCATGGAAGATGGGGATAGGAATACAAAGTTCTACCATTCAGCGGTCAAAAGAAGAGAGGCGGATAGCATCATTTTTGAACTTATTGATAAGGATGGGAATGTTGTCAACAAGCATGAGGACATGGAAGAATAGGCTATACAGTACTATATATCTCTCTATAATAAGGATTATGAGGATGAGCTGGAGGAAGAGGAAATAAAATTTAAGTTCAAACTAACAAGCACCCATAACAACATCCTTAGTAGAGATACAAATGAACATGAAGTCAAAGAAGCATTGTGAAGTATTAGCAGTAACAAGTCTTTGGGTTCAAATGGATTCAACACTTACTTCTATAAGAAGACATGGGAGATCATCAAGGAGGACATGGTTGCATATGTGAGATGGTTCCTTATAGAAGGGAACATGGTTATATAAGTTAATCACTCTTTTCTTGTGCTCATCCCCAAGAAGAAAGTGACAACTTCTCTTTTTGATTTCAGACCTATTGCTTGATGCTCGGTACAGTATAAAATTATTACAAAATCCTTACTGCGAGGTTAAAGACAATACTTCCCTATCTCATCTCGGTCAATCAAGGAGCTTTTGTAGTAGGAAGGATCATTAGTGATTGTGCATTACTGGCATGATAATTCTTGTAGGACTACAATGTGATGAGAGGAAGCAGGAAGACATGCTTTAAGCTTGATGTGTCTAAAGCCTATGACAGTGTTAGATGGGATAAAATATGGTGGATCATCAAGTAGATGAGATTCAATGAGTAGTGGATTGGATGGATAAAATAGTGTTTGGGGACTACAAGCTTCTCTATCCTGGTGAATGGAACTTTTGCAGGTTTGTTTTGAGGAGGAAATGAAATACAACTGGGTGAACCCCTTTCCCCTCTCATTTTTGTGATTGTTATGGAGTAATTTACTCAGAAGATGCAGAAATAAGAAAGGAGGAAGGATATTAAACCATATATAGTGCATAGAACCAAAGTGATGACACACCTGATCTTTACAGATGACGTTCTTTTCTTTGTGGAAGCTAAACAAAACACTTTGGAGAATTTGTAGGAGTTTCTTAGGGAGTTCGAAAAGAAGACGGGGCTACATATTAATGCAAATAAAATTCATATATTCCTATTAAAGAATTTCTATATGATGGAAGACTGACTAAAGGAGGTGATGGGTGTGGAGCTGGGGAAGTTTTCCACAAAATACCTCGACTTTCCTCTAGTGGGAGGTAACTTACAAGTCAAATATTTTGCTGATTGCTTGGACGTAATGGCATATATGATTAACAAATGGCCTACTCAGAGAACCTTCATGGTTGGGAGAGATACTCTACTAAAGGCAGATGTTGAGGGACTCCTCATTTTCTGGGTGCAATAAGGAGAGATTCTGAGTCCAGCTATGGATAGAATGGAAATGTTGATGGCAAACTTCCTATGGGCTAGTACGTACCATCTGATGAGATATGCACGTATGGTGCTCCCTAAGGATGAACGCAGGCTAGACTCAAAAGCACCAAGATACATAGCAAAGTGGGGGACAATGAGAAGAACTATTATATACTAGTAGGGCACCTCCACGTGGGGGAAATGGATGAGGGAAAGATATCCGTGGGGGATGGACTTCATACCAAGTACAAGAGAAGGATACTCATGCACAATCAATGTTATGAGAGGGATGTAGCAGCAAGTTAAACATTAGTTTGACACCTATGAGGTAGTAGGATGGAAACTTAAAGATGAAAAGACCAACCTATGAGAAGTAACAAGATCCTTGGCACTGATAGATAAACATATGGAACATATATGGGCTAAAACTCAAGTACCAAAGTGGATCATGTGTGTCTATAAAATTCTACCAAATGCTTTAGCTACATTGTACAAAATACATGGATGGAGCCAAGATGTTTCTGTTGTTTTCTTTCTATGTAAGGAGGAGGAGGATTCCCCCACACTCCTAATAGGTTGCTACAAATTTACAAAGGAGGTATGGATGATTATTTGTGAAGATTTCAGATTGCATCTACAGCTGAAAGACGAGCCACGAAGAATGTTATCAAACTATGAAAAAAGTGATAAAAAGAGGATCTTATTTTCTCCTCTTTGCTATCATATTTGGGAGGAAAGGAATGCACTTAGACATTGAGGTTCATCCACAAATCCTGTTACAATTGCTAAAACATTTGTAAATGTGCCAAACGGAAGTCGCACATTAGATAGGGTGTTTTCTCATTCTTTTTTATGATGTATGGCACTGTGCTATATTATAACTCTTGACCTCCTATATTTTTAGGAGGAAGTTGAAATATATATATTTACATGATTCTGATATATACATATGTGTATATATATATATATGTATATATATATATATATATATATATATATATATATATATATATATATATATATATATATATATATATATATATATATATAGGGTGTTCATTCATTGCCCGTGCGGGTAACATGGATTTTCGCTACCCTGCAGCCAAAAAAGTAACTCTCCTAGCTAAGAAAGTAATTCTGCTGTAAAAAAAGTAACTATGGTGTCAAAAAAGTAACTCTGCTGGCCAAAAAAGTAACTCTGTACAAAATATACAACAGATATATATAAGGACGGGTTTTTTGATTTTGGAGGGGCAAATGATATTATTTTTGGCTAAAATTTTTTAGAGAGCTAGACAAAATAGTCCTCTACAATTGCGATTTTTTTTTGTTTGTAAAAAAGTGTTCGGAAGGGTGGGCGGATAGCTACCCGCGCGGGCAATAAAAATGGACCCATATATATATATATATATATATATATATATATATATATATATATATATATATATATATATATATATATTAGTAGACACACACATACAAACACAAAAAACACACACACGCACAAATATATATACATATATACACATTCATACACACACATATATATATTGTGTGTGTGTGTGTCTATTTACTATTCTACTCTACTAAGAGCCACCACTCATTTCCGTCCTCCATGTCTCCAAAAATCCACAGTCTCCTCTATATCGTATCCATCTTCTACCAGTTGAACAATCTACAGACTCCACTTAAATATCTACCAACCACCATCCTTCCACTACTACAGAAATGGCTTATAACGTCACATTTACAGGCGTCAGTTGTATATAAGAAATTGACGCCTATATCCTACAACGTCGGTTGAATACACAAACCGACATCTATCTGTGAAGAGCGGCCAGAAACAGGTATCACTTTTTATTTAGCGTCGGTTCCTCAATAAGCAACCGACGCCTAAAATCGACTGCTAAATCCAAAATTTCTAGTGAAAAAAATCACCTCTAAAATTTAACATAAGACGTCGGTTGTTAACAAATAAACCGCCGACTAAAGGTTTTTCGTGAGACAAAAATTGGACGAATTTCTATCGTCAGTGTTCTTGCAATAACCGACGCCGATGTGTTTTTACGCGTTGTCCCCGCGAAAATTTTCACCCCCCTTTGGTGTCAGTTTTCTACGACAACCGACGACTATAGTCATAATTCGAGAACATTTTTTTTCCGGCATATGTAGATAGACGTCGGTTTTTCTAGTTGAAACTGACGACCATTATTGAACATAGGTGTCAGTTTGTTTGTGGTGACCGACGCCTATTGTTATAAGCGGCGGTTGTTTTTAATAACTGATACATATTGTTAACTTAATAGCACCCGCGTGAAGAAGACTCTTCCCTTTTCTCTCTATTTCATTGCCCTCCACTTAGGTATGGCGATTTGCATGATTCCTGCCACCACTCGTCGTTGCTGCTGCTGTGCTTGCCACCGCCGCCGCTGCTGTGCTCGCCGCTCCCTTCTCCTGCTCGCTGCCGCATGCCGTCCCTTCTCCACTACTGCTACCCGCCGCCTACCACTGGACTGCTTCCCACTGCTACTGCTGCTCACCACCGCCTACCTCCCCTACTGCTCGCCGCCTCCTACCGCTTAGAACCTAAGCTCGCTGCCGTGGGATAGGTATTCTCCACCGGTTGAGCTCGCCGCCCCCAATCCCCTTTTTTTCCGCTCTGTCTCCACCTGCTGGAATAGCTGTGTAGCCCTGTGGGTTAACACAAACCCTAACAATAGCCAAACGTGGCTGTTGTATATGAACCAGATGATTACTATTACAAAAATAAATAGTAGTTCAAATCCTGATAAGAGGAAAATGAGGGATTTCACAATTAAGTTCACACTTACATAGATGCATAGTGTATTAGTCTTTGATACCAACTGTCATTGAAGTGTTATTACATCGATCCAATCCCATTGCTTGGGTAGACAATGATAAAGTAATTTAGTGTGACTGCCCTTAAATAGCTCAAAGCTCAAAAAGTTCACACACAACTTATGTAATAATTAAATATAGAGAAGAAGAAAGAAAGACAAATTAGATTTAATATAGAGAAGCCACATTATCATTCCCAAATATTAGTTTATCCTCATGGAATTTATATTTGGTTATTCTTGTACAACAACCAAACATTATAATCATTAAGTAGCAAGTAGTAAAAGGCAATCTAGAACCTTAGTCACTAGATGAATAATGGCCATAAATGTGTAATGAAAGATGCATGAAAAAAATGTTTGCATGAAAAAAATGTTTGGTTGTAAAATAATGAGTTGATCTTTTGTTTATCTTGCAATATATATTATTACTAAGCAATTATTTCATTATGCAGTCCCTTTTTTATGATTTGTGTTTTTATTGATCTCATCTTGATTTTTCCCTATTATGGGACATGTCAACATTATTCAAGATTGATGAGTGCTTTAAACCTAGGCATGTCAACATTCTAGGGTCATATGGGGCATGTAAAATTTTGCTTCTATTTAGGATCAACAAAATATTATGCAAGTCATGAATGAGAACCAACAAGCTATAGTTGAGTTGACTATTCCTAAGATTCATTGAGTCATCTTCAAGTGTTATCTATTTGAAGACTCACTAATACACCAATTTGGTTTTAGTAAAAGGGAAATACTAATGCACTCACATGACATGCTTGAAATGTAAATGATGAACTTTACCCTAGATTGCCAATCATGCTTCTAAAGACATAAATAATCACCCTAACTTGAAGAACTAGGATATGAATGATGAAACTAGGATTGTAGGTATAAGAATGACAACACATGTATTTTTTGGCCTAGAAACCCGCCCAAGATTTACTCATTAGGAGTAAATCTTGGATAGTCCCAAATTTGGGATTGTTCTTGAACACCTAATCTCACTTAGGATGTAAGTGTATAATGTGTATTGGGTTTTCAAGAAATTTCTGGTAGCATTTCCCCGTTTGTTCTCTAAGTACATATGTACTTGGAGAACAACGGGGAAATGCTGCCGAAATTTTCTTAAAAACCCAATACACATTATACACTTACTAGTGAGATTAGGTGTTTAAGAATGAGATAGGTGGTACACATTGATTATATATAAGACCTTAAACCCTAAAGTTTTAACCATAAACCCTAATCTTTTAACCCTAGACCCAAATCTTGTTCTAATATATACTTGTTTTCTCTTTGATCATAGAATGGATAGATCATGGATGTCCATTCGAGATTGCTGTACCCCAGAGTTTATTTCTGGTCTTGATCAATTCATTAGATTTGCCGAGGAACATAGGAAACAATCTGGAGATAGGTTCTAATGTCCATGTAGGCATTGCGGTAACAACTTGAAAGGCAGCACTGGTGACGAAATCAAAAGTCATGTCATGTGCAACTGGATTGTACAAGGCTATACAGAATGGCACTGGCATGGAGAGATTTCAAACCTGAAATCAGTGGATGTCGATAGCAGTGATTCTGTGGAAGAAGAAATTGCTCCAATGACGTAGATGTGAACGAACCAGTTCCAGTAGATATCGTTGATGCGATGCTGGATAATTTTGGGGTAGAGCACACCGATCCACCTCCCATGTTTAGAAACATTGTGCATGATGCTGAGATACCATTATACACATGCTGTAAGTTTATGAAGCTTAGCGCTGTGTTGAGATTGTATAAGCTGAAAGCTAACAATAGATGGAGTGACAAAAGCTTCACGTCATTGTTGTCTTTGTTGAAAGAAATTCTTCCTGAAGGAAACAAGCTACCAATCTCAACATACCGGTTAAAGAAATTGTTGTGCCCAATGGTAATGGAGGCCAAGAAGATACACGCATGCCTGAATGATTGTGTATTATTTCAAAAGGACTATGTGGATTTGAAAGATTGTCCCAAATGTGGTGCGTCAAGGTATAAATTGATGACTTTAGGGGAGTTCAAAACTGGTTCTCCTACCAAGGTGATCTGGTATCTACCTATAATACCACAGTTTCAATGCTTTTTTGCCAATCCGATAGATGTAAAGAATTTGAGGTGGCATGCAGATGTTAAGAAAAATAATGATGGGATCCTACGACATGTGTCTGATTCCCCACAGTGGAAGAAGATTGATTTATTGTACCCTAAATTCGGTGAAGAAGTCAGGAATCTAAGACTTGGGCTTTGTACAGATGGGATGAATCCGTACGGGACATTGAGCAACCAACATAGCACTTGGCCAATTATGCTTTTTATATACAATCTTCCTCCCTGGTTGTGTATGAAAAATAAGTGCGTTATGCTGTCGTTGTTGATATCGGGCCCTAAACAACCTGGAAATGATATCGACGTTTATATTGAACCTCTAATTGATGACTTGAATAAACTCTGGGGTGAAGGTGTAATGACCTATAATGCTTCAGGAAGAGAGACATTTCATTTGCACACTATTTTGTTTTGTACTATGAATGACTTTCCAACATATGGGAATTTGTCTAGATATAGTGTCAAAGGATCTAAAGTGTGTCCAATATGTGAAGAGAACACTGATTTAATACGACTAAAACACGGCGGAAAGACTGTATATCTTGGTCATCGAAGGTTTCTTCCAAAATTCCATCCATATCGTAGGTTGCGCAAAGCATTCAATGGACATAATGAGGAACAGAGTGCACCTAAACCTATACCAGAGGAGGATGTTTATGAAAGAGTAAAAGACTTTGCCAATGAATTTGGTAAGAGATCACAATGTACGATGGCCATACAGAGTGACAAATCTTTATTCAAGAAGAAGTCAATATTTTGGGATCTTCCTTATTGGAGTTCTTTGGCAGTCAGACATTGTATCGATGTCATGCACGTTGAGAAAAATATTGTAATAGTGTCATCGGTACTCTGTTGAATATACCAGGTAAGACTAAAGATGAGATAAAATCCAAAATAGACCTACGTGAAATGGGAATAAGGACATAATTAATAGAAGTAGTTAGTAGCGATCGGAGAACATAGTTACCTCCCGCTTGTTACACGTTGTCGAGAAAGGACAAGAAAACTTTTTGTGAATGCTTGGTAAATGTTAAGGTGCCACAGGGTTACTCATCCAACATCCGTACATTGGTATCAATGAAAGATATGAAGTTCATAGGTCTTAAATCTCATGATTTTCACACTCTAATAAAACAAATATTGCCCATGACAATTTGATCTATATTGTAAAAGCATGTAAGGTTTGTAATCACCAGACTTTGTTTCTTTTTCAATAGTCTGTGCAACAAAGTTATTGACCCTAATACTCTCGATAACTTGTAAAGAGAAGTGGTTGTTACCCTATGTCAACTTGAGATGTATTTTCCTCCTTCATTCTTTGATATCATGGTACATCTTGTTGTCCACTTGACTAAGGAAGTGAAAATGTTGGGACCAATTTTCTTGCATTGGATGTATCCCTTTGAACGACACAGGAGCATTTTTAAAGGTGATGTTCGAAACCGTTATCGGCCTAAAGGGAGAATTATTGAGGGTTATGTGGTGAGAGAGGTTATGGATTTTTGCAATGACTTTCTGAGTGCTAATGATGCTCCTATTAATGACAAGAAAATTGAGGAGAATTTTGGCAAAGGAATTTTGGGATCACGAATGAATTCAAGGTATTAAGCGCCACTCCCAATTTAATTAATATACGTTTTTATGTATTCACCTATTCAAGATTAACCTTTAGTGTTACTAACCAAATCAATGTGCTTACTAACACATCTATCGGTGATGCTCAAAGAGCAAGGCGTGTACTGAATGTGCATGACCACACAATGGGTCTAAGAGGCTATGCAGGCGTTCGCCAAAGACTACAGGCTGAGTCTACTACTCAGTCTGCTGCTACTTAGGAGTCATCTACTATTAGTCCTGCATCTCTGCCTCACCATGCTATGTGGATAACTGGGAGGCAAAATAAGAAGGGAGATATAACGAAGCCCGCAACTGCTGAGGCGGCTGCGAAAATGGTAAAATTCAACTCTTAGAGCAATTGATCGATATTGATTATTGTTATGTTTACTTACCAATTTCTATTTATGGAGATTAGCGGGAGCTGCACGAGAAGAGGAAGGAAGGCAAGTTCATCCCTGAGGGCACAAGGGATGAATTGACAGTTGCTCTGGGTAACCCAGAGCATCTTGGATGTGTTAGGGATGCATGCGTTGATGTGGGCATCAAAGCATTCTTTGGGCCATACCAGCACAAACCTGTCCCAAAAGTGGGAATTTCACAAGTTGAGGTAACCTATTCTTTTTTTAGAATGTTATTATGAAAGGGAATTCAATAATTGACTACATTTCTTTTATCCATGTATAAGTAGATGAATTAATAGAGAGGAAAGTCCAAGAAGCATGTTGGCTAAATGGACATCTGTAAATCCCTTTGTTTTGATAATGACAAACATTTCATTCTTGTTAATCTAACGTGCTACTTGAGTGTTGCAGGAATAAGGTGGATGACAAAGCACTAGGGAATCTATATGCTTGAATGATTGTAAATGTCATGAAATGTAATCAATTGTAAACTTGTACAAATATATAATGTACAAGTACTTAGACTTCATGTAAATCAAGCGTTAGATCTTCCCTATCTAAACACCACATTTAGATAGGTCATCCCCTTCAATGGTGTCACATATGCACACTCATACACACACTTAATGTCTTCATTTGAAACATATGAACAGGGTCCATCTCGGTTGACAAAATCCTCGACCGAGACACTCTCGGTCGACAATCTTCTCAACCGAGAAAGACCCAAGTAGCCGTTAGACACAGCTGACAAGGTAGTTGGCAGTTGGAGATAAATGTTGCATACACTTGATCCAGAGAGCCTGTCGGTCGACAAAATGTCGACCGAGTAGGTGTCTCGGTCGACCATTTCTCGACCGAGATAGTCTCTGACAGCAACTGTAGAATTAATTAACTAGTCATTGTTAAAGCAACTAACTTATATCTAACGGCTAGTTAAGCACTTAGAAACCCCTAGAAAGTGTCTAGAACGTCCTTAAGCACTTGTAGGACATTCCTATAAATAGGACATGCCTTAGGACACCTAAATACACTTGCTTTTACACTTGAGCAATCTTTGAGCATACATTGACTTTGTGCAACCTGTTTGTGAGAAATTGAGCATTGTGACAATTGGCTACTTCCCCTCTTAGCTCAAATTTCGTGTCCTATAGGCTAGCATCTCCTATCCACTGCAATTACTATTCCATACACTTTGGTTAGGAGATCTACACGCTTGATCTAGGCAAATCAAGCCTTGTGCTACAAAAGGATAAGTTGTAATTTCCTTTTTCCTTTCTTGTTCTCTATTATTGTTTGTACTCTCCTTGCTACTCCTAGGTTGGAGGTCGCGGATTGGAGAGGTTGGAGATCTTCTTGGTGAAGAAGGGGACCTTGAGCTACTTCAAGAAGGCTGGTGCAACGGGAGGTTACTTCTAGAGAGGAAGGCTACTTCAAGGGGGAGCTTGGAGTTACTTCAAGAAGGCTACCTCAGGTTGGGGCATCTACTTCAAGTGAAGGCTGTTCAAGGGGTGTAAGAAAGTATTGTATTTTGTGTAAATCCTTGTGAAGGTAATAAAATTAATACTTTCAAAATCCCGGTTGGGTAAGAAACTAGGTAGTGGACTGACAATCGTAGTATTTGCTAAGGTTGGAACCACTCTAAACACTTGTCTCCTTCTTCCATTTTCAATTGTGGTTGTTTGAGTTAAATAATTGCTAAAATATTTAAAAACTCTATTCACCCCCCCTCTAGTGTTTTTCAATTGGTATCAGAGCAGGCTTCAAGGAACCTTAACAAGGTCTGGAAGAATGGGTGACAAGGTGCTTAACAACCTTAACCTTGAAGGGACACTTGTTGCTAGACCTCCAGCGTTTGATGGAACAAACTACACATATTGGAAGAGAAGGATGCAGTTCTACTTCCAAGGCATCAATTGGGACTTATGGAGGATGGTGTCAACCCCATACGGGCTTCCTCAAACACAATATGCAGAGTGGGATGCAAACACGGTAAAGTTGGCTCAAATGAATGCCAAAGCTGTAAGCATTTTATATTGTTCAATTTCAGTAGGAGAATTTAATAGGATATCAAACTGTGACACAGCCTATGACATTTGGCATAGACTGTCCATAACTTATGAAGGTACAGTTCAAGTCAAGAATTCTAAGATTAGCATGCTTAAATAAAAGTTTGAACACTTCCGTATGGATCCAAATGAATCTATTAGTGAAATGTTTGCAAAATTCTCTTCTATTGTTAATGGTTTAAATGCCCTAGGAAAAACTGTTCTTGAAGAAGACCAGGTATCAAAAATCCTTCTATCACTTCCTCCTAAATACAAGCCAAAGGTGACAACCATTGAAGAAGCTAATGACCTCACTCGGCTGAAAATGGAGCAACTCATTGGCAATCTAGAAGGTTATGAAGCAACCCTAGAAGAGGAAGAAAGAAGAGAACGTGAACTTCAATAAGGAAAGAAGAAGGATGTGGCTCTAAAAGCTTCAAAGATAATCACACCAGAAAGTGAGGAGTCAAGTGAAGAAGAAGGAGAAGAAGCATTGATTGTCAATGGTAAGAAATATAGAAGATTTAAATCTAACAAAATTTCTAGTTCTTCTTCTTCTCCTCCTCCTAGGTGCTTTGATTGTGGAAAGAAAGGACATTTCAAAAATGAATGTCCTAAAGCAAAGAAAGGAAAGAAAAACTCACACAAGAAGAGGGGAGAAAAAGCCTATAAAGATGCATGGGACGAGTCAAGTGAAAGTGAAAGCGGAGAAGAAAAGGTGGAATGTCTAATGGCAAGAGAAGATGATGAAGATTCTCAAGAGGTAAGCCTAATTGATCTTCCTAAAGAAGAGTTAATTACTAGTTTACAAGAAACTCATGATAAGTATGTTGATTTCAAGAAGAAACTAAAGAAGGTTATCAAAACAAATGATGATCTATATGCTAAATTAAATGATCTCTCTTCTGAACAGAACAACATTGATCTTGAGAATTTGTCTTTAAAAACATCTTTAAATGATTGCACTAACAAGCTACTCACTCTAGAAACAAATGTTGATCTTCTCTCTCAAGAAAAGACTGAATTGTTAGCTAAACTAAAAGACTTTCAGACTCAACCAATTCTGTGTAACCATCTAGACTATGACAATGTTGTAAAAGAAAGAGACTCCCTATTATTTGATTTAGATCAAGCTAGAAAAGATTTACACAAGAAGATGGATGACATTGCTAAGCTACAAAGAAACCTACATGAGTTAAGAAGAAAAGATATCCTTGACAACATCCTAAAAGCGTCCTCTAGTTTCAATGGAAGAAAAGGTTTGGGATATGATCCAAAGAAAAATCAACCCAAAAGAACTCGGACTATGTTTGTACCTAAGAACACAATTCCTAGAAAGAGAAATGAAGTTGACTCTATTACTTGTCATTTTTGTCTACGTCTTGGACATTATTCATTTTCATGCCCGTATAAGACCAAGGATTCCTACTTAGTTTGGGTCCCAAAATCCCAAACTTAGTAGAGTCGAATGTAATTCAGTTGAGATATGATCAAATGCTTAATTTTGCAATTCATATTGTCTTATCTAAACTTAATAAAAGGTTTTATGCATTATAATAATTTTCTGAACTGCTGTACTGAAACAGAAACTTAGTCGGTCGAAGTATTGTCGACCGAAAATATAATCGGTCGAACTTTTGTCGACCGACCAGATGCCTGTGACAAATCAAAATCAAACAACAACTATTTCGGTCGAAAATTGGTCAACCAGCTGAATTTCTGTCTTTAATTTGCAATACAGCAACCTTCTCGATCGACGATTAGTCGACCGAGAAAGATGTCGGTCGAACAATTGTCGACCGACTGAAGTTCTGAATCAGAATTTTTATACAGTCTCTACTTAAATGCTTCTAACCATATCGGACCATCACATGGGTACCAAAACCTACATTCTAATGCAGGATTGGGTGGTTGACAGTGGATGTTCCAAACACATGACCGGAAACAAGGATGCATTTCAAACTTTTGAAGAAAAGAAGAGTGGAACAGTCACTTTTGGAGATAACGGTAAAGGTAAAATTGTTGGAATAGGTAACATTGGTACAAACCTCGAAATAAAGAATGTTCTACTTGTTGATGGTTTGCACCATAACTTAATAAGTGTGAGTCAATTATGTGATAGTGGCTATGATGTTTTATTTAACAAAACCTGCTGCAAATTATTAATAGAAAACACTACAAATGTTGTCTATGAAGGAAAAAGAGTTGGAAATCTTTATATTCTTAGACCTAACTCTATGAAATATGTAGTAGAAAAATGCTTGCTTGCAAATGAAAATACTTTACAATGATGGCATAAAAAGCTAGGACATGCTAGTTCACATGTTATCAAAAAGTTAGTGAAATATGATCTTGTTCGTGGTTTGCCTACTTGATCCTTTGATCAAGTTGAAAATTGTGAACCATGTACATTGGGAAAGCAAACAAAAACCTCTTTTAAACCTAAACATGAACTTAGCACCAGTAGATCTTTAGAATTAATTCACATGGATTTATTTGGACCTATGAGGACACAATCTATCAGTGGCAAAAGATATTGTTTTGTTATTGTTGATGATTATAGTAGATATACATGGGTACATTTTATTGCAACCAAAGATGATACTATTCATGCTTTTATTAAATTTTGCCCTATGATTGAAAATCTATTACAAAGCAAAATATGTACCATTAGAAGTGATCATGGTGGAGAATTTGAAAATCATGTATTTGAAGAATTTTGCACATCTCAAGGGTACACTCACAATTTTTCTGCTCCACGCACTCCACAACAAAATGGCATAGTTGAAAGGAAAAATCGATCACTACAAGAAATGGCTAGAACTATGATGCTCGAACATAACACCCCCAAAACCTTTTGGGCTGAAGCTGTAAACACCGCATGCTATGTGTTAAATAGAGTAACTGTTCACTCTCATTTGAAGAAAACTCCGTATGAAATAATACATTCTAAGAAACCTAGAGTTGACTATTTTCATACCTTTGGATCTACATGTTATATCTTAAATACCAAAGATGATAGAGATAAGTTTGATTCTAAATCACACAAAGCATTCTTTTTGGGATATTCTACCTCTAGCAAAGCATTTAGAGTCTACAACACTATCTCTAGAAAAGTTGAGGAATCTATTCATGTCTCTTTTCATGAAGAGTCCAAATCAGAAAATCTAAAAATAATTGATCTTACTAATCAATTCGAAAACTTAAACATACCAAATGATAGTGAGAAAGATACTACAAACAATAACCAAGGTGAAACACAACCTATACCTAGACTTATTAAGGATCATCCTCAAGAATTAATTATTGGAAATCCAAATGATAAAGTAAAAACTCGGTCCTCCTTTAAGGATGTCGCAAACATGGCTTTTGTTTCTATCATTGAACCTAAGAAGATATCTGAAGCTCTTAAAGATGATTATTGGATAATAGCAATGCAAGAAGAATTAAATCAATTCACAAAAAATGATGTATGGGATTTACTTCCTAAACCACAAGATAAAACCATCAATGGAACTAAATGGGTTTTTAGAAATAAGCTCAATGAGGCAGGAGAAGTAATAAGAAATAAATCTCAGTTAGTAGCACAAGGATATAATCAACAAGAAGGAATAGACTTTGATGAAACGTATGCACCAGTAGCTAGAATTGAAGCTATTAGAATGTTACTAGCTATTGCTGCACATAAAAACATCAAACTCTACCAAATGGATGTAAAAAGTGCATTTCTAAACAGAATCATTCAAGAAGAAGTTTATGTTGCCCAACCACCCGGTTTTGAAATACCGGAAAAAGGCGACTATGTTTATAAACTTAAGAAAGCACTTTATGGTTTAAAACAAGCACCTAGGAACTGGTATGAAAGGCTCAAGACATATCTTTTTGATAATGGTTTTTCTATTGGAAATTCAGATTCTACTTTATTTTTCAAAACATATACATCTGATTTTCTTGTTGTTCAAATATATGTTGATGATATTATTTTTGGAGCTTCAAATGAATCATTGTGTACAAAATTTAGTGACATTATGCAAAAAGAATTTGAAATGAGCCTCATGGGTGTATTAACCTTCTTTCTTGGTTTCCAAATTAAACAAACGCCTGCCGGGATTTTTATAAGCCAAGAAAAGTATACTAAAGAACTCTTAAAACGTTTTGGGATGGATCAGTGCAAACATGCTACTACTCCTATGGCCACTTCTACTAAAATTGATAAGGATGAAGATGGGGAACCTATTGATGATTCCTTATATAGAGCCATGATTGGTAGTTTGCTTTACTTAACTGCTTCTAGACCGGACATCATGTTTTCCGTTAGTCTTTGTGCTCGATTTCAATCACAGCCTATGCACTCTCATTTTCAAGCAGTTAAACGAATTCTTCGATACTTAGCCGGCACTACATGTTTTGGTTTATGGTATCCAAAAGGACAATCCTTGGATTTTAAAGCTTATACTGATGCTGATTATGTTGGTTGTCGACTTGATCGCAAGAGCACTAGTGGTGGCTGTTTCTTGTTAGGGAGAGCCTTAGTATCTTGGTTTAGCAAGAAACAAAACACGGTTGCCCTTTCTACAACTGAAGCTGAATATATGGCAGCCGGATCTTGTTGTGCTCAAGTGCTTTATATGCAACAAGTATTAAACGATTATGGTTTTACTCTTTCATCTACACCTATTTTTTGTGACAACACAAGCGCTATAAACTTAGCACATAATCCTATCTTACACAGCAGAGCTAAACATATTGAAATCCGTCATCACTTTTTAAGGGATCATATTTCTAAAAATCATGTTTCTCTTCATCATGTTGATACGGAAGATCAATTGGCTGATATTTTTACAAAACCACTTCCATTAGACCAATTCAACAAAATAAGGAAGCAATTGCTTATCACTCCTTTGGAAGATGTTTTCTTTGATATTTGTGCTTCCTAACACTGTCGCCTATTTGCATCATTTTGGCTTTTAATAGACATCTTTGTCATTGAATTTGGTATGTGTTGGGACATCTAATTAAGGGGGAGTTTTATTCTTAAACGGATATCTTTTTGAAATGACAAAGGGGGAGAAATAAATATAAAACTTAGTATTTGTGCAAAACTCAATCAATGAGTTTCATAAACTCTTGGCTTTACATTGAAAGTTGCTATATTCCCTAAAGGATTGGATTTCATGTTCCATAATTCATGGGGAATAATAAGCACACACTTTATAAACAAGAGAAGAAATTTACAAAGGTAATCTTCAGGTATGAAACTCACATGTTTTTATACTTTCTTATTTTATATTTAGGAAATGTTTGTCATCTTCAAAAAGGGGGAGATTGTTGGCTAAATGGACATCTGTAAATCCCTTTGTTTTGATAATGACAAACATTTCATTCTTGTTAATCTAGCGTGCTACTTGAGTGTTGCAGGAATAAGGTGGATGACAAAGCACTAGGGAATTTATATGCTTGAATGATTGTAAATGTCATGAAATGTAATCAATTGTAAACTTGTACAAATATATAATGTACAAGTACTTAGACTTCATGTAAATCAAGCGTTAGATCTTCCCTAGCTAAACACCACATTTAGATAGGTCATCCCCTTCAATAGTGTCACATATGCACACTCATACACACACTTAATGTCTTCATTTGAAACATTGGAACAGGGTCCATCTCGGTCGACAAAATCCTCGACCGAGACACTCTCGGTCGACAATCTTCTCGACCGAGAAAGACCCAAGTAGCCGTTAGACACAGCTGACAAGGTAGTTGGCAGTTGGATATAAACGTTGCATACACTTGATCCAAAGAGCCTGTCGGTCGACAAAACGTCGACCGAGTAGGTGTCTCGGTCGACCATTTCTCGACCGAGATAGTCTCTGACAGCAACTGCAGAATTAATTAACTAGTCGTTGTTAAAGCAACTAACTTATATCTAACGGCTAGTTAAGCACTTAGAAACCCCTAGAAAGTGTCTAGAATGTCCTTAAGCACTTGTAGGACATTCCTATAAATAGGACATGCCTTAGGACACCTAAATACACTTGCTTTTACACTTGAACAATCTTTGAGCATACATTGACTTTGTGCAACCTGTTTGTGAGAAATTGAGCATTGTGACAATTGGCTACTTCCCCTCTTAGCTCAAATTTCGTGTCCTATAGGCTAGCATCTCCTATCCACTGCAATTACTATTCCATACACTTTGGTTAGGAGATCTACACGCTTGATCTAGGCAAATCAAGCCTTGTGCTACAAAAGGATAAGTTGTAATTTCCTTTTTCCTTTCTTGTTCTCTATTATTGTTTGTACTCTCCTTGCTACTCCTAGGTTGGAGGCTGCGGATTGGAGAGGTTGGAGATCTTCTTGGTGAAGAAGGGGACCTTGACCTACTTCAAGAAGGCTGGTGCAACGGGAGGTTACTTCTAGAGAGGAAGGCTACTTCAAGGGGGAGCTTGGAGTTACTTCAAGAAGGCTACCTCGGGTTGGTGCATCTACTTCAAGTGAAGGCTGTTCAAGGGGTGTAAGAAAGTATTGTATTTTGTGTAAATCCTTGTGAAGGTAATAAAATTAATACTTTCAAAATCCCGGTTGGGTAAGCAATCGGGTAGTGGACTGACAACCTTAGTATTTGCTAAGGTTGGAACCACTCTAAACACTTGTCTCCTTCTTCCATTTTCAATTGTGGTTGTTTGAGTTAAATAATTGCTAAAATATTTAAAAACTCTATTCACCCCCCCCTCTAGTGTTTTTCAAAGCAATGGTGAAGTGGAAGGCGTCTCAGACGACCACTCAGACGGTACCTGTGACGTGCCACGCTTCTATTACTCCTACTGCAGAGGTTGGGAGTAATCTTGTAGACCCACCACCTAGCACATCCTATGTAAGTATTTTAATGACATAATAGCTAGTCTTTTCAAGATGATATGTTTATGTATATATGTATATAACATTCTTTACATAAATTTGTAGGGGATGAAGCCATGCCGTCTAAAAAGTAAAGAATATATCGTTGCAGAGGCACAAGCTTACCCTGACCTTCCAGGGGAGATGTTTCATGTGACTCTAGTACCAGCTGGTGCGGTTCGTATGAGCCCGATACATATACTCCCCGATTGGAGGGATCTTCAATTGCCATATGCCCACCCAGATTCTGAAACGCTTGGTGAGGCAGAAGGCGGAGTGATAATGTGGCCCAAAGTGGATGTCATCGATACTAATATTGTATGGTAAATTTACATTACGTTAATTTGTTAGTGGGTATATATGAGTCAATTGATCTGAAATTATAGATACAAGTCAAAAAGACGACACCCGCTACATCTCGACCTCCATGTCCACCTCCTCAACTACCAAGTTGGCTTCCAAGGGACCTATATGCCTCGTTAGGTCCTAATTGTAGGGGTATGGCAGTATGGATCGACGAACATGATCAAAATTGCCCTATAAATGTTATAATTCTGGAGGATGCTGCAGGTCAATCATACGATAACGATATATTTATACAAGTTTTGCATATGTATTAATGCATAGGTATTAATGCATGTCAATCATACAAAAATAAGCTATTTTCACAAGATATTTTGGAGTTGTTTCGTTATGATTGGATGAACACATCTATGATAGAGGTGTGGATATGGTGATATCTTGTTTATACATCCGTATACCTTGTTTTATATACGATGATTTGGTTTCTTATATGTTAATGCTTACGTAATACATGTTTTGCAGCCACTTACACATGATATGTACATATTTTGTTTTTTTCCATGTGTGATTTTTAGTTCCATATTTGATTAGTCTTGTAGATACAGACCCTTCTTCAGTTACTTCATACTACTGTGATGCTTTTGAATATTTTGGTAAAAATAAGAAGACAGTGATAATAACTCCATTCAATGTCGAGTAAGTTTACTTTGCTTATAATTTGGACTTAAGAAATTACATTTTTATTGTGGATTTTGAGTATTAATTTTTAACTTTCTTAGCTGTAATGGTAAGCATTGGGAGTTACTAGTTATTATCCCCAAGACGTTCACTGTCTACTATCTAGATCCTACGGGGAATGAATTGAATACATTATATGGACGCGTAATGAAAATGCCATTATTCTTGTGAGAAATATTTTATATTTTTATATCCGTTAATATATGTTATTACATTACTATTTAATTATGTAATTTAATGTGTTACATTAACATGTAGGGCTTTAGAAGAGTTCAAAAAAGCTGGAGGAAAGGTCCCCAGGAAAAAGAATCAACCACTAATTTGGGAGAATGTGAAAGTAATTTCCTGACTCCAATGTATATATTATTTATGTGAACTGTGCTTATTTGTATTTTTGAATATTTTGTATGTTTCAATTTATAGTGTGGTACACAAGACAACGACTGGGCATGTGCCTACTATGTGATGCGATTTATGGACCTAATCATCAAATATGTCGTAATGGAAATCAATACTATACATTAGGTATTATATATAATCTCATTAGATAATATGAAATATATCAATCTTATTATATATTATTACTTATATATATATATATATCATTCTATTTGTAGGTGTTTAAAACTAACTTCAGCACAGGTGGAAAGTTATTAGATGTACATACTCCCTATATGAGGGAGGAATTAGTTGTTGTAAGAGAACAATGGGCAAAAACCCTACAAGTAGTGGGAATTGTTAAATATAATTGAGATAATGATGACAATGATGACGATGATGAATAAAGAATGATATTTCTAAACTTTGTTCTCATAATTATTTTTGTGTGAATGTGAATGACTTTTTCTGATCAATACATGAATGTCTGAATGTGAAAAGAGATGAAATGAATGGAACTGGATGTGAATGTAAATGACTTTGCATATTTCTACATGAATCTGATCAATGTGTCTGAATGTGAATGACTTTGCAGGTTTGTGGTCTGTTGTTGGCTGATAGCAATGGATGCTGTAAACCTGCACTTCAAAACTGAACTGTAGGTTCTGCATCCTGCTGACCAGCCATACAACAGGCCTGCAAACTGATAAGAAAAAAAATTTAGAACATAGACGTCGGTTATTTGTATAAAACCGACACCAAAGACATACAACGTCGGATCTTAGTAAAAAACCGACATCTCTTCCATGGCTGGCGTCAGTTATCAGTAATAACCGACGCCTATTGTGGCCAGGCACGGCCGTGCTGGCAGGGATATGTCGTCGGTTATTGTTTAATAACCGACGTGTTTAACCATGATATAGTGTCAGTTTTCTGTACTAACCAACGCTTATATAGTTCCCTTGCTGGCGTGTTTTCGGTGGCGGGAAGGGTTATGACGTCGGTGTTTGTTTAATAACCGACGTCTTTGATCATGATATAATGTCGGTTTTTGTTACGAATCGAAGCTTAGGGCTAGTTTGGTTGGGTGTAGTAGGGTGCAGTTGTGTGAGTTCGCAATGTAAAAATGTACATTAAATACGCACTTTGTCATCCGGCTACACCCTACCAAACAGGCCCTTATAGTTTCTTTGCTGGCGCGTTTTCGGTGGCGAGAATGGTTATGTCGTCGATTAGAAACCGACGCTGAAGGTGTTGACTTTTAACGGCGTCCACTTGAGTGTCGTTTGGAAACAGACTAAATGCTCTAAATAAGTGACACCAAATGTCTTTTCTGTAGTAGTGTTCCATTCCAATTGTAGCATCATGAACTTTTGGTAGCGTCTAGTGGTGGCTCTCGTATGGATGCAGTGCATGCTAGAGCCCCAAGGAAACCTTGGTCTCGTGTTGGGCTTCCACGCCTCAAAACTGTTCCAGACAACACGCTTCAGTCGAGGGTTTCCTTGAACGCTTGCGCTCGTTGTTGTACCCCACTGTCGTGCCATTTATATAGGCAGAGCCCACAACGATGTCATAATCCAGGCGGGCAACTGTAAATCGTTGCAGTAGATTTATGTGATGTCAAGATCATGGTAGAAATCTGTAAAACGTACGGCTGATGCTTTGAGATTTGGTTCTGACTCTCGAGAATGGTAAAGCTATACACTCCACTTGCAATCTTGTGCAAAGGGTGGATGGGAACCTCGCTAACAAGACCTACATCATATGCCTCGTCCTCATGAGGGAACCTACTACTCACCAAAAATTCCGACAAGATCCTCACCAAGTATCTATCCTCTGGGGTGACTAATTTGTATTTCTATGTGCTTTTCTCCTAATTTATTTGAGGGAACCTACTACTGACTCAAAACGTGAATGAACATTGACGTATGAGAACTTGGACCTTTTATGTGTGTGATCATTGAATACAATTCTGAGTACTGATATCCAACACACCTATTATACCAGAATTCACACCTCAGCCTCGAGCCTATGCCACGAGCAGCAGCCCACACATGCGTCTTTTTGCGTATTACCGATGCTTTGTCCGCACTGTGACAGTTTCAAAGTATACCAGTGCTAGAAGATGAATAGACGATTTGATAAATGCAAGTGATTGGGTGGTGGGTGGTTGAATGACATTATTGCCTTTATTGCAGTAGTTGCATGCATGCAACATGCAACCTTATAGCTGCATTAGCAGATTTTTTGCCTTGACGATTGTGCCACATTATGCTATATATTTTTAGTATATTGTCGTTGTATACTTAGCACTGTAATAGGTACATTTAAATACTAATTTTTGACTTATAGAAAAATGTATAGAAACGTAATTTTGATCGTGTCAAACATTATGTGCAGTCCTAAAGCGGAACAAAAATATTTTCACCCTTTATAAACATTATATTTTTCTGATTACAAAATTCTCCTGATTGTAAGCACTGTTCTAATTTATTTTTGGTCTTGTTTAGAATAATTTTTGGTAGTGCGATGACGATCAATTAATACTGTAATATATTTGTAGCAAAATGTGACCATGTCGCATATAAGTGGAAGGAAAATGAAAAAAAAAATAGAGTTTAAATGCAAGTGGGGGAAAACGAAAAAAAAATGAATTACATGTGGCAAGTGGATAAATGTAAGTGGTTGGATGGTAGGTGATTGGACGATATTATTGTCTTTGTTACAACAGTCGCATATATGCAACCATGCAGCATGCAACTATGAATGCAGCAGGCGCACTAACCTATTTAGCGCCTAAAAAGTTGTGTCGCACAGTGCTAAAAATAGATATACGCTACTTCTTGAGGTGGGGTGTGAATATTGGTGGAGGTGGTGTGCTCCTAATAATTTCCCTTCTTAAGCAACAATGATGCACAAGTCCGCTGCCTTCTAGAGTTCAAAATGATGTGGCCATGTACGTAAAACCTTATATCTTAGTTGTCATTACCCATTAGATTGATGATCTATGTAATGATGTTCAAGAATATACAAAAGAACTATATCTTATTTTTCCCGCATCATGAACTTTCTATATTATTTCAAGTTTATTTTGTTTCATTCTATAAGTGAGTTTCAGAACATGGACCATGAAAACAGAAGGGGAACAGAACATTCTATGATTGTAGAATCTTGAAAACTATTTATCACTCGCATCATATAGACACGGAGGTCTACATTCTTTGATTAGAAGTTTTCAGTCATAAATAATAGCATATCATTTTGTTTATCCAGAATGGTCAATGCTTTTGTAATTATGATTAATTTTATTTCAATATTCGTACTTGTGATTGATTTAGAACTTAGAAAAAGTGATTATATAAAATATCATTCAATACATAAGTGAAAGGTCACTTGTTTATAGACATGTTGATTAATTACAAATAGTGATTCTCTTTGACTATAACTATATATTACCAAATACAACGTTATTGTCTACGTTTGAAATATCCCTTACCCCACTAACCTTTAGGAGTGAAGTTTCATCTTTAGATAAACTTCGTCAACAATATGACGGTCCCAAATAATTGTGTCTCATAAAGGAAGCTGTTGTAAAATCAAGACAAAAGACGTACAATAAATTATTCTTACATTGTGTTGCATGCATTTCTCAGCCAGCGTGCTACAGCATGTGAACATGTTCAGCATGGGTCAAAAGCTGTTTTCTTTATAGTGCTTCTAAAGATGTATCCCAAACAAAGCAATAATGCAAACGATATACTTTATTATCAAAATTTAAAAAATCTTATAGATATGAGTTTCTCGAGAGACGTCTCGCACATCATGCTTGAAGATTTGTCAAATCTTCCACTTTTGAAGATGTGGTTGTCACCACATGGTCACAGATTAGAACGGTAAGTTTTAGATTGATCTTCTCTAAAAACTCACATACCATTGAAATTTCTTTTATAAAAAACATATATGACTTAAAATATATGCCAGCTTGATGCCTTGTACGACCTTCACCAATAATCTATTATAAATTATCTATTTTATTTTGCACAATATAAAAATATTGTTATTTGATGCTTCCCTAATTTGCACTTGAAACCTTTACCTTGTGAGCAACACCGTTTAGTTTACTTAGATCTGGTAGACATGTAATGTGGTGATTTTACGTTAGTCTAATGAATTCTTCCATGTTTTGAAAGAATCAAGGTGACTATAGTATCCAATATTGAACTAGACAACAACTGTAACTATGTACTATGCAGATATATTGTTTGTTGGATCAAAGATCCAGTTTGGGTCATTTTTCCACAACACCAAAGAATACAAATAGACACATGTGCAAGCACAAACACATACTTTCACACATGTACATGTATACATATACATATAAACACACATGCGTACATATTTTTAAACTTGAATGTTATTTACTGACTGCAAGCTGTTAGGAGTCGTATTTAAGTTTCATGGCTTTTGAAAAATCTAGACTACCAAAGTCATGTATTTTTTTTATCATCAGAGGTTAGGAGAATGTTTTTGTTTTACTACTTTAAAAGTTATAATATACAGTTAGAGATAGTAGCGGTGAAAATATGAATATCATGTAAGTAATGTACTATTTGACTAGAGAACAAAATTGCATTAGTGAAGACATACTATTTCAGGAGCACGGATTTGTTGTGCCCACTTGGATGGGTGTAGGGTATTTGAAGGAGCGGTTATAAACAAAGGGTTGTGATTAGAAGGCCCTAATAGATGTCACTATTTTCATGTAGGAGCAACATACAACGTGTAGCAGTGGGAACACCAAATCAATTGGGCAATTTCAGAGGTCACACCCTCCATCCTTACTTATGATCGTATTCATGCCCCAATTCATCCTAGACATATATTTCACAAACTGCCATGCATACAACTGCAGTTGTTTGGAATAAAATAAGGTGATGATTTGAAAGGACAGAGAGATGGACAAGAAATGGTTACAAAAGTTTTGGATCGATTACGTTAGCCTTATAACCTCGTATAAATTGCCAAATTATGTTTGCTCAATTCATTCCAAAAATGAATGCAGTATGCCTTCCTTATGCCTATTAATTGACATAACTACATTGGTAATATATTATTATCATTTTCATTAGTAAATAACCTATTTTATTATGGCCAAATAAATGAACATCCATCCCTCATTATTAAGCACATTCACTTTTAGAATGAAGACTAATATTATGCATACAATTGCATAAATGAAAAATTGATATTCAATGAAGTAGTACATTAACTATTGGTCTTAACAAATGTATTAATTATTATTGGTCCCCAACGATGCCATCACCATTTTCTTGAGCGTATTGTGTATGTTTAATTGGTAATTACACTTTCCTTGGGGGGTTATGATATAGAGTAGGTAGGCTCGGTGGGGTTTCAGGATGAGTTGCTTTTTTTACTTTTATAGAAAATAATTAGAGCATGTGTAGGTTTATGTGAGGTGTACATTATTCAAAGATTGAATCATTTTTTTTGCTAAAATATAATGTCTTCCACGTAAATATGATTTCGGTGACTTCCTCTCGCAACTATGACAATAGTTGAATGGTCTATTCTTGTGACATGGTATGCATTGATGTTAAATGTGACTATAGCTTTGATTAGTTATGGTTCCTACTAAAAAGGTTATCTATGTAATGTCACATGCTTCAAACTTTAAGTGAGAATATCACTATCATACAAGTTATTGTATTGTGAGGGACAAAAAAGCAAAGTCACACATTTTGCTATATTTGTTTCATGTTAAAGTTCTGATTTTTTCTTATCTATATCAACAACACATCATTATAGAAATTTGTTACTCCTCATCCTCATGACTTATTTGATCCCAAAATGACCCCATAATAGTTTGTAAGTTATACTTCATATCTATATAGGATGATTTTCCATTGACAATTTGCTATTTTCTTACCATTGATATTGTATATGTACCTAATTCCATATTGTTTGAGTAATTATTAAATCTCATCTCATAGTAGTTTCAAATTTCATACTCTCTATTTTTATTATATATTTGGATACATGTATATTAATCATAAAATGGTAAACATGAAAAAATATGTATTTTCCATGATATTATATTTACAAACATAGATGATAATATGTTTATCTATACATGATTTTACCCATATTTAGTTGTCACTTGTAACTACTTTGTAATTGATCTTCATTCATTCATTTATCACAATGTAAAAATTGTCTTTGTCTTCAATGTACCTTGATACGTAAAAGCTTCTTGAGTAATATTGTCGACACATCCATTACCACATAATCTATATAGTTCAAGAATATTATTTATGAAGATTTGTTACTTCTTAAAAAAGAAAATTCTTCTCACTATCTTAAGTCATTGAAAAAAAACCCTAAACCTAAATTAAAATATGATGGTATGAAGTTTATAATGAATATCTGGATGAACAAAAGTATTTTAAAGTGTGTAGAGTGTCTTTGCAAATCTATAGTGGATTCCAAAATTATAAAATAAATATTATATTTTTTGCAATCTTTATAAAGTTTTAATTATTCATTTGTATATAAATGTATATTCATTAAGTAAGAATATGCATTCTACACAAAATAAGATATACTCTAAAAATTAGTAATATGTGTATCAATCATTATTTTATATATAATATCCAAAGAAAAAAAATTGAAGAGATGAGCATCAATCATAT